>JARQOC010000005.1:95236936-95659132 GCA_033576535.1 Allobates femoralis
AGATACATGCTTCTGAGCCGTGTTCAAAAACCCAAGGCAACATAAAGGCACAATTGCCATGGTAGTGGCGTCTAAACAGGGCACAGGGATTGAATCACCGTCGCCTAGTGATTTCCCAGGGGTGTGACACAGCCTCATGGATACCGCGCCCCATCAGCGATGATTGGTGGGGGCTATTGTGTTTCCATTGGCTGTCCCTTCACAGGGCGCCATATTTGAAGAGCTATCCATTCACACTCCACATTTGGAATGGCATCATGTATTTGCCAGCCTTCCTGCGCAGGCTGCCCAATCATGACACTATTGCGTTGTCCAATCAATGTTTTAGCATCACGGAATACACAACTCTGTCATGCCTATGTACTTGCGGCGCAAAAGATATACGCCCACATTCCCTTAGTGGTTGCGGCGTGTGAAGGGGCGACGGGATTCAACAGGCAGTTATCCGAAGGATCTGTCGGAACTTCCGGGGCACCACGATACCTTCAGTTGACAACGCAATGGTGGCGTGTATATGCGGCATTGGCGATCGGTATCCACCGTCAAAAACATGCGCGTGCACGTAAGGTGGATACCTGTTGCTAGGCACTGTGGCGGCGTGTAAAGGTACCTTAAGAGGCATCTCTTTCCTCCAAAGTTGGGAGGAAGACGGGGGTGCATCTTATAGTGCAAATGTAGTTTACCAAACTAAGGAGCACGGTCAGAAAGCATAGGGTTGCCACTGCAGGAATCTTGCAGTGGCAGGAGTGGGCAATGCTGTGGGCAAATGTCGTCAATGCAAGCAAGAGCCATTGATCTCCTGGCAGTGGACTTCAGCGGCAACCCTGCATCCTTTGACCATGCCATCCCCCTTAAGATAAATTCATAATATTCGATGGACCCTCATTTTCCCATAAAAAAAATTTTTCCCCTATTTTCCTCCTTTAAATTCCTGGTGCGTCTTATGGTCCAAGGCTTCTTATAATTTTTTAAGTATGGTACTTCTTGGACAAGTTCTGCTCTTCCATTCTGAACTCTTTGTCCCCAGCAAGTCTCACAAGATAAACATTTTGTGACTGTTGCAGCAAATCAACAGCTGCTGATCACCTGCAGCCTTCACAATTACAACTGAGTAGAAACACGCTGCTCTTTTATACAGTTGCAGTGACTGGCTTCAGCTTACATTTTTTGTTGTGAGACCGGCAGGGGACACAGGGCTAAAAGTGGAGGAGCAACGCCAGTCTGGGAGGTAAATAGCAATTTTTTTTGTGACCTACCCAGGACAATTAATAAAGCGTTATCCAGTAGTGGACACTCCCTTTAACTGCTTCTGATTGAAAACTATTACAATCTGAGAGTCCAAGATTTGGACCATTAATCAAATGACAAATAACTATCACAAGTGTTATCTCTGAACTTTGGTATTAATTGCCCAGATGCTCTTCCTCTATCCCCTCCCAACAGAGACCAATATGCCCTGCTTAATCTACCCTGTATATGTATATATACCTTATTTTTCCTTTTATAAGACGCACTTTTTTTCCTCCAAGTTTTGGAGGAAAGTGGGGGTGCGTCTTATAAAAGGAATATAACATTCTAGCATCCTCAGTTGCTTGGGAGGGGGAGACAGCAGTGAAGTTGGGTCAGAAGGGCAGGGAATGGTCCCTGCTGAAGAATCAGGCGGCAGGAGCACCACGTGTCCCCGGCTCATTATCTACTTAAATATTCACTTCACTGCTCCCAGTCCCCACCCACCTCTCTGCACTGAACACAGTGAAGAGAGGTGAGAGCACGGAGAGCAGGAGAAGCTGCTTAGCCAGCACACATGGTCGCTCCTGCAGCTGCTGGGGACATTGTGTGCTGCAGATAGTGAGAACAGAGGAGCTGGGTGCAGCTGTGGCAAGTGAATGAGCACTGAGCTTTGTGCTGATTCACTGTCATGAAGACAGGGGCAGAGCAGGGCAGATCGGCACTTTATCACAGCAGGTACCTTGTTTGTCAGTGTCCTGCCTCACTCCCTCTGCTCAGTGTAATGTGTCCTGCTGAGCCCTGCACTGTGCAGAAATCCAGGAATGCTGTCTGCAGATCAGGAGCTTCAGTGTATGGAGAGCAGGGCTGGAGCCTGCATATAACGGCAGTGTACAGCTCCCCTGGCCCTGCATACAGGTCAAGCTCTGTGGTGACTTGTAATTAGGAGACAGGGCTGGAGCATCATATTTCAGCACAGTGTACAGACCCCCTCCCTGGCCCTCCCTCTTTACAGGACATCACATCAGAACTTGATATACAGACTATGGCCACTTCCTTCACTTCAGCAGGGTGATGGCAAAGCAGGATACATTAAAGTGAGTGCACATGTATATGTAACATAACCACTAATAAAGTAAAGTTAACACTACCAATACTGTGCTTAACTAGAACTCCAAGCATGCTATAGGATCTACAGTACATGCTGGGAGTGATAGTTCTTAAAGGGATTGTTACTACATGAACAAATCGCATCTCATTCATCATGTTGGCCCTTGTAAAAGTAATAAAGACCATACTAAGGGTGTGCGCTCACAGTCGGGAGGAGCTGTGTGTTGGACGCGGCTCCTCCGGACATAAGTGAAGCCACATGTGGAGGCAGGGAGACCCCAGCTGCCCTGTACTCGCCATGTGCGGCGGGTGCAGGGCGGCTTCTCCCTGCAGTCCCCTGATGGGAGCCGCTTCCAACTCCACAGCATGAAATGAACATGCTGAGAAGGAGCGGACTGCCGGCAACCCGCACCGCAGCTGTCAGAATGCTGCGGTCGGATGAAGCATAGTGAGTATGGGATTTCTACAAATCCCATCCACTATGCTTGTACTGTACTACGCAGCATTTTGGACACAGCAGCAAGACGCTGCGTCCAAAAGGCTGCGTATACTCATCGTGTGCACGCACCCATACCCCTGATTCTGCAGCAGTTCCAACGTTATCAGAAGTTGCATAGTCATGTCCCATGTGATATTGATATGAGACTCAGCCCTCTGACCAGTCAGTGCTGGCGTCTGTCTCCCCGCCAACAGACACTGGAGCAGAAGTCATTGGTGTTGCTCACATGCTGCACCTGCATCCGAAGGAAACAGACGCCAACACTGACTGGTCGCAGGGCCTGAGTGTCATATCAAAGTCATTTTTTGCTACAAATATTTTTTTCCCTATTTTCCACCTCTAAAATCTGGGTGCGTCTTATAATCCGGTGCGTCTTATAAAGCGAAAAATACGGGTATATATGTGTTTGCTAAGACTGTGTGATTATTAAGCCTGAAGAAGAGACCTCAGCTGTCTCGAAAGCTTGCTATTTGTTACCATCTTTTCAGTTAGCCATTAAAAGGTATCAACCACTGAGGACTCTCAGATTGTAATATTTTTCTATCTACTGGCTAACACGGTACAAACATTTTTTACCTTATCAGATTCTGATTGTATCTTTGGTGGTTCAACTGGACCATTGATGCAGTGAAATTCAGCCCAGTGAAATCCCAACATTCTGATGGTTACAGTCAGTTAAACACATGAATAACTGTATAATGGGGACTAAAGACAAATTTGCAGTTTAGATAGCTTGGGGTTAATAATGACTTTTGTAGTTATGGACGAGCAAGCATAGTGTAAAGCCATACACATCAGGTTATACTGAAAAAGCAATCAGCTTGTGGTTTCCATATGTTATTTAGTCAGAAATGGACAATGGAATGCACACAGTCCTTGGCCTTTAGCTAATGGCTATAAAACATGAGTGGAGACTAGTCTTTGAATGCATCTGGTTTTAGCATTCCAGCCATTGCCTTGAATAGCAATACAGGCACGGCTCTGTTGTCAGCTGCAACTAATATAATTTCTAATCCAAATTTCCATTGTTCAGTCCCTTTGTTAGCAGATTTAATAGCCTTATCAAAAAGGACATAAAGTATAAATGTAAAAATAAGAAAAAATAAAATAAAACATACCTGCTATACCAAGGAGGATTGTAAACTGCAGTGTTTGAACCCATCACGACAGGTTTACTAGAATAAATTAATATCCTTATCCAGAAAGTTAAAAAAAAAAGTACTGACAGTGTTCCAAAAAATGACAAGTGGAGTTGAACAAAATGGAGAAATAAAGGTTAACTCATCCAATAAGACCTATGATATCAGTAAGGAAAAATTCTTGTAATAAGGATGGCGTTTTAATAACCGATCCCATATCTTTTATAAGTCCCTAGCTAACACTCCTTACTTTAACAGTTTTTATTCATTATAATGGAAAAAAAATAGAAAAAAAGTCTGTTTTTTAGCTGTTGGCTCTTATCTAGCCTTCACAAGCTACATTCTGGATACATGCCAAACAATTATGAAGGCATTTGGGACTAAAGGTTGCCGAGGCTCAGTACTGATTTTCATCGAGATAAGAATGTATCTTATGAATTTTTAAAAAATTATTTGGTGGGTATAATTAAAGGTAGTTAGCAATTACGAGAAGGAATGACAGAGTTGAGGGCTTAAAATTTAGTTAACATAATTGAGGGCAGTAATGGGTCCTATATTTAGAACTTCTGCAATGAAAGTTATTTTCTTTCAAGAAGAGATCATATTTGCTACAACATTTCCGGCATTAGGCTATGTAAATATGTACAACCTATGCTGGCGTCTGTTTGCTGCTTATTCCAAAAGATCATTAACATGGAATATAAATGTGATCATTATTGCGTTAAACATGTGATGAGATGTATTTGTCTTTATCTTATTGGTATTTGGAAGGAGCGTCAAGTTTCCTGTTGACTGCGGTTGCAATGTTGCCACCTGCAGTGTATATAATAAACTAAATCCTAAGGAGGATAATTAAGACAAGATTATTCCTATAGTCAATGTCTATTGTGTTTATTATTTTTTTTTGCCATTTTGTTGACTGTGGCCTGAGTCAATAACTATACAATGAATCTATCATTTCACTGAGCCATCTAATATGGACTTCAGTCTTCATAACCAAAGTAAAAAGACAGGTTTTCTTATTTCCTTGTACATTGAAAATGAAGTAAAGATTAAAGTAGCTATTGGTCTCCATTGCCAAATTTAAAAAAGGACTCTACATCAGAATGACACGCTGGACCAGGGGATGTCCAGCGGCGTGGTGCAACATAAACTTACAATGGGATACATGTAGGGAAAAGAAGGCCCTGATGATAGGGAACAGGTGATGGTACACCTCCCGCCATTCTCATGCATCTCAGCCTGACTGTCCTAGCAGACCTATGTGTGTCCTACCTCCCCACTTTTATAACATGCCTAGTCCCTGACTGTCCACCCTACTAGGCCTAATCTAATGCCAAGGTTGGTGGTTTCACTAGACACAACCTCTGACATAAACCGATATGGGAACAGAAACATAGATGGGGTAGACAGGGGTAGACAAAAGGATACAAACTAGCAAGCTGTTGCTTAACACCAGGAACTACAACTGATACCGCTCCAAAGTGCTCCAGCAAAACCACATTGCACCTCCTCACTCCACCAAGGACAAGATAGAAAAGTATCTCTCCCACTGGTAACATGTAATGTATCTGTGACCATATAATGGGAAATGGGAGTGGTCATCAACCTGGCTGCAAGCTGAGGTAAACTGGAGCTGCCAGCAAGAGAAACTGACATTAACCATTGCTGGCACAAAAGAAATTAGCTACATTTAAAATCCAGCACCCAGAGCTGTCACGAATCTCCTACTGACTCTTGACATAGAAGGACTATATCCAGTCCCAATCACTTATTCCTTTCATTTTTTGATTTCCCAGTGACTGGCCTTTTATTTTCCACTTTCTTCTATTTTTTCTTTCCTTCCTTTACAGCAGGGGTCTCAAACTCCAGGCCTCGAGGCTGCACACAGTCCAGGTTTTCAGGATTTCCCTAGTATTTGACAGTTAGTAATCAAATGACCAACTGTCAAAGTATGGAATCATGAAGACCTGGACTGTGTGCGGCCCTCGAGGCCTGGAGTTTGAGACTCCTGCTTTACAGTGATCTATAATAAATAAAAGAGATTTCTTTCTTTACCTCACCTCATGGCTCTACATACATGACTCACATAATGTGTCCAGCTTTGGAAAAAAAATTATCTTGCAATTCCCTGTTATGCTCTATGGAACTAACTCATCACATTGTTCTCACCCATTTAGATGAGGATGTGTGCAAGAATCAGACGCTCCCATTTTGCTAAGATGCATATGTCTCTTAAAGAATTAAGTGCCCGATGAGGGGTGTGAGCCTCCGTGAAACCATGCCAGAGAATCTTACTCTTGTCAATGACTAGAGTATGATTTTTAGTTCAGCTCATCCTGAATTAGACAAGCTGTGGTATCACACCTCAAGAGGTGGCGAGGTCCCCTTCACTGGAAGTCTTCAGAGGATGAACAGAGACATTTGTCTTGGGTGATTATGTGAATCCTGCTTTAAGCCCCAGAGCCCTGGGCATAAACTAGTGTGAAAATGACAAAAGGGAAAAATTGACTGATTGGCTGTTCGGCACTCCTCCCACATGCAGACTATCATAAAAAAACATTTCCAAGTGTCAGAGGACAGCCAATAACTCAGATTTCACCACCAGTGCGAGCAGATCACACATTGAAAGCGGCTTGAAATGAGTTGAGTACCAACCATACCGGAGCACAGCACTGCACGATCCTGCACTTTGGGCACTCAAATCACGCAAACTTCAGGTTCGCTCATTTATAGTGCATACTACACAGGTAGCTATGCCCTTTTAGAGGGAAATTAAAGTAACTTTCCCATATTATCCTAACTCTACCTTGAATAAGGTACTTGTGGGGAATATATTCAAGGTAGTACAATACATTGGTCATGTGGACTATGTGGCCTTTCATGTAGAGCTATGTGGAGTTGGTAATATCATCAATAAGTCATAACATGTATTTCACGTACATGTATGTTCCTGCACTGAACAATTATGACAATTTATTTGCACAGCATAATTTCCAGTCTAATAACAAAAATAGAGATGTCCCAAACTAGCTGCCAAGTCCATAGATGTAAAAGGTAGAACATTCTACCTGTCTGGATTTTTTTTCCATTTAAAGCCTGTCATTTTCTTCTATTTAAAAATCAACATTTAGAATTTCCAAAATAGTCTCACTCACTATAAATCCATTGAACCTCAGACTATTTTGTTTATCAAAATATTAAATATACCTCAGAGACATTCTGTGTATCAAAACTATAAACCTGGTGAGTTTTAATCATTTTGTAAAGTATCTTTTCCGTTGGCAGCCGCCATGAGCCAATTTCCAACGATATTAGAACTTGTGGCCATAAAATATTTCTCTTGGTATTTCCTCGCACGTTAGCAGCTGTTAAAACAGTCTACTTACATATATTAAGCACAAGAATAGGTTATTTGTAATATATGTTATTGGAAAATGTTTGGAAACAAGAAAAAGAACATTTGTAAATGTCTTTAGCATGGAAATTTCTACCATCATATGTGAATATAAAAATATTCAGTAAATATTAAAAGTAGCAGCACAGGAAATTTTCATGAACTTTGCTAAAGAATTATCCTTTTGCCCAGGTGCCTGTTCTGTGATATTTGTGTAGCTAAGCTATAAAAATTTTCTTTATAGACTAAAAGGCCCAAACTAAATGGTGAATTTAGCCTCCCCGTGTTTCTCTGCAGTCTAAGTCACGTTTACAAGTTAAAAATCGGCATCTTTTCCAACTTTTGCCCAAATTGCATATTAAGGGTTTGTATGAAATGCAAAATAAAAGGTCTGCTGTTTCCAAAAAATATTGTCACTATTGTCTGTGGGTTTTTAAAATAAAAAAACCCTTAGGCATTTGCGGATCACCCATGCATGATAGCTGAATTCTGACAGAAGTCAACGTAAATTACTTACAACAATCGTGCAATGTTCAGATTGACCTCTATGAAATATATGACTCCATCAAAAAAAAAGTATTGCGCAAAACAGGTTGTGTGACTTTAAGTTGCCCATTCAAATAAAAACTGGCCATTCCCCTTCAATTCCTAATGGTAGCTGTGAGTAAGGTCTACGTTACTTACTTGTCGAGGAAATGAAGGATTGGTCATGTTGAATTTTACTCCTACTCTATGATTTGTCTTTAATGTTAGTATCTGCAGAGTGACTTTATCCTTAGGCTATTTTCACATAGCGATCTTTTGGGATCCGTGGCTGTCCGTTGTAAAACGGACAGCAACGGATCCGATTTGGCCCCTTGTGTCCCTATGGGTACAGATCTAATCGGATTTGCCCTTAATGGCTTCTGATTTGTGTCAGATCCAATTGTGTCCGATTTTCTGCTGTGCCCAAAACCGGAGATTGCTCCGATTTTGGGCACAGCAGACCAAATTGGACACAATCAAATCCGACAGGATCCGTTCCGGTTAACATGGGGGCCTATGAGCGCGAATCCAAGGAAACAGCTGATCACTCCTCGGACCCGATTTTTGTGTACTGAGCATGCTCAGTACACTAAAACTGCTGTGTGCCGTCTAATTTCACTTCTGCAATGTATCACATACATTGTGGAAGTGAAATTAAGTAAAGCAGGTGTTAAAAATAAAAAATCTCTATTCTCACCTTTCCTACAATCCCCACTGTTGGCATCTATCTGCGATAGCTAAAGGACATGCCGTTGCTTGGCAACCCAATCAGCTGAATGGGGTCACATAACCGGCTACCGCTGTAACCGGTCATGTGACCGATGATGCTGATCAGGTAGCCCTGCCCAGCAAGGTCCTGGAACCATCAGGAGCTAGATGCCAACATCGCTGGAAAGGTGAGAATAGAGATTTTTAATTTTTAACACCTGCTTTATTTAAATTTCACTTCCGCAATGTAAGTATATACATTGTGGAAGTGAAAATGCCCAGCACAGCTCTTTCTGTGTCAGGACCCGTGAAACTTATGACCCCGGACACAGAAATAGGTCACCTCCCATGGTGTCCTTTCCTGTCCGTGTGGTTCTGCAAAAAGTAGGATCCCACAGACAGGAAAAATATCTCTGTGAAACCACCCTTAGGGTAGATAATCCACCACCATAGATGTCTGTTAAAAGTTTACATCCCTTAGTTTAAAGGTCCCCAACCTGTCTGACCTTGAGAGCCAAATTTAGCTCTGAAAGAGGGTTAGGCGCCACATTAAACATGAGAGAGGGTCAAGAGCCACACCAGTGGTAGTAAAGGATAAATCCAAAGGAGACAGTGTTAATCTGAACCATGCTGCTCATACGATGAAATGATCACAATTGTCAGGTAATGAAGGTTTTATTCCAACATGTTTCAGAGCGATATCCCCGCTCCTTCCTCAGTTAACAAACATAGTATCGGGGGATATCACTCTGAAACGCGTTGAAATAAAACCATCATTACCTGACAATTGTGATCGATTCATTGTCTGAGCAGTGCAGATTATATTGACATTGTCCTCTTTGAATTTATCCTTTACTACCACTGAGTGCATGTGAAGTGTGTATCCTGCAGCAGCCATACCATATGCTTACACCGGTTGTGGGTCACACAACCGTTCCATGTGAGCTGTTACATCTGTTGTCTATACAAAAGTGTATGAAAGATAAGACCCTATTGCGCTTTCTTTCCTTCCTCTAGTTAAAAAGAGCCACACCAAGCTCCCACCCCCTCACAGTAGTGGCACATGAGCCCCCATTACCGGTATAACAACAGCCACAGCTTTTCCACAGAAATCACACTAGTATACCAAGATCCAAGGGTTCCTACCTTACCCCCTTTTCTATTTGCTCTTCTGTGTGGAGCTACTCAAAAAGTCAACATCAAAAGACCTGCTCTTCATAGCTGTTTGCTACACCTAGTGCTAATACCCAAGCTGGACAGCCATGAGCCACATATCATGGTCCCACAAACCATATATGGCTCCAGAGCTACAGGTTGGTGACCCCTGCCTTAGTGTCTTTTTAACATGAGATTCACCTGACAGAATAGTAATAATTTTACTCTAGATGGATTTTTGACAGAGTTTTTTTTGTCACTTTTTGCTGAATTCTGGGTTTACAGGTGATTATAGAACCGGTCAAGTAATTTCAGGTTAGAATTCTCATTTGAGTTTGGACTAGGATGTTAGACAGTGGTACAGAAGGACAGAGGACTTCAATTAAAAAAAAATCCTTTCTGCCCATTGTTCATTTTAGCATCTTCTTGCCAAATCTTCTGGAGCGCTTGTAATTTCCTCTGTACAGAGCCCGACAGGCTCATCAGCAGCAGAAGGTAAACATAATAGATGTGAGGAATTTCTGAAGACTTATGAGGTTTAGCTTGCTGAAATGTACACTGCGTCTGGCGATCCTTCGACGTGGCCACATGTGGACTCTTCAAATTGAAAACATTATAAAGAAAAGGGGAATCGTTAAGCCCCTGTTAACCACAAGACTTAGGAATAAAATACATTTTATACAAAAGAATTTGAAGGTTATTTCAGTGTTATGACATTGTAGTGCTGCTACTGAGGGTAGTCATCACTCATAGAGAGCCCAGTGGTAAATCTTACATGACATATGGCATGTGTTGTTCTTATTTAACAGTAAGTATGTTGAAATGACGCACAGTGCCCCAAAATAATGTTTATAGTGTAGTCTTATCAGACGTAGCATTAATAGATCATATCATATGCTGGATGAGCGGCTCATCCATCATGATGGTAGTTTGGCAGTATGCATCAAGGATCCCCTGAGGATTTCAGATAAAACTTCAATGGTCTTAGTATGCAGTATGAATGTTGGAATCTATCACTCCTGAATTTCTAATAAAAACTGAAACACATGCTTACCTGATTCAAACCCAAGGGTTGTTACTCAAGGCTGATAAGAGTTTTGGTAAACGTATTGGTGGCTTAGTTATTGATACAAATTGCTAAGTGTAGTCTACTTCTAATTTACACCTCAAGTCCCTCCACCTTTCCCACAAATAACATATACAGTATGCTTGGTTTGGCAATGTTTGAATCTAACAACATGATAATTTTTTCCTCTGACATCTGCCATTGGGCTAAAGATGGGACTCCCTGAAACTAATTAGATGGTTGGCCATTCCGTCCTGCTGAAATCAGTTGGTTCAGACAACAATGATATATTTTGCATGGTATGGTCATTTTTACACATTTATTCTATGTATTATTTATCAGGTCATCACTAGGGTTGAGCGAGTGTAATTGTTACTATTCACTACTTGCATGGATAGTGCAGTATTCACAATACTCATTACTCGGTGAGTATTGCAAGTACTCGTGAGTGATGTGTCGATTGTTATCAATCTGACACAAATTGATAGTTCCCTTCAGTAAACAATGGGAGCTGGCACCTCACTGAGAGCCGATGTAATGTAAAGGCCACTTCACACACTACAACATCGCTAACGATGTCGCTGCAACGTCACAGGTTTTGTGATGTAACAGCGACCTCTCCAGCGATGTTGTAGTGTGTGACAGCCACCAGCGACCTGGCCCCTGCTGTGAGGTCGCTGGTTGCTGCACGTCGCTCAGGACCATTTTTTGGTCCCAAGTCTCCCGCTGGTCAGCACACATCGCTGTGTGTGACCGCGAGAGACGAGCGAACCAGCGACCTCACAGGCTGGTATCCATGATAAACAGCGGGTAACTAAGCAGCGCGCGCTTAGACTCACGGGTGCTGAGTCGCTGGTTAGTCTGTCTGTTTGACAGCTCACCAGCGACTCCAGAGAGACTTTCCAGCGATCCCAGCCAGGTCGGATCGCTGGTGGGATCGCTGGAAAGTCTCAGTGTGTGACGGTACCCTTAGAGTCTCTCTGGGGAAACGGGAAGGTGTTTTATGAAGTAGAAATGCAAAAAAGTCCACCCTCCCGCCCTGTCCCAGAAATACTCCTTCTATAGACAGATGTATGTGGGCGGAGCCAATCACTCACTGACTAACATTGGACTCGCTATTCGAATGAATATGCGAGTATTAAAAAGTACTCGTTATGAGTATAGCGAGTGCAAACATTTTGCTACTCACTCATCACTAGTCATCACCCAGCCATCATTGTAAGCTTCAATACTCAGACAAATATGGGTACCATCTACGACATTTCACGTGCATGAACCACATACTTCAATTCATCATAAAAAATATTTACATTGAGTTTTACAAAAATATTGAATTCACGAGAATCTGAATTTTTGTTATGATTTGCTATGGGTGACCATTTTACTGGACCACAAAATAATCCTTGTCCCGCTCCATACTTTTCCTGCTACCAATGGTCCCCTGATTGGCTCCTCTACCTATTTTCTTCTATCTTTTACCTTCCTTTCATAGTTTATAAGGTTGAAGGTAGAAAATATGTCATCTAATTCAACCCATAACCTTGCATGTTGTTCTGGAAGAAGGCAAAAAAACCTATGGGACAAACAGTAAGCTCCATATTTCATCTCAATCTTCCATTCACTCGGTATTGTAGCATGGGATGGGCCATATCAGTTACTTTTGTTGCACCCCACATTATTGTAGCTAGGCACATCAGTGAGGTGTGATGGATTGCAACGTAACACATGCCAAGGATGTGCATCATGGCCCATGTTATGATGTGGAGCCTAGTCAATGGAACACCCGGGGATTAGGAAGATAGAGAATAAAAGACACGATCAGTGGACTCGCAGATGAGAAAGGTATAGGAAGGGCCAAAAGGTGAGAGATTTTTCCATTCATACCTTCCCATCCGTTCAGTTTGCATAGAATATTCCCTGTCTATTGTGTGAATCTGCCCAAATCGAATTTTGGGAGATTTGCTCAACTCTGAAACAGAAAAAAAAGTCCATATGCCCATAAATGAGAATATCGAGTCTTTGTTATCAAAATAAAGAAGTGGAGGAAAACGTTTCATATTTGGTGGAGTGTTTTTCAGTGCTGATGTGACTATTTAGCTTGAAATGACAAGGAGACAGAATAGTTAAGGTCAGTGTATCAGCCAATGATATCGCTACACATTAAAGTGATCTTTTAACCTTTTTCTTCCACGTCTGTTTCCACTGATATTAATTAGCTGACTCGAATGCTGTAAACATCTCAAGTACTGGAGTGCTAGCTTCAATTTGGTACCAGGCATTTCTGTGCATCTCTGCTTTTGTTTATGCTCCAAGAAGAGTCTGAAACAGCATTAGCCAAACTGCAGAAAAGGCCCCTTCATCCTGTTCATTGTTTACCTGTAGTGTTGCCTGATGGAACAGCTTATGTCTGTAGGCTCAGAGTTTCTTTCAGTCGGCTTCAAGGACTTGCATAAATGAAAAGACTGGATCTTGCAAAAGATAATTATTTAACCCTTTCTTCACCCGCCAACCCAGCTGCCGTCAGGTGCTCTGAAATTGCTTGGCGGCCACTTGACTGGCGCTGAAAGGGTCCGCACACAATGTCTTTCATCAAATGCTGAAGACATGGAGGAGAGACAGGCTTTTGTCTGTGCCATGCCTAAAACAAAAGGTTGTCTGACTCTTGAGATGAACAGTACTTGTAATGTGGCTGACTGATGCATCTGAAAGCCAGGGAACTTTTGCAAGGCCCTGCTTCTCCTTTGTTTCTGCTGAGTGATAAGGCTTTGGGATGCTTCCAACCATGGCCTAATTACCAAGATTGCAATGATAACCATTTACATATCAGCTTTAGGCCAATAACAGGCTCTAATGGACATTATTTTTAAAAGTATTCCTTTCCATATTGACTGCTATGCCCCCCTCCCCCCCTCCTTACACCACCATCCTTACTCTAATTTCCCACCTCCAATCATCTGTCTTTAAACTATGGATAGGGAAATAAACCTTTTAATTCCTGGAATTTGTGTATCGGCATAAGACTTGTGGATACCTTGAAAGCCTTAATGGTAGCAGCTTAATGAAAGCTAGAAAGATCAGAACATGCAATGGCAAGCTATCACTTAAAAAAACACAAATTATTAATGAATGCAGGGAACTAATGTTGTATGCAACATGACTGCTTCTTGGCTTGAAAGGTAAATAATATATATTGGATTTTATATACTGGCAATGGTATTTATTGTTCTTTTTTTCTGTGACAATTATATTTTTAGTTTATGTTTTTGAAAGTCTCATTTTCTGGATTAAACTTTTATATTGTTAAATGTATATATAATGATATACTTGGTATATAAAAGGAAAACTGTCAAGTCATTTTGTGATATTAAACCACCCCCAATGTGTTTGAAATGATTCAATGTGCATCACTAACATGGTTCCTAAAAACAAAATTCCATATATCTATCTTAAAAGAAGACTTTATATGCTAAAGTGACTGCACACACACATACCTATCTTCAGTCATATGGGAGGTTGCTTACTGTCACTCAAGTTCATTCTTATATTTTTTAATTCCCTCACACCCCCTGTATTGTAATTGATTGACATCACTGCAGGACCTGTGGTGATGTCACGAACATGTGATCATAATGGGTGGAGCAAATCTTCAGGCCTACTCAGTTTCATCCATTACAGTCACATGGTCGTGACATCACCCCAGCTCCTTCACCACGAGAGGACCTTCAGTGATCGATGCCAATATATTACACTGCAGGAAGCATTACTACATTTAAAAAAAACTGCATTACAGAATTGGATTGACGTGATTGATTCTAGCTACAGTATCCACCTTGATGACTGTTCGTGCAGGTACCTAATGCAAACATCTAAGCATCTAAATTGCTTCCTATGATAAATACATGGATTTAAAAAAACAAAAAACAGGTTACTGATGTACAGTGCCTGATCTAAATAAAGTGAGGACAGTTTAAAAACAAAAAAGGGACCGGATGGACAAAGTGCTGGTGAGCCACGCTGCTGCAGAAATGACCGGACCCACGAGGTTTTGGTGATGATATAGCTCTTTATTTATCCTACGCGTTTCGGAGCGTACCTTGCTCCTTCCTCAGAGATTACATACAGGTAATATGTAATTACAGGTATGCAATCCCTGAGGAAGGAGCAAAGTAGGCTCTGAAATGCGTAGGATAAATAAAGAGCTATAGCATTGCCAAAGACCTCGTGGGTCTGGTCATTTCTGCAGCAGCACGGATCACCAGCACTTTGTCCATCCGGTCCGGTTCTTGCCATGTTACATGTAAAAGTGTGGATCCTGCAGCAGCTGTATATGTGCAGATACTGGTTGTGGGTCACACAACCATATCAGGTGAGCACATTTCAAAAAAGGGTTTTACACCTTCTTTCATCATTAGATAAGACTCTATGCGCCCTTGTTTCTCATTACTACAGATATAAAAACAAAAAAGGACATGACAGGTTTCCTTTAAGACAGCGCTTCCTTGAAGATATTAATCTCTGTTCTAGTTCAGATGTGAAAAATGTAATCCAAAGGTTTATACTTTTCTCTGCATTTACTTGTATCTGCTATGGGCCTTTATTTTCTCTGAGCTTTGAATTCATGCTTGACGAATATGATTGGATCACCAAATCACTGCAGTAGATGTCCAGTTTACCGAATGAAAATGTATTAGACTGGAGGAGGCTCTGCCGTTTTTGGAATTTAATAATAATAATAATAATAATAAAACTTTATTTGTATAGCGCCAACATATTCCGCAGCGCTTTACAGTACAACGGTACATATAAGAAAAATATACGGTACAAAAACGTAATGCAGAACAGTAGTTACATACAAGAAACATAGAATCAACTTAGGAAATACAATAAAAAAGGCAGAAAATGAAGGTGACCCTGCTCGAAGGAGCTTACAATCTAAGACGGGATGGGAACACAAAGTACAGGGGCTTATAACAATGAATATCTTACGTCTAAGTGACTACTGTTAGGGAGAAGGATAGGCCGCCCTGAAGAGGTGTGTTTTTAGGGAGCGTCTGAAGCTATGCAAGTTGTGGATGGTCCTAATTTCTTGGGGTAGAGCATTCCAGAGTTTTGGTGCAGCTCGAGAGAAGTCTTGGAGTCGGGAATGGGAGGTTCGGATTAATGCTGATGTTAGTCTGAGGTCACATTCAGAACGAAGGGGACGGGTGGGGTGGTAGACAGAGATGAGGGTAGAGAGGTAAGGAGGTGCCGCACCATGAATAGCTTTGTGGGTGACAACGAGCAATTTGAATTGGATTCTATAGTGTACGGGCAGCCAATGTAGTGACTGGCACAGAGCAGAAACATCTGAGTAACGGTTTGCTAGATAGGTGATCCTGGCTGCTGCATTGAGGATAGACTGGAGAGGGGAAAGCTTACTGTGGGGGAGGCCAGCTAATAAAGAATTACAGTAGTCAAGGCGGGAATGTATCAGGGCCACGGTGAGGGTTTTAGTTGTTTCCGTGGTGAGGAAAGGGCGAATTCTGGAGATATTTTTCAGGTGCAAGCGACAGGAGCGGGTGAGAGATTGTATGTATGGGGTGAAGGAGAGATCAGTGTCCATCAAAACACCGAGACAGCGAGCCTGCTGACTGGGCGTTATCCTGGTGCCGCACACCGAGAGAGAGATGTCAGATTTAGGGAGGTTAGTGGAGGGCGGGAGCAGGAGAAGTTCAGTTTTGGAAAGGTTGAGTTTCAGATAGAGAGCGGACATGATATTGGAGACTGCGGTTAAACAGTCATTGGTGTTTTTTATTAGAGCAGGGGTAAGGTCAGGGGCTGAAGTGTATAGTTGTGTGTCATCAGCATAAAGATGGTACTGGAAACCAAATCTGCTGATGGTCTGTCCGATCGGGGCTGTGTAGAGAGAGAAGAGGAGAGGGCCAAGGACTGAACCCTGAGGGACTCCAATAGTGAGAGGAAGAGGGGAGGAAGTGGAGCCAGAGAATGATACACTGAAAGAGCGGTCAGAAAGATAGGAAGAGAACCAGGAGAGAGCCGTGTCCTTGATGCCAATGGAGTGCAGCATAGAGAGTAGGAGCTGATGGTCGACAGTGTCAAAAGCCGCAGAGAGGTCAAGAAGGATAAGCAGAGAGTGGTCACCATTACGTTTTGCTGTCAGAAGGTCATTGGTCACTTTGATGAGGGCAGTTTCTGTAGAATGTAAGGGGCGGAAGCCAGACTGCAATGGATCTAAAAGAGAGTGAGTGGCAAGGTAATGGGTGAGGCGGGAATAGACCAGGCGCTCCAAGAGTTTAGAGATGAAGGGGAGATTGGAGACTGGTCTGTAGTTATTTGTGCAGGATGGGTCAAGGGATGTTTTCTTTAGTAGTGGAGTGATAATAGAGTGTTTGAAGGAGGAGGGGAAGATGCCAGTAGAGAGGGAGAGATTGAAGATTGTGGTAAGGTGAGTGGTGACCACTGGAGAGAGGGTCTGTAGTAGGTGTGAGGGAATGGGGTCAGAGGTGCATGTAGTGGGATGTGAGGACGAGAGGAGCCTGGAGACTTCTTCTTCTGTGGCTGGGTCAAAAATGGAGAGTGAGCCAGAGGGGATGTGGGGACAGATGGGAGTAGAAACACTTGAAGGTTGGGAGCTGATTTCCTGACGGATGTTTTCTATTTTCTCTGTGAAGTAAGAGGCCAGATCATCAGCACAGAGGTCAGTGATAGGAGCCTGCACTTTCGGACTGAGGAGAGAGTGAAAGGTGTCGAAAAGCTTCTTTGAGTTGTTGGCTAGTGAGGAGATCAGGGTGGTGAAGTAGGTCTGTTTGGCGAGGTGAAGGGCAGAGTTGTAGGTTTTTAGCATGAATTTATAATGGATGAAGTCTCCTGGTGAGCGAGTTTTCCTCCATAGGCGTTCGGCACTCCTCGAGCATCGCTGGAGGAATCGAGTTTGTGATGTGAGCCAGGGCTGTTTGACTCTGTGTTTGGAGGTTCTAAGGGTGAGGGGCGCTACTTGGTCCAGGGTACTTTTGAGAGTGTCATTGTAGTAATTCACAGCCAGATTGGGGCAGGAGAAGGAGGAGATTGGGGACAGTGGTGAGAGAAGAGAGTCTGTGAATGTGTGAGGGTTGATGGCCTGTAGATTTCTGAATGTGTGATAGGTCGGACTATGCTGTGATGGGTGAGGGTTTGAGAGTGTGAAGGTGAGAATGTTGTGATCAGAGAGAGAAGGAGATGAGTTGTCTAAGGAGGAGGAAGAGCAGAGTCGGGTAAAGACCAGGTCAAGGGTGTTACCATCCTTATGTGTCTCAGAGGTTGAGAGTTGCGAGAGGCCAAGAGAAGTGGTTAGAGCTAGGAGCTGGGAATTTGACTTTAATGTCGTGTTGGACTCATTTTGGTGTCTAGTTTGTATTGGGTTAAAAATGCTTTTAGACAATTAATAAAACTAATGTTGATATACTGCCAATATTAATGTAGATGTCAGTGTAATAGCATGTATGTAAGAGCAAGTATTTTTACCTTGATACAAAAAAGCAGTGGAGTGTGAGATTTAATATACATCCTAATCTATCTTGTCATTGCACTAGCCAAGGGTTATGTGCTAATATATGGGCAGCCATTTTTTTCTTCACTCACAACGCAATGGACATGCATGAATGACAGCGAACCCTCCGCACTGTAATTATTTGGAGGACATCTAGACTATGCAGCTAGAACATTACTGTATTAACCTTTAAACCTTAAAAACAATAGCTAATAAAATGACCACATTTCAATAACATTTCACTGTGGATATTGCAGCTATTTCTCTGAAACACGTAAATGTGCATTTGTTGTATCTGCAATAGATTGCTTTAATGGGTCTTTTTATTTAGAGGTAATACAGTAAATTATGTACAGAGTGTGAAGAGCACTACTTCTATTTTTATGTATAAGTAAAAGGGGTTGGTACATAATTGCCTCAATGATTCCAGTTCTAGAGAAAATGTAATAAAAGATATTACTTAAAAATATAGGTTTACGATTGTGGCATCTTGAACATTAAAGGGATTGTACACTTCTTTTGCTCCATTAGACAAATCTTTAACATAGAGGGAACCATTTCTATTTATGGGACTAGATCGTTTGCAGGGAGGGGGTACAGAGGTGCACAACGGCTGTACTGTTTTGTGCGGTTAGTGCTTCAACACGTCCTGTATCCTGCATTACAGGACCCATTGAAGTGCTAACCATGCGAAACGGTGCAGCCGTTGTCCACCCCTGTAACCCCCCCTTCAAATGATGTATCCCCCACCTTCTGAATTAAAAGCCTGCATGTAACAGAAGACCGGTGAGTGCCGTCATTCTCTCTTATTTGCAATTGTTGTGTCTTTCTACTGACACAAGCAAAATTGGTTGGTGCTTCCTGCAGAAACCAGGTATATTGGAATTGAAAGTCTGGAAAATTAGTGCTTTGTTTTGCTGGTACGCAGATTCACTTCTCTATTATTCTATATATGGGGCTATCTATAAGATGTGGACTAAAACACTGCTCTTTTTGTGAATGTTGGTCATATAATCTCAGGAGTTATTTCCTCCACTGTAATCGTAGTCTAGATCAATGCTTAAGCTTGGCCAACGATGGTCATTGCCAATCAGTATACTTCCTTTGTGGTGGCCTCTCGTATAGAAGAACCTATGAGGGTGGCCCAAAAATTCAACCTTTTTATATAACCCTGGGCACCCCTGCAACCCCTTTTTTCAACTTTAGTTAATATTTGTAAATATGCAAGATTTTGGCATCCTAGGTGGAGTAAGAGGAAGTACTCAAAGACTTACAAATGTTATAAATGGGATATTTTTGCGTTTTTATTTCTTGTTTCTGCAAGTAGTTGAAGCAAACCTAAAAAGTGGTTCCAAGATAGATAATGAAAAAAACCAGTTGTTGAAAGTGTAAAACCGTTAACTTCAATGGAATAATACATGTATATTTGAATGCTGGCTTCAACTCGTAGTGCCTTCAAATTTACCAAAAGCCTGTTTGGAGGGAGCCTAGACTTGTATATAAAATTTCAAATTTTTACTATATATTGTGAGCCACCCTTCACTAGGGATGAGTGAGTAGTGAAATATTCAGACTCGCTATACTCATAACGAGTAGGTCCTCCTAATACTCGCATATTCGTTACGAATAGTGACTCCAATGTAAGTCAATTCGAAATGCTAGTAATTTTCTGCTGGACCTCACAAAGCGGTTTGTGTGTTTGAGGAAAAGTCTGAAATGCATGCATGGTTGTTTAAAACCGGCAGTAAAAGACGCCGGCTTTTTTAAACAATCAGCTGATACATGCTCCCCACCTGGTGCTTCGTTCCCTGCCCAGTGTTTCACTCCCTGCCTGATCCTCCATTCCCCGCCCAGTCCTCTGCCCCAACCCATTTTTTACTCCCTGCACAGTCCTCCGCTTCCTGCCCTGTCCCCTGCCTCCCCTCCACCTGCTGGAAGCAAACACGTTGGCTCAGGAGGCAGAGAACAGGGCGGTAAGCGGAGGACCGGGCAGAGAGTAGAAAATTGGTTGGGGGTGGAGGACCAGGCAGGGAATGGAGGTTCGGACAAGGAACAAGGGATCAGGCAGGGAGCAAAGCACCAGGCGATTAGCGAAGCATCGGGGGGGAGGGGAGCATGCATCAGCTGATTGTTTAAAAAATCTGGGCGTCTTTTACGGCTGGCTTTTAAACAATCATGCATCCATTTTAGCCTTTTCCTCAGGCCCCCAGCCACTTTGTAGGGTCCAGCAGCATAGTTCTTGCATTGTACTCGCTACTCGTAACACGTAAAAACAAGTAAACTTGCCAAGTAACAGGTAGCCCGAATGCCGTTCTATTTTGTGAGTAGCGAATAGTAATGAGTATACTCGCTTATCCATAGTTACAACAGATAATTCTGGGATGCCTGTCTGTTCTAGGTTTGCTGTTGTTTATTCGGAATATTTGTTTATGCAGCATGACCTTATCATTGCTGAACTACATTGCCTCATGCACAGCAGTCTGACATGCCCCTTCCTCTGATTGGCACTTCACTGTCAATGTCTATAGAGAGTCTGGTATGGACGGGGGCAGCTCTCTCAGCTCTCCTACATGCCTAAATCTAAAACCTATGATTGTGTCAGACCCGCTTCACCCAGGAAAAGTGATACATCATTGTATTCAGTGTCTCCATTCCTACATCATGCTGCTCTCAGATGAATTAGCAAAAACCTGCTAACAGATGCCCTCTAAAGGGATCAGTTCTATCTGTGGAAGACCTCCTGACCATTTCAATAAGTGGTGTGTGTGTAATCAGTAACTACTGTGAGTTATATACGTATTACACATTGATAAGCCATAGACAGTGCTATAATTACCAAACAGCCACTATTCATTATATCCGATTTTTTTTATAACATGTATTTTTTATATGATTATTAAATAAAATACTATTTTTCAATCTGATATTAAAGTTTCTGTAACCATTAAAATAGCATTTCCTCCTCCCCTGCCACATCTGTTTAACCTGTAGGTCTTGCAATTTCAAAAAGAAATTAAACCATGATGGGTAGAGCACATCTACAGCAAAGCAATTTGGTGAAACGCAGAAACTAATAGATTTAGGAGAAACTAATAGTTTCTTTTAAAGTGAGTGGACGGTGTCATTATAGCTTGGAAGTTTATGTGAAATTAGCCTTGAGGTTACCCTCATTTAAATTACTGATTAAATACTTAACATGAATGATTTAAAAGAGAATCTACACCATCTACCCACATCAAAACACTCCCAAAAATGCAATAAAGGAGGCCACCGTGCCACCCACACCACATCTATTGTTACTATTGGAACAGGAGACCCTCAGAAATCTGCCATGTAAATAATTATTGGTCTCATGGATTATAATGGAGGATGAGCAAATCTGACAAAATTTACATTTGTCAGATTCACTTGAATTTGGTCAGGAAAATTGAGATTCATTGAATTTGATTCGAATTTAGAGTTCATTATTATGCGTTAAGATCTCTCCAGATGCCAGTGCATAATAAATCAAATTATACTCATCCGGCACTCACCTGTCCTGCCGTGATCCACTGCTGCCTCCAGCAAGGTACGGATGCTTACGGGACCTGCGGTGACCTTTCCTGTCCGTGGGGTCCTACAAAAAGTAGGATCCCATGGACAGGAAAAAATACGCAATGTGAACCCAGCCTAAGACCCCTAGTAAGGGCAGGGTGCAAGAGGGGTGAAATAGTGGGCGTGACCAGTTTAATTGGTGGGGCAGCCGCCCGCACACTATAATTGATCATGCACACAAGCAGCCCTCCCAACTGGGGTTTTACCCCAGATCCCTTCTTCTAATTATAAACAATTTCATAACCATGGGGACTTCCAAACTAATGTTTATTGCTTTGGAAAATGCCAAACCACGCTACCACCTAAGCTCCTCATGCCAATTGACTTTCTGCTTCTGCATGTATGCCTCCCTTTTTTTGCGAGGTGGTCAAGTTAAGCACCTGTGCCCCAATGATTTGAATAGGATGAGTTGCAATACCAGACACAGCCTATAAACAGAAGTGGTGCAGTTTCTTTAAAAAAAAAAAGACATTTTCCAAATTAAATGATCTCTCTAATGGGCCCGTTACACGCTTCAATGTCTCAGCGAACCGACCAATGATCCGACTTGACCTGAATCGCTTGAACGTCATTCAATGATTGCTGGTGAGGTGTCACACGTACAGATATTGAACGACGCAGCAATAAATTCAGTCGACAAGCGAACAATACTTGCGGTCGTTTGATCGCCTACGTCCTTCAGTTCTGAATAGGCGAAGTTGTAAACGACATCATTATCAAGGGTTCACACATCATGCTGCAGGTTGGACAGATGATCAATGACTGATTCATGGTCCTGTTCATAAACCTGCGATCAACAATCAGCTGACTTATCGTTGGTCGTGTCTACGTGCACACGCAACGACGTCGTTACGACATCACTGCACTGCCCCAAAAGCCGTGACGTACCAATGATATTGTTAACGATATCGTAGCGTGTAACGAGCCCTTAAGATTATACAAATCAAAACCCCAGTCAGAGCTATTATTATATTCGTGGCTTCCTAAAATTCCAATGTAATTTCCCTGCAGCCTCCTGCTTATCGGACCCTACTTTTTTGCCAGTGAGACTCATTTAATTACAGAGCAGGTTTTATAATTGTGAGAGAACATATATCAAGAAGTAAAGACTCTGCAGATAAATACAGTATCAATTATATCCTTGCAGGTGTGTCCCAGGGAGTGGATATAAAGGGAGAGCGTAGATGGCATGAAGCCAATAGACCTTATGGTTTTGTAGTAATTAGTAAGTGGTGCAGGTGTCCATTATGAATTACCGACAATAAATCTCTGGTTCTGTTTTAAATATTGCTTTTGTTTCCCAAGTTCCTTGCCTCCAGGAGGAAGAAAGCAACTGACTGAAAGATTAATTACTGCAACAGTTTACTCCCTGCTAGATAACATCTCAGCCATTTCTCTGTAGATCAGACTTATAATTTTATGTGGATCCTCAAATACATGGGAAGCTAACAAGCTCATCCTTTAGGGGACTGATGTGTTGTGCTGAATCTTGATTCCAATCTTGCCAAGGATTGCACCTTTGTAGGAATATATCATCAGCATCAACAAATTGCTCTCCTCTGTCATAACACAGCTAAGTATATCATGTTGTTGGCAGCAATTAGCTGTGATTTCCTGGAATGAAATAAAATGATTAGCTGAAATAATAAAATGTAACCAAACTTTGGAGCCTTTTTATCTTTTACAGGCCCTTAAAGAGAAGCTGTCAGCAGGTCTTTGCTATGTAATCTGACAGCAGGCCTTTGCTGTGCAATTTGTCAGCAAGGCACTTTGCTGTGTAATCTGTCAGCATGGTATCTTTGGTCAATGTAAGTCTGTGAAAGCAGGTCTTTGTATGTAATTGACAGACCCAAAATGGTCTTTGCTATGTAATCTGACAGCAGGCCTTTGCTGTGCAATTTGTCAGCAGACCTTTGCTGTGTAATCTGTCAGCAGGTCTTCGGTATGTAATCTGACAGCAGGTCTTTGCTATGTAATGTGACAGCATGTCTTTGCTATGTAATGTGACAGCAGCATGAGGTAGAAACAGAGACCGTGAATTCAGCTTACTTTAATGGGTTCCGCAGTTGTGATAAAATCATTTTTCTCTGCTGCAGGTGTAGCAGATCTGAGATGTGGAGCTCTGTGTAAACCATCCACACCATTGCCTTCATTCTGTGTGCATCGCATAGAGATAGAAAGCTGATAATCAGTGGTGTGGATGTGGCTGGACTAGGAGGCACAAGTCACCTAGTTCTCTAGCTAGATAATCTCCTTCTGATAAAATACTTATTGTAATGAAACAGAAAAGCACAGCCTAGTCAGTGACCCATCAGTGGAATTAGCAGCCCTATTATGCTGCTCTTAGATTACGTAGCAAAACCTACTGCAAATATAGATGAACAAACCTTTTGAAGTTAGGGGTTTAGGTGGCTCAGCCAAACATTTTGGTGCACTGATCGTGACCTTGAACTTGACCCGAACCTCAGTGAAAGTCACTGATTGGCAGTTCAGCTCACATACAGCCAGCCATAAGTAAAATATTTCTGAAGGTGGAAGGGCAGTTTTGCTTTAAGTTTTCAAACACTGCATGCGGCTCACACTGGGCCAAGCACCAAGTGTACCTGAATTCAGTGATGATCGCGGCTCACACTGGGCCAAGCACCAAGTGTACCTGAATTCAGTGATGATCGCGGCTCACACTGGGCCAAGCACCAAGTGTACCTGAATTCAGTGATGATCGCGGCTCACACTGGGCCAAGCACCAAGTGTACCTGAATTCAGTGATGATCGCGGCTCACACTGGGCCAAGCACCAAGTGTACCTGAATTCAGTGATGATCGCGGCTCACACTGGGCCAAGCACCAAGTGTACCTGAATTCAGTGATGATCGCGGCTCACACTGGGCCAAGCACCAAGTGTACCTGAATTCAGTGATGATCGCGGCTCACACTAGACCAAGCACCAAGTGTACCTGAATTCAGTGATGATCGCGGCTCACACTGGGCCAAGCACCAAGTGTACCTGAATTGAGTGATGATCGCGGCTCACACTGGGCCAAGCACCAAGTGTACATGAATTCAGTGATGATCGCGGCTCACACTGGGCCAAGCACCAAGTGTACATGAATTCAGTGATGATCGCGGCTCACACTGGGCCAAGCACCAAGTGTACCTGAATTCAGTGATGATCGCGGCTCACACTGGGCCAAGCACCAAGTGTACCTGAATTCAGTGATGATCGCGGCTCACACTGGGCCAAGCACCAAGTGTACCTGAATTGAGTGATGATCGCGGCTCACACTGGGCCAAGCACCAAGTGTACCTGAATTCAGTGATGATCGCGGCTCACACTGGGCCAAGCACCAAGTGTACATGAATTCAGTGATGATCGCGGCTCACACTGGGCCAAGCACCAAGTGTACCTGAATTCAGTGATGATCGCGGCTCACACTGGGCCAAGCACCAAGTGTACCTGAATTCAGTGATGATCGCGGCTCACACTGGGCCAAGCACCAAGTGTACCTGAATTCAGTGATGATCGCGGCTCACACTGGGCCAAGCACCAAGTGTACCTGAATTCAGTGATGATCGCGGCTCACACTGGGCCAAGCACCAAGTGTACATGAATTCAGTGATGATCGCGGCTCACACTGGGCCAAGCACCAAGTGTACATGAATTCAGTGATGATCGCGGCTCACACTGGGCCAAGCACCAAGTGTACCTAAATTCAGTGATGATCGCTGCAGTGCTTTGCAAAAATAAAGCACCCGAACAGGTTTACTCAACTCCGGGAACTTCAGAGCTTGACCTAAACCGAACCTTTAAAGGTTAGCTCAACTCTACAGACAAATTCCCTTTAAATGTCCTGCAAATGGGTGGGGATCTGGATCCTGAGACCCCTAATGATTGCTGAAAATACTGCTCATAATCCTGCAGCTCAGGAGGCAGAGGAGCTCAGTTCCTGACTTTGGCGCATGCACAGAGTGGTTCAGTATAAAGTCTATGGTCTGGACACCACGATTCTGCCTCCAAAAGCTGCTCAGAACAATCCTTTTATTAATCTGTTGGGGACTCAAGATCCAAACTACCACTTATCTGCAGGATATTTAAGGGCGTACAAAATATATAAAGGCCTCCAAGGTTTAGTTATAGCTTAACATAGTGTTTGTAGATTGAAAACAAATCCACGTTAAATGATCAGGGGTTAACAAAACATTATGGCAAAGGAAATACTGTATATGTGAATTTGTTTATACAACAAAACCTGCTTATGATAAAATTGCTTAGAAAGCATAAAAACAATATAAATTACTTACAAAGCCTTTAATAAATTCTTAATAGGAGTAGGACCATATGGCAGGACTGGACAAATGGGCAGACTCTGCACTCAATAAGATATAGGCAGCAATGCGGTGAATGTGCCATTTACAGCTACTCTATACATACACATTATATATACATGTGGAACTATTTATATGACTATTTCCCATAATGCATTTATTCTTTATCTGCTGGTGTAGAAGGGGTTACTCTGTATGAACTAATTGAAGGTGCATTTTTTTATCATAGATGTACCTTATTCTTAGCCTCTCCATCTGCTCCTTTTTGACACCCCTGTCATTAACTGTCATTTCCCTTTAAATATACAGCAAAGCTGAAAGGGCAACTCCACAGCACATCATTTCGGATTAGGGGCACTTCCATTGAGCTCAGCGCTGTTTAGGTGTCAAAAAGAAGTCTCTGACCTCTCTCGCACCACACTGCCTCAGGGCCTTAATTAGTACTGACTCCAGCCATTACTGTAGAAAGGACAAAGGCGGACACATCATTTTTCTACTTAGGAAGTTAGTATCTGACCTAATAACTTGTCCAGGCTGGCAAGACTGTGTAATAGCCACACAACAGCGGTGCGAATTATCCTTCACATCCTAACCCTTGCTGCACCTCTATTCACGAGCCACTAGAAGGGATATTTGTGCCAACATATAGCAATTTATAAGCCAAATAATTTATAAAGTGTATGAATAGGGAAGGGAGGGTCATATATTATGGAAAATACACAGCTACTTATTTAATAAAATGATATTAAAATCTATTAACGCCCTCAATAATTAAGGGCAGCATCCGTTATTTTACAACTAAGTCTGGGTATTTTTTATGCTAATATATGTATATATACACACGCACATATATACCCATATATATATATATATATAAATATATATATATATAATTATATATTATAACTCTTATTTATTATTAAAGCACCATTTATTCTATGGCACTTTACATGTGAAAAAGGGGCATATGTAGGCAAGTGCAACAATTGTGAACAATACAAGGCACACACAAATACAGGAGGAAGGAGGACCCTGCCCCCGAGAGTGCAAAGTCTACAAGTGATGGGTGAAAATGCAGTAGGTGAGGAGAAGGGAACCTGCCCGGCTCAGTATAAAATGGATGGGTGAGGATATAGTATATGAGGAGAGAGGACCCTGCCTGCGAGGGCTCACAGTTTACAAGGGATGGGTGAGAACATAATAGGTTAGGGTAGAGGACCCTGCCCGTGAGGGTTCACAGTCTACAAGGAACGGGTGAGGATACAGTAGAGGAGGAGAGAGGACCCTGCCCATGAGGGCTCACAGTCTATAAGGCATGGGTGAGGATACATTAAGTGAGAAGAGAGCACCCTGCCCGCGAGAGCTCAGAGACTACAAGGAATGGATGAGAATACAGTAGGTGAGGAGAGAGGATCCTGCCCATGAGGGCTCAGTCTACAAGGGATGGGTGAGGATACAGTAGAGGAGGAGAGAGGACCCTGCCCACGAGGGCTCAGTCTACAAGGGATGGGTGAGGATACATTAAGTGAGAAGAGAGCACCCTGCCCGCAAGAGCTCACAGACTACAAGGGATGGGTGACGATACAGTAGGAGAGGAGAGATGACCCTGCCTACGAAGGCTCACTGTCCACAAGGGATGGGTGAGGATCTAGTAGGTGAGGAGAGAGGACCCTGCCCACGAGAGCTCAGTCTACAAGGGATGGGTGAGGATATAGTAGGTGAGGAGAGAAGACCCTTCCAGCAAGGACTTACAATCTACAAGGGATGGGTGAGGCACAGTAGATGAGAAGAGAGGACCCTGCCTGTGAGTCTATAAAGGATGGGTGAGGATATACATATATGTGTGTGTGTATGTGTGTGTATTGCTGATAATGTGTTCTAAATAAGGATTAAAGTGGAGTGTTTGCTTTAGGAAAAACATTTTCAAATAATCCTTTAGGTAATTTGGTGTAACCCCAGGGAGATCTCCCTTTCCAGGACCCTCAGTGTGATAATCTACAAAGATAATCTGTAGGAAATGTGTAATACTTCAATTCTCCTGTGGTGGTGCTGCAGGAAAAGTGAGCACTTTCCGTTGAATTTTCTTGCAGATTACAGCTGATCATTAGGAATCCCAACACATAGAGAAGCTGCAATCAGATATGTCATATAACAAATAGGTATTGCCCAAACCGGGCAACGGTTGGTGTCATTTCCTACAGCCACCACCCTAACCTCTGTAACCTGTGATATAGTGAAGACAGTGATGCTTGGCTAATACCCTTGGGAAAGATATGGGATTCTCCTCAGATGACCTAATCACTCAGCTGCCAAGTCCATATAGAGGTGACAAGCTCCCTGTAACAAATGTTCATCTCTTTTGTTTGGCAGTCGACTGACAACTGATAATTGATCTTTTTTTCCCCTATTCCTGGCATAACAAGGGAACGATATCGTTATATTGTTTCAAACAGTACTTGGCAACTCATCTGCCTCCCGTATCTTCCTCTCTCACTCTTTTGGGTTTAAGGGTTAAAGAAAAAGTTCTAATTAAAGGAAGCAGAATCCGGCTTTAGCGAGAGTCTAAATTGACAGGAAAACAGCTCCTGGTGTTCGGCATATTCTCCTATCCTTTCCACTTGCTCGAATCACCTTGTTCCTGTGAACATGGTATGGAATTGATAGCCTTTATTGATTGCTTGTAGCATTACCTAATCTTCACTAAATGTAGGAAGCTTTTCAGATTTAGAAAGGTGGCAGAAAATGTCCAGTAATGATGCTGCAGGGAATTCAGGCTCAATACTGCGGTCAGTATCAAAGTGATGGAGCTGTAAGAGGTATTTTATTATAAGCCAGTTGGTTTTACTAAATATTCAGCCTGCTGCAATTTTGCAGACATTTCTAGGCTATTAGTACATTTGCACACTATCAAATGCATGCCCATTTACCTATACCTGACTGCAGCTGAATAATAGATCCAAGGCTGGGAGTTTAGGGTGACGAAATGGGACGGCAGTGGCAAAGAAGCAAGAGGTTGCTCTAGGAATTCAATAGAGTCTAGAGGGGCAAGAAATCATTACTAGAACAGATATGAACGTGACCTTCAGTGAGGTTCAGTAATTATCTTGGGCCACGCTGTGGTGCTTGTGCCGTGATTTTCCTCCCCTCATTGTTTTCATTTTATCTGGGTACTTCACTGGTGCGTAATTGCTGAAGGGAAGCCATTATGCAAGGAGAGAGCATTCAGCTTTGCAAGCGAATTTGCTTGTAGCTATTGCCACATTTGAACCTCACTAATGTATGTAAATTAAAAACCCTGGTATTCGTATCGCTCCTGTTTGAAATCTAAGGAAAAAAACAGAATCTGATCATTACAATCTGCAAGCCGGGTATTATCACTGGCCTAGTGAGCCGCTGATGATAAATTGTACCGAATAACTGGTGGATGGAATATTTTATCTCCGTCCTCTATCACACGGCACCGCATAAAGTAAGGATGATTCATCAAGCATGAGGGCTGCCGGTTTATGAAATTCATTGCTCAGGGCGAGTGTGTTTTTTAAAATTCAAAAGACAAAGGCAACTCACATGGGTTATTTAGTAATCAGTGTGAATTACTTCTAGGTATAAAAAGCAGCCCTAAAAAATAAATAAATAAAAAACATAAAATTGCATTCTCCGTCTAGGAAGCCATGTTGCTGCAGGTGTCATAATTTAACTTCACCACATCTATGGCTGCACCCCTCCCCTCCTCCTCCCTTTTCTCTTTCGCCCGTCTCCTTTTTGTTCTCCAGTTTTTACTGAAGTACAGCTAAATAATCATTTGTAATAGGATAATTATTTAATCGGCATCAGATTACCGGATTTTTCGGATTATAAAATGCACTTTTTGCCCCCAAAATGAATGGTAAACTGGGGGTGCGTCCTATAATCCGAATTTTGTGTTTTTTCTCTTTTTTTTAAACTTACCAAGGGGGATCCACATGTCCAGATCAAGATCCTCAGCATTTTTCTGGAAGTCCAGGGCGGTAGAGGCCAAGGTGCAGTTTGCCAATGTCTGCAGGAACCCGGAAAATGGTGGCCACCACACGACAGTATACCAGGATAGGGGGCCATGTGCAAGGATGAGGGACATATATACCAGGATGGGGGGGGCATGTACAAGGATGAGGGACATATATATCAGGATGGGGGGGCATGTACTAGAATGAGGGACATATATACCAGGATGGAGGGCCATGTACCAGGATGGGGGCATATATACTAGATTGGGGGGGCCAAGTACAAGGATGAGGGACATATATACTAGGTTGGCTGGGCCAAGTACAAAGATGAGGGATATATATATCAGGATGGTACGGCCATGTACAATGATAAGATATATATATCAGGATGGAGGTGCCATGCACCACAATGGGGGCATATATATTGGGATCAGGGGGTTATGTACAAGAATTAGGGACATATACACCAGGATAGGGGACATATATACTGATTATAAGACAGACACTGGCATTATAAGACAGATGCCATTTAATATTAAAAATTATTATTTTTCTCTTTTCCTTCTCCAAATTTGGGTGCGTCTTATAATCCAGTGCATCTTATATAGCAAAAAATACAGTATATGTTTGCTAGATGAATTTACATGATGCTTTTATCACTGCTTACTGCACCCAAGGCGACTGTGGTCATTTTGGTAAATTGAGAGAGGAAAAAAATCTAAAAATAATGGCATTGAAAGCTACCGTAATACAATAAAAAGCCATCTTTCCTTTTATAACTACAATAAGAATGTCTCTTTTTTTTTCTTTGTGTATTGATGTCCCAAGGCTATGTTCCAAATGAAAAGATAATAACTTATGAAGAAGTGTCAAAAACTAATTAAGTTTTGTAACTTGTTTTTTCCTCACATGAAGTCTATTTTTCATCACACTGTCCAGTCACATGCTGGGATTCTTGCTAACATTATCACATGCCAGTCACACCATGTCTCAGTGGTGCGTCTCCTCCTGTCATTATTTTCAGCATCAATTAATTTCTCCCCTGACCTCGCCTCTAGAAAAATATAACAGGGAATTATCAGTGCATGTTTTACCCCGTCCATTTCTGAAGGCACTAGACCAGTGTGTGATCAAAAGTGGAGTAGGCCTAGCAGTAGATTTTCTCACCTGCTTGGTTGCCTAGCAGCACGAATTAAGAATTTTCGCCAAGACTTAAAGACATGTAACAAGAAAAGCCAGGATGACCCAGGTGGAAGATGTGAAACTTTTTTTTATGTCACATCCTATCAAAAATATGAAAGGGGTCCAAATAGAAAAATTAAAAAAAATTCTAACCTCACCAGGCTTCTCTCGAGGGGTCAGTAAGCTTGTTATCTACCAACGCTTTATCTTTCTTCTGTTTTGGTGTGACTTTAAATCTTTAATATTCTCTTATCAGAATTTGACACATTAGTAGTAGTAGTAAAAAATAAAACATAATAATTCTTAAAAAGCATTTTTAGGTGTTTCTTAATATGTATCAATCATGTATAACAGTACGTTCCAAGAGGATAGAAACATGGAAAATCCATAGCAAAATCCAAATGCTATGTATACTCTACGGAAACTGTACCGGTGTGTTGGTGCTGTAATATCTAGCAGGTTATCCAAATGAAAATCTGCAGCATACAATCAGTCTAGGATAGAAATTCAGTATAGAACAGGGTTCCCCAACTCCAGTCCTCAGGAGCCAGCAACAGGGCATGTTTTCAGGATTCCTTGATATTGCAGTTAATGGAAATATTACCTGTGCAGGTGATTAAATTATCACCTGTGTAATATTAAAAAAATCCTGAAAACACAACCTGTTGGTGGCTCCTGTGGATTAAAGTTGGGAAACCCGGTAAGGGTACCTTTACACGCCGCAACTTTTGGCGGCGACAGAAGGCAATCTAGCGTGTGCGTGCACATTTTACATGGATGCCTCCGAACGCCGAAGGCGCTTTTACACGCCACAATTTCACCCTCAACCTAAGGCGAGGTGTCGTCCCGGAAGTTCCCCACCAGCAGTGGGAAACATCTGGTAGACTCCCGACGCCGCTTCACACGCCGCAATCCCCAAAGGAATATGGGCATACCTCTTCAGCATGGCAAGAACATAGGCATGCCAAATTGTTGTACACTGCGCCCCAAACACAATCATTGGACAACACAATAGCGTTATGATTGGCCAGCCTGCTCTGGAAGGCTGGCTAATACATGACACCATTGCCATTGTGTGGTGGTGAATGGTCAGCTGTTCAAATATGGCACCCTGTGAAGTGACAGCCAATGGAAACACAGTAGCCACCACCAATCATCGCTGACGGTGCGCGGTCTCCAGCACGCTGTAGCACACCTACGGGAAATCACTAGGCAACGCAGATTCCATCCCTATCGCCCCTTCACACCCCAAAAGCCGGGAATTTCGCCTTCATGATTGCCTCTGATTTTGGAGCAGTGCTGTAAAATCAGAACCAGGTGCAACCTTTTTTATCGCCACCAAATTCCCCAATTACACGTTGCAATTTTGAGGCAATTTCACGGCGATGGTGACGGGGCTACAAATTGTCAGTCAGATTTTTCTTAAAGCCAATTGGACATCTACAACTGCTGGTGTTTAGTATTTTGGTAGGAAATGTTCCTCTATTTGCATACATTTTTCAGTTTTTTAAGCATTCATCAGTGCCTTGTATGGAAACCATGGTGGAACACACAATGGTGTTGACAGTTGGGGCAAGTATCTTTAAGGCTGGGGTTACATAATGACTTTGGCTATGATACAGAGCCAATGATCGCTGTATGCAACTGCTAAATCACAGTATAAGGGCCCTTTCACATCAGCGTTTTTTGAAATTCGCGGCAGATCCGGTGAAAAAACCGCATCTGCCGCGTTTGCCGCATAACCGTTACACTTGCGGCGCGGTTGCGGTAATCCCCATAGAAAGTATAGGGGGACTTGCGGCAGGTGCGGCAAGTGCGGTTTTGCACTTGCGGCAGGTGCGGCCGCGAAAAAAACCGCGGCTGACTGCGGTTTTTTTCGCAGCCGCACTTGCCGCAAGTGCAAAACCGCACTTGCCGCACCTGCCGCAAGTCCCCCTATACTTTCTATGGGGATTACCGCAACCGCGCCGCAAGTGTAACGGTTATGCGGCAAACGCGGCAGATGCGGTTTTTTCACCGCATCTGCCGCGAATTTCAAAAAACGCTGATGTGAAAGGGCCCTAAGACAGGTAATCATGTTGTATTGCGACCTGCAAAATTTAGGAACCAGTTGGATTTTTTGTGACTTGCTAGTGGCAGTACTTTCTGGGTTGCAATGCACCTACATTATGCTACTATATGGCACTGTTATAGACCAATATTTGGCCACACGACCTGTATCATGGCCAAAGTTGCCATGTAGCCCTATCCAAAGGCCTTGGTTTTACTAATGTATGGCATCCATTGTGAAAGTATCGGATGCAATACGCTAATGACGCACAAAATATCACCTAGATAGGGGCAAACAAGGACACAATAGGGTCTTATCTCTTTAATTATGGTCGATAATCAGTGTATACTGCTCACCTTGCCTGGTTGTGTGACCCACAACCAGTATAGATGCCTTATACAGCTGCTGCTGGATCCACCATTCCACGTGGATGGCCGTGCATATACCAAGGATCCCAGAAACAAAGGATGAAGACAATCCACGCTACTGTATTAGGCACCTCCTGGCACCAAGCACTTTTTAACTCTCAAACTCTTCATTTTGCGTCGCCCAAGTTCTGGCTGAGAATTGGTATAACAAACTCAGTTACACGACTCACGCAAAAGTGTGAGTCGTGTAACTGGGTTTGTTATACCAATTCTCAGCCAGAACTTGGGTGATGCAAAATGAAAAGTTTAAGAGTTAAAAAGATCTTGGTGCCGGGAGGTGCCTAATACAGCAGCGCAGATCATGTTTATCCTTTGTCTCTGTCATCCTTGGCTAGAGACACTCGGCTCAGGCTCTGGGTCGAATATTAGGCAACTATGATCCAATACTGCATTCAGATCACAGCTGCGGAAGAGAGGGAAAGATTGATCTCCCCTTCGTCTCCATTGCCAGCCTCGTTGTATATCGCACTGCACTTTGATGTCATCTAAGTGCAGTCGAATATTTTACATGCACCCATAGGCTTGTATGGGTGTGAGTGATCCGAGATTTGCTGTCAAAAAATGTAGCATGCCACAATTTTTCTCTCATGTCAATTAGGCATGAGAAAAAACTCACAGATAAACACTGCCTCATTGTTTAATAATGATGCGAGGGCAGTGCAATGTTTTATCAGCTTGCTCTTGTCCATTGTAAATGCTAGAGGAACCAAAGCCTAAAGGAAACTAAAATCCCTTTGACTCTAAGACATTGCTTTCTTAAACAGAAGGTAGATAATCTATATTGCTGACTTCTATTAAAAAACCAAAAGCCAAGCAGGTTAATTAGCATTCCGGCATAGTGGGAGGACACATGCAAATGGTTACTGTCATACAGGAACACATGATGTGCATTACTAAAAGGAATAAAGGAGACAAGGAGTGAAAAAGATATTACATTTGACACTAGCATTCATCCATAGAAGAAAGAGGACAGTAATTGTGCAGGCGCGAGAGCATGGCAGCTAGGCCCAACCGCTTAGTGACACATTTGCACAAACTGTTTTGTCAGGGCACCACATGGCACTGGGTGGCAAGAACGACATGCACCCTTGTAAGAAAATGAATGCCCTGCTTGATGAAAGAAAACAGATAATTTACGTATACCCTGAAGAGTTAACAGCTAGTGAGCCATTCCTGTGGGTCAAGTGCTGCATTTGCATTTTGATGGGATGTTATCAAGTAATTAATGCACCAGTCAGGATTTATTACCTCAGGAGTGAACTGAAAGGTTCATTACAAAATCGGTTTCACTTGAAGATAGGCATTTCCTCAGAGTTAGCTTTTGACATGTTGTTCCTTGCCTTCTCTGCCTATGGCAGCAGTGGTAGAAGGCCAGTGAGGTGAAATTCATTGCTTAATAAGGGCATTCACTTTGGGTATTCTTGTGATAATAAATGTATACATCAAGGCCGCACTGCCTTGTCAGTTTAATTGCTTCTTGTGCTCCTTAACAAGCCAATCTTAATCAGTCTGGATCATGTTATGAATAATTTAGGGATCTGCAGACTTCACGCTTAATAAGATGTACTAGATTATAAAACTTAAGTGCACTGTTTATATAAAGCATGCAAAACACTTTAAGTTTTTCATTAGCTTCAGCAAAAAAACAAGCATTGAGTTAGTCTAACGTTTTTCAGCTTGTGTGTAACAGCTGTGTTTTCTGATGCCCTAACCCCCCCTCCCTTCCCTTCGTTCTTCACTTTTGTTGAAGGCCATAGCTCGCCCTCTCTATCCCTTTAAGCCCCTTCGAGGCATAATGGGGAATTTGAGCAGGCTATGAGATTAAAGCTCCAAATCGATGGCCGACCAGCAATTGTCATTTAGAAAACATTCTTTTATCTTTTTCAATGTAAAACATCTTATTTCAAATGTTCTACAAAAGGGGAGAAATACCTCTTATGTGCCATTAACATGCATGAATGTTTTAAACTAATTGCCAAAATTGACCAGAAATAGCAATTTCAGATCTCCTGCTGAAAAAAATGGGGAGGGGGAAAGGGATGGCGAGGTGCAGTCACCATTGCAGCTGTATAATCAGGACTTGCATGGTGGTTGTCCATAATCCGACAATTTAGGAGAGAAAATAAGATTATTCCTTGGAGAATTGGAAATACAAAGTATAATGCTGTGAGATATTCAGCCCTCCAGAGCTGCTACTATTCTTTTGATTCCTAATGAGCATTCCTTGCTTAATAAGAGGTATTTAAAGTCGTCAATTAAAGGAACTCTTTTGGAGCTAATGCAGTCTGTCTCAAAAATGGCCGACCACACAGGAAAATTCACCTTGACTTGAATAGGAGTTTTCAGTGATTGTCCGTTTCGGAGCATATTGAATTACCCCTTTTGTTTTTCATCCTGCTCCAGCACTTGCAGACCATAAGTCATCTGCTGCACAATGTATCATTCAGTTTATGACATCTAATAAAGGCCTACTGCAAGCATTAGTACCAGGTGCCTCAGTAATTTTCCTTTCGGCTTAAAACCTCTTGTTCTCCTGCAAAGCAAAATGAAAGGAATTTCATTACATTTTTTTTTTGTAGTCCTCGACACAGTACAATCAAGTATTACAATGTCATTCGGGATAATTATGTGCAATATCTGTGTTTACACATATACAAAGTATCTTGCAAGCACTGTATGGAACATCAAAAGGCAATGTAATTAGTGGGAGATGTTTGTGGTTTGGAGCAGTAGTGAATTTATGTAATAGAGGGGCTAACTAAAAACATTGTGAATAATGGCTTCCATTTTGCCACATGGAAAGCAAACACGTACAAAGCATATATTGTCATAATAACATTATGCATTATATGTGCCTTTTTTCCATAAAACTGAAGGTCAAACTAATCCAATATTTCATTTTGTAGAGATGACGCAAGGAGCAGTTAAAATAACAATTCCGGATCTTCTGGCATATACAATTATACAGTACATATGCACAATGGTGGACCAATGATGGATCTTGTGGGCAAGGTAGACATACCAATTATCCTTAGAAATAAAAAAATGACCATGTCCAAGAATCGTGAAGAGATCAAAAGATCTCCTTTTATTCTGTTCGACATGGGTCTTTTTCAAGCATGTTGAAATGTACTAATGACAGAATAAAAGGACTTCTTTGGATTACTTCACCTGTGCTTGGACGCTGTCTGAATTCTATGTATACCATTATCTCCGGGTGGACTCCCTGGACTGATGACCTTCGTCTACCTTTGGGCTTATTGCCCTCCATATTAGAGATGAGTGAACCTTTCAAGGTTTGGTTCAGTTTGGATGTAGAGACCTGTGGAAGTTTTGGTTTGTGTGGTGCCCGAACTTTACCCTAACCTCATCTGAAGTCAGTAAATGGCAGTTCGGAGCTCCACCTACATACAGCCAGCAATAAGCAAAGCACTTCCGGCGGTGGAAGGGTAGGGATTTTTCATTTTTTTTCTTTTTTACATCCACACTATGGCCAATGATCCTGTTTTTACTCCCAATGTGAGCTAATCAAACAATGCAGGCATTTCACATTGGCCCAACCACACATGAACACAACGATGCTCGCTCTAGTGATTTTCATAAGTAAATTACCTGAACTCCGAACCCGAACAGGTTTGCACATCAATACGTCCTATGATCCTGTGGAGTGCTGTGAACTTTCCTTTTTTGTATTACATTAATTGTTGCTATTTGAGGTAACTTAGGTTTGTCTAGAAGCATTAAAGGGAACCTGTCAGGTAGTTTATGCCCCCCCCAAGCTATCACTATCTGTACCTGCAGTTTCATAATACGAGTCTAACATCCCTGTCTGAGCTCATAGTGTAATGTAAAAGGTGAAAAAAAGCATGTATAAACTTACATTTCTGTCCCCACCTTGGAGGAGGGAGACTGTCTGGCAGGATAATAGTTAACTCACTATTAACTTGCATGGCTAAAGGACCTGTGTGATGTAACCATCATGTGACCATAGTGGGCGGAGCTAAGTGAGCAAACTTATTATGTCCTATTGGGACTTAGCTCCGCCTATTGTAGTCACATGGTTATGACATCACTTCAGGTCTCTCAACATGTTCTAACATAAGGCTGAAATGTTAACTCTTGACCTGCCAAACAGTCTCCGTCCTCCAAGCTGGAGACTGACTGCCTCATTACATAAGGAAATGTAAATGTATAAATGCTTTTTTTTCACCTTTCACATTATACTATGAGCTCAAACAGGGATGATTAGACTGGTATTATAAAGCTGCAGCTACAGACAGTGATAGCTGGGGAGGCATAAACTAGCTGACAGGTTCCCTTTAACAAATATACCTGTATGTCACCATGGGGTACTTATAGGGGATACATTGTGAACCAGAAGCTCAAGGTTACACCCCCAATAGTAAAGGCACTTTTGCATCACAACTTCTGCACATAATGATTTATGATACATTAAGTTTATCGGTGCTTGGTAAGGCTGATATAAACTGAGTAGGTGTGAACAATTATTGGTACAATCCTTTAATCTCCAATAGAGATGTGCTGCTGACTATAATTTTCGGCCGGTTGCTCATTCATCAGCTGATCAGTGCCATTTTTACAGAGGTCCATGATTAGGTTCATGCAAAAGGGTATTAACGCCATGTGATTTCCCACTAGAATATGACATGTTCCAACTATGTTTTACTACATCATTATAATACTTGAAGGATTTCCTAAAAGGCTCATTTAGGAGAGCCAATAAGTAGCAAAGTAGCAGTTGATGGACTAACGGCCCATCTAAACTGATGGGCAATCACCTGTCAAACTAGAAAAACACTTGTTCTTTGAATATGATTATTTTAATGCCAGCACAAAAATGATTGATATCAGCAACACGTTGCACCATCTAAAGTGGGTATGTGCTGCCAATTACATGATGTTTTATGCACATGAAAGACAATTATATTAACAATTGTTCTTTGAGCGCAGAATGTTTGTCAGTCTGCTTAAACAGTACATTAAACAGCCGGCTATTGGCTTGTATGTAGCCATTTGGAGGCCGATTAATGGATTGGATCAGATCATGTAAATGGGCTCTAACGTGGCAAATCACTACCTATTTTTGTCAGTCTTCCCGCTATATTCTTAAAGCGATCTTTGCCTCTGTGTTTTGAAGTATATCATGACTTCGACCATATTAAAGAAAACAGATCTATATATGAAGTATTCAGTTGAAAAGGCAAGATTTCAGTAAATATAAGACAACTTCAATCCTATTTTACAAAATCTAGCTGGACCATCATATCCCTTTGTTCTTGTGCAGGTTAATAGAGATTGAAGAGATGGGCAGAGGAAAAGAAGTGCAATTTTCTGCTATTTAAGCTTGGCGAAATGGTGCTCTTCAGGAAGCAGGAGAAAAAAATAGAAAAAGTATGAAAGCGTAATAGGCATTTTAAAAGTAGAAGTCCATATAGCTGCTTGAGGGAGTCTCAGATTTAGGCATGCATAGAATGGCGAATGAGATAATCAGCATTGTGAAATTGAGACCTGTCTGCTGCCTGGCGTGCTTCTTCCTTTTTTCAACGGGGTGATTTGTAACACTCATCTTCAGGCAAGGCAGCCTTCAAGATTATCCAGGACTGTCAATCGTAATTGCCAAAGTATTTTATTACCTACAGAAAATCAAAGGAATTTTATAACCAACAGTTATCAAGTTTCAATACAAAGGTATATGGAGAGCAATTTTAGCTGGAATCCAGGCTTGTTGTTGTGCTTGCCTTGCTTGCATTAATGCTCTTGAGACCATTTCACAGTAGTCGTCTGCCGTTCTGGACTGAAACACAAACAGGTACGTATCCATATGTAAAAAAAAGGATGCGTGAATGGTTCCAGTAAACTCTATGGGTCATCATTGTGCTATTTGTTATAGATGCGGACCACTGACGAATTAGAAAACAAATATAGCCTAAATGTTATTCCACCTCTTATGTCTAACCACGCAAAAACAAAGAATTTTCATAACAAAAGACCATACAAATGTGACTTTTCATAGAGCAGAATACTAAATGTGGGTTTTTCTTGTATGTTATGCTGTTGTTGTGTTTAGCTGGCTGGATCTCACATTGAAATTAAGCGTTGTGTGAAGTATTTGTCAAAGATTCCCCGCCGCAGAGCACATGCCTAGATTTATCAAAGACCAATTCCCTGTTGTTTTTAATAAGATTTTGTTATTTAATAAGTGAGATTCTCCTGGTGCACTAGTGTTACAACATGCAACTTTGATTAACAACCTTCATGCACAACTGCAAAGAATGAGCAGCCTTTACTCTTACTGTTAAGTAAATATAAAAGCCTTGCAATCTTGTAATTCACACTTATCAGAAGTAAGAAATTGCACAGTTTGAGAGATATAACTTTAAAGGGGTTGTTCTAGGACTTTGATGGCAAAGCACAGCTGCATCAGCTGCATAGTGACCGCGATCAGACATGGCACATCCAACCCCTATTTTAATAGTAAGCAGATGTGCAGTACCCAGCTATGGCCACTATACTGTTGATGGAGCAGTGCAGCTCTGCAACGGAGCACTTTCAGCTGCCACAGGATCAGTTAACATCTGATTGGCATAAGTGCTGGGTGTCGCACCCACAGCAAACAGATATTGATGAAATAGTATAAGGATAGGCCATCAATGTAAAAGTCCTGAGACAACCTCTTTAAGTTTTTACGCCTCAGTGAAAAACTTGTAACACTTAGGGTACCTTTATAATCCGCTACTGGTGGGTGGATACAACCAGCTACATGCTACAAATGTAGCTTGCATCGGCAATGTACCCCGTAGTAGCGGCGTGTGAAGACGGTAGGAGGCACCCGGCAGTAGATGCATCTGTTTCCGAGCACTGCCCTGAAACAGGTGGCTACACAGGCGATTGTAGCGACCTGTATCGGCGTGTAAAGAAGGAACAGAAGGGTTGTTTCTACACCATGCTATGTACCTGGTATGTAGCTGGGGCGAGACACAGGCTCCGGGTTACCGCGCCCCATCAGCGATCATTGGTGGAAGCTCCTGCGTTACGATTGGTTGTCGCTGCATAGGGAGGCATATATAAGGAGCTGACCAGTCACACTACACAATTGCTCGAGCGTCATGTATTAAACAGCCTCCTGCGATGCCTGGCCAATCATGATGTCCTTGCTTTGTCCTATCAGCGTACGGACGTCTCGTAATCCACAATTGTGGCACGCCTATGTGTTGTCCCTGCTGCACCAGGTCCGCCCATATTAGCGGTGTGTAAATGAGGTAAGGTGAGCTACAGAAGGTAACTTGTGGCACCCGGCGGTGTATCCAGAGATAGATGTAACCTAGCGTAGCGCACCTTGTTGAGGCGTGTAAAGGTGGTGCGTTTACCGTTTGCAACCGTTTGTGCGTGCTCGTGCACGTGAAGTAGCTGGTTGTATCCACCCGCCAGTAGCGGCGTGTAAAGGTACCCTCAGGGATGGCGAATTACTCGCTACTATTCGGGACTCGCCCGAATAGTAGCGGACTCGGGGGACTCGCTACTCGCCGAGTTTCCTTAGGAATTACTTGGGGGTAGCGAGTCCCTGTACTTTTTCAGTGTATCTATACAGATACACTACAAAAGTACCCTAAAGGTAAATCTAAGGGGTTAAAAACAATAAACATTAATACTCACCTCCTGTACTCCTGTACCTTATGTACCGAGACCGGTACCGAAGACCTCTGGCTGTTACAGGACCTCCGAGACCACCAGGAGAAGATGGGGAAAAGGACCTTGCAGTTCAGCCAATCAGCATGCGGCTAGCGGTCACATGGGTTGTGACGCGGCTGCACTGCGGCCACATGACAAACCCATGTGACCGCTAGCCGCATGCTGATTGGCTGAACTGCAAGGTCCTTTTCCCCATCTTCTCCCGGTGGTCTCGGAGGTCCTGTAACAGCCAGAGGTCTTCGGTACCGGTCCCGGTACAGAAGGTACAGGAGTACAGGAGGTGAGTATTAATGTTTATTGTTTTTAACCTCTTAGATTAACTTTTAGGGTACTTTTGTAGTGTATCTGTATAGATACACTGCAAAAGTACAGGTTACTATTCGGACTCGCTGGACTTGCAACGAGTACCGAGTCTCGGACCCGGACTCGTTAGAGTCCAGCGATTCCGAGTATTTCAGGATTCGCCCATCCTTAGTAACACTCCTTTATTCTAACTAGTATACTGATTTCTATAGTCATATGGAAGAGCAAATCCTTTTGGTGTACTCAAATTCTATATCTCCTGAATACGACCTTGGTACTTCTTAAATATGTGCCCTTGATCTGTAACTTTAATAAACATCCTCTTTTTTAGCTTCAAATAAAGCTAAATGTCCACTTTGCTGCCAATAGCTGTTTCTTTGCCGGCCCTATATGCTTGATTCGGCCGAGTGTACAGAGTAAAGGCCCTACCTACTAGACAGTAAGAAATGTTAATAGTGATTGATGAACGAATATCATATTTTTCAGATTATAAGTCGCACTTTTGTTCCCCCAAATGTTGGGGGAAAGTGGGGGGTGCATTTTATAATCTGAATCTATATGGGGGGGATCGCTTTGGAGCATGTCCAGGGGCTGGAGGAGGCTGGCTGCAGGCTACAGAGGCAGCGGAGGTCACGTGCTCACGCTCATTAGCCTCATGCAATATGCACTGTATCCCGCTGTCCATCACCTCGGTGCTGAAACCGCATATTACCTGCAGTCACCCCTGCATCCTGGATATGTCCCCCCACGCGTTACTCTTTATGCCCCCCAGCTGGCGCACATAGTAGAATAAAATAATCTCTTATAGCTCACGTTGCTGGCTCCATGCTCCCAGCTCCTCGGTCTCTTCCTGTGTGTGCCCAATCCATCCAATCATGTGACCGGGCTCACAGTGATGTCATCAATATGCACCCAATCATGTGATCACATGTCAGCACGCAGGAAGAGACACCAAGGGGCTAGAAGGATGGAGCCAGCTATGGAAGGAGAGTTGTAAGAGATTTTTTTTTTACTATGTGTGCCAGCTGGGGGGCATAATGAGTGACCGGGGAGCCATATCCAGGATGGAGGGTTTTGAGTGCAAGCACATGGGGCATGTGTGTGCCAGCACATGGGAGCATATGTGTGCCAGCACAGAGGAACATATATGTGCCAACACAGGGGGGCATATGTTGCCAGCACAGGGGGGGCATATGTGTGCCAGCACAGGGGGGCATGTGTGTGCCAGAACAAGGGGCCTGTGTGTGCCAGCACATGTGAGCATGTGTCTGCCAGCACAGGGGGGCCATATCCAGGATGGGGGACTATGTACCAGGAGATGGGTTTTATATATATATATATATATATATATATATATATATATATATATATATATATACCAGGACTACAGATATGTATATGATTGTAAGGCGTACACTGGTATTATAAGACAACATAAAAAATATTTTTTTCTCTTTTCCTTCACCAAATTTTAGGTGCATCTTATAAAGTGAAAAATACGGTAGTTATTACGCGTTGTTATCGTTGTTAATGCTCAAGCAAATATTTGCTCTAAAAAACACTGTTCTGGTCAATGGAAAGTTGCTAGTTGTTCATAAAATCATGTATTACACCATACACAGCTCATTACATGAAATTTTATTCCAACTAGCGATAATTTTTAAGCAAGGTGAAAGATTTGGTTTTGCGAGAAAGTTACAATCGCTAGCAATTATTACTAACTGCGAATATTGCTCTGTTGCAAGTGATATTGCAATTTTTTGCGTTATTTTTTCCCTGTCTAATAAGGGCTTTAGCCGCTGCCAGAATATTTTGCACTGAAATGTATAATGCCTTGTTCTGCCTTCCCCTACATCCCAACATCATCTTTTGGGGTAGAGTTGGCATAGACATAATTTGGTGAGCAGGTCCCACCAAAATTGGCAGATTCAGAATACTTTTGAAGTAATTCATATCTCAGGCCATACTGAAGAGGGAAGAATTCATACATTTTTTAAGATGACCATCCATAATGAAAAGCCTCACCAATATCTATATGGCTAATAAGGGTGATCACATAACTGTTTAAATGTATCATAAATTCTCATTGTGTGATCTTGAGGACTTGGACCATGAAAAGCTCATAAAAGCTTGCTAAACACAGTCCAAATCAACTCCAGATCATTGCTATATGCTGTTTTATTGTGATGCTGTGGTTGTGAGCCGCAGCCCTTCGCCATTCTCCCATATACTTTGTAAACAGTGAACAAGATGATTGGATTCCAACATTTTATTTAAAAAATAATTAAACAAAATATAGAAAACTTACTATAAAAAGGATAGCAACAGCTCCACCACCATGACCAGAAAAGCAAATAAAATTGTGGTTTAATATTGGTTTTAAAAGCACTTGAAAAATGCAATATTCTGCCAAGCTACAGTCACATGGCCATACATATATATTTCCACAAGGGACAGAGGTCTTTACATAGTAAAACTGTATGCCTGCTTGACCAAGGCAAGTGCTCACCTTTTCAGCTGTGTTATGACAGGCCATCATTTATGTCATGGCAGTGGAGGGTACACTAGATGCCATGGAGAAATCCGACCTGGTAGATATGGAACAACAAAACCGATACACACAGGTCTCTTGGGTAGAAGAAATTAGCTAATGACATTTCTTGAATTTTTGAGCTGTTTTAATATAGGTTTGTTTAACAGCCCACTGTTGGGTGTCAGATTTAGTCTTGGTAGCATTAGAGGTTGCTGTTGAATTACACAGCTGTGTTTGTACAGAGCTGTACCTGATTCCTGGCTCCTGTAGTGTGAGCAGTGGTAAGCGAACTGTTTCTGTGTTACTCACTCACTCTGTCAGATCGAAACACAGCTCAATAGCATTAAACTAGCTCCTATTTGAAAAGATTTGTCTTACAAAACCCTGAAAACCGCTCTGAACATGCATACATTGATTTTGTTGATGGAATCTCCGGGGCTTTGATGAAAAACCAGGTGAAGAAGGTTTACCTCTGCAATACCTAAAGAAAAAAAGGAGATTAAGGAATCCCTTTTTGTGAAATCCATCCAGCCTTGCACTGAAAATATTACAATGCAAAACAATGTCTTTGTAGTAGTCGAAAGCTAGGGCAGTTCCACCGGCCATGCCTTCTGCACCAACACATAAACAAAAGAGTGTTTCAGAATAATAAGAAATAAAGAATTGAAGTAACGTCAAACATCCTTAAATGTTCACTGTTGTTCTATACAACTTGTTTTCATTTTATAGTACAGATGATATGCATGATAGTTGTAATGCATACTTAAATATTTGGCGATTTTCACCCTTAAAGTGGCTACCACTAGGTAACAGAGACAACAAGTAGGATGACAGAAAGTTGAGGATGGGACCAATACTATGATTGACGGCTCCCTCTGCTACAATTCCCACAATTGACTGGGATTCCTCATAGCTCGTATGTTACAGAGCTGTTTGATATCATTCCTATGCCTCACTAACATGACTCATTGGTGCTGGACAAGTTTATTTGCAAGCACGGATTCATAGATCAGCAATCTCGGTGTGCTGAGGGATGATATGAAGCTGCCTGGTACCATGTGTAGGCTGAAAATCATAACAAGCCCCCTTTCCCCACATAACTGTGATGGTTTATTTGTGGGTTGTAGTGTGGAGAGTGTTTATTATGCCAAACGTTGATGTCAAAGAACAGACGTGATGCATAGACTTGCCATGAACCTTGGGTCTTAAACTTGATAACCTCATATATGCCTATGAAGCTGAAGCTGTTGTGTTCGGGGTCAGTAGACCCATGGGCAGTCTGTGAGTCCTGAGACAAACTGCTGTGTGAATGCAGCCTTACATGGACTTCCCAGCATTATCTCAGCCTTTAAGGTCACTCATGGACTGGAGATTCTTCAGGATATCACAGGATATTTCCTGTAGCTTATGTCTCTGCAGGCATCTTTATGTGGAAGCAAAAATATTGCTTACAATTATGTGAAGTGTGCTGACTTTGAGTGGCTTCTAGGTGCAAAACCTAAAGTCAGTTCTGGAACTTTAGGGGCCTTAATGAATGGACGATTTTTATGTGGATCAGTCTTGACCGCCTCTGCCAACTGTTGGAGATTGAGAAGGGGCCATAGTGTTATACCTGGGCAACTTTGACTTAATATAAACACATTGCAAAGTATAGCGGCATTAGTGGTAAACGTTACTCTGTTATCTGAGATACCATACCTTTTAGTGTTCCTAAAGTACAGCCAATTTGTAATTGAGATAATGTGATTGTAAAAGTACCAGAAAGACTTTTATATAAGAGAGGCCTGCTATTTTTGGCCAATCTTGTTGTGTGGATCTACTTTGTTTTACATACCAATAATACATTTAAAAATCATCCAGGTCTACTAGCAAGGAAAACTCAATTGATGCTAATTAGTTGGCAATGTCACATAGATAATTATAAGGGGGTAATACTAATTTTATAAGTTTTTAATGGCACCCTGGTATTTCCAAATACACTAAGCATGAAAAAAGCCTTTATAGTCAATAATTTCTTTATTACCTTCTAACCTATTAAGCAACATTCAAAGATAGACTATAATTAGTTGTTGGGTCTGTCCGAAATAGAATCTGTCTTCACCTTTTTGATGTGATAAAGAAGCGTTAAATCAAAGTAATTTTTTTCTTGCACCTTAGAAATTAATTCTGCTTAAGTCAGTTGTTACTAATTCTGAGTGTCTAAAACATGGTACATACATTTATCTGCATATCATAGAGGACTGTGAAAGTCATTCCATGCCACCTGCTATCACCTAATTAGTGTAATCATCTAATTTCAAGTTGGAAATAATGGCATCACACATCTTTTGTAATTGCAACATTCTTAATATATTCCGAGTGATGCTGCAGTTGATGAGTGGGATTTTGTAAGGATGAGCGGGTGGGGGATCACTTGCTGAGCCTATATACAAGATGGTGCGTAGCCAAGGGTTTAACCCTGTTTATCATCAGATCATTGGTGCTTCATTGTGTACAGTTAGTTTATACACATGTATATGTGTCAGGAAAGTATGAATATGTTTCATTATTGGAAGAGGTTGGACAAGCAGACAAAACCTACACATAGGCTTTCTTATCCTGAGGGGTTTCTGTAGATCCAATTCTACATGCAACCCCCACTCTCTCTCTCTCTCCCCCTCCCCTATCCACTATTTACGACTACAGAGCAATAAATACCTGAGGCAGAGCTAAAGCTTCTAGCTGTCCCTCCAAAAAGTTCTTTGTCTTGAAGGATAGTTTTGTGAATGTCAAATTTAAGAAGACCCATTCATCCCACAAACACATAATTCATATTTTTAGATTATTCACATTTCTGCGCATTTAATGATATGTCTTGTATATCTATGTAACACTCAGGAACCTGGGGAATGAATTCTGGCTTTCTGAATATCATAAATAGGTCATATTTGGTATCAATATTCTCAGAATTAAATGACAGTAAATCTGAGGTGTATATCAGGAATGTGGGCCAACCCCATCCCCAGATATGAAGAATAAAGATTTATTAAGCATGTTGAGAGAGGAGGTCTCAAAGGACCCTCCGACCAAGGAGTGGGGAAAATAGGAGGTGGGGCTACAGGTTCTCTGCCTTTATTAAAACCAGAGCAGCCATTTTTGAGGTGATTCTACCCTGGGGCACAGACACAGCAAAACTCTATCGCTGCGTGGAGGAATCATACCTTTCTGGGGAGCCCCCCCCCCCAACGGATCTAAGTTTGTCGGTAGGGACAATCTTATCACTTCCAGGACTCTTTGTTCTTCTAGACCTGAGGTCCCCAACCTTTCTGACCTTGAGAGCTACATTCAGCTCTTAAAGAGGGTTGTGAGCTAAAGTCAGCAAAAAGATAGGATTGTGAGCCACATCCAATTCCCACTCACTTCACCCAGAGCCACTGTTACTGGTGTAATGATAGCAAAAGCTTGCTTACAGAAATCACACTAAGGCAGTATACCAAGATCCAGGGGTTCCTACCTTAGCCCCATGCAGATCTGGTCTTCTTTGTGGGGCTACTCACAAAAGTCACCATCTGGAGACCTGTTCTTCATAGTTGTTTGTTATACCTTGTGCTAACGCAACAAGCTGGAAGACAGCTGTGAGCCACACATCACAGGTCCACAAGCCACACGTGTCTCCTGAGATATAGATTGGGCCCCCTGCTCTAGACATTTACGATAGCTCTTAATTACATTGGTAGTATGTTTCTGGTCATTGTCCTGCTATGGAATAAATTTGTGGCAGTTAGACACCTCCCTGATGGTATTGCATGATGAATAAATGTCTGTGACTGTAATTCTCAGCATTGAGGAGCTGGGGTGGGCATATCTCTGGTGCAACTTCACAGGGGCTTAAGAGGTAAGATGACCAATTTCCATGTCCAAACTAGACACATTAAGGGTATGTGCACATCAGTCGGTTTGTGGGCTGGTTTTGCACGTTTTCCGTCGGCGGTTCCCGCTGAGTTTTATGTTAATTTATGTTAATCCTACCCACCGGTAGGATTAACATGCTAGTCAATGGAGTTTTGAAAACGCTGTGTACATTACAACGTTTTTCTTCTTGACGATTTCAGTTTATTCACCGGTTTCCGACCGGTTCTCAAAGATAGAGCAAGCGACTTCTTTTTAGCGTTTTTCCAGCGGGTCCAGCTGAACAAGTGCAGCAAAGACCTGTCTGGAAATCGCTAAGGAACACACCGGGAAAATCGCCAATAACACGCTGTCCGACCGCTAGTAAAGCGATCGCAAAACGTTAGCAAATCGCTAACAAAACTGGCGAGTGCAGAAAACTCAGTTTCTGCTAATCTACACCGGTTCCCGGTCGTTCTGCAAAGATGCGGAAACGACTGATGTGCACATACCCTTAGTTGAGCTGTTGGACTGTGAAAGGTCCATATACTGTGCTATTTGAACAGAGGCCCTCCCTCGAACTCCATTCGCTAAAATGCAGCCTCAAACTTAAGAGGGATCTCCACTGTGTTTTACTGCAGACACTTTTGTCTTTGTTAAATTAACACTTCTATTTTTGAAAGCATTCTTTTTTTCCAGAATTTTTTCCACACTTGCCAAAAACTTTTTAATACGGTAGTACTGTACATATCAAAAAATGCTGTAGCACACAATGTGCATTGAAGTTTCTGCAAACATTGAACATATGAATTTTGAGCTGTAATATTGCTTTATAGACTATATAGACCAGGGACGGGGAACTCCAGGCCTCGAGAGCCGCCAATAGATCATGTTTTCAGGATTACCTTAGTATTACACAGGGGTTGGAATCATCACCAGTGTAGGTGATTATATTATCACCTGTGCAATACTAAGGGTGCTGTTACACACAGCGATGTTCCAGCGATCCCGACAACGACCAGGATCGCTGGAACATCGCTGTGTGGTCGCTGGGGAGCTGTCAAACAGGCAGATCTCCTCAGCGACCAGGGACCAGGGAGCCACCTCCACATCGCTGGTAACCATGATAAACAGCAGGTATCTAGGCAGTGTTTATCATGGTTACCAGCTTGTGAGGTCGATGATCTCTGGTCTCTCACTGTCACATGCAGCGATGCATATTAAGAAGTATGGTGATGCACAGCTTGAATAAATAGGGCCCCTATTTTTTCAGTACATGCAGCGATGTGTGCTGACCAGCGGGAGACCAAAGAACAAAAAATAGTCCTGAAGGATGAGCAGTGATCAGCGACCTCACAGCAGGGATCTGATTGCTGCTGCTCTTTACACACAGCGATATCGCTGGTGAGGTCGCTGATTTCAGTGATATCGCTAGCAATATCGTTCTGTGTGACGTACCCCTAAGGAAATCCTGAAAATCTGACCTGTTTGTAGCTCTTGAGGCCTGGAGTTCCCCACCCTGATAAAGACTATACATCATTATTAGAAGTATAATCGAAATAGTCCATATAGGAATAAGACCCTTCAAATTGTATATATTTAATGGCTGCCTACACCTTCGTGCACACAATGTGCTACTGCATTATTTGTCTATAAAATAGTACAGATGATGTATTGAGCATCCCGTTTTCATTTGTCCATTTACAATGCTTTATTGAGAGCTTACTTTTTTTTCTTCAATTTTAATTACAAAGCAAGCACACAGTTATTATTATCTATCGAATACACCATTTTAAGTTAATTGCTATTTACATCTGATGCCGAGCCAGTGCTCCACAGCAAAGACTTTAAGGGCCCATCAGGGCCTGAAGGGGTTAAATTAATTAGACTGCTTGTATTTTCCTCATAAGGGCTGCATCATAGCAAATGAATACGTAATGATCAGGTCATCTTAGGCCAACCTCATTTTACGGAGCAGACAGTTCTGGGGAACATTTTTTTTTCTTTCTTAATAAAAGTACAATAGGGAAGGTAAGAAAAAAAGGTATGAGACAGATATCGAGTCTCTAGCTACTGTAAAGAGGGGAAAATGTACCTATCTGGAGGAAAGACTTTCCTATTTATGTCCTGTACTTATTTCTTGAAATTAGTTTTTGCTCCTCTGCTATCTGACATTTCTAAAATGTAGACATGCCACATCTATCATTTTATCCTCCTTGAAATTGCATTTTCTGCAAAAGAAATGAAAGAATTCATGGAGTAATATGTGATTGCATCTCTCGTATTTCATAATAAATCATGAAAAAGTTTATTTTTTGTAACACATGTTTAGTAATGTAATTATCAGTGTTTCTGTAATTGATTAACCTAGCTAATCATGAAGCTTCTATTTTAGCTTTTATTTTTCCTTCAAACCTCATGTCCAAGCCCTCACCACCTCCTGCCGACTCCAACTCAAAAACATTTCTTGAATCCACTCTTTCCTTGATCACGACACGGCTAAAACAGTTGTTCATGCTCTCATAATTTCCTGCCTTGACTACTGCAACCTCCTGCTAACCGGCTTCCCTGCTACCTCCCTCCACCTCTCAATCTATCCTGAACTCCGCTGCCTGACTCATTCACCTGTCTTCCACTACTCCTCGGTCTTTCCCCTCTGTCAAGCCCTCCATTGGCTCCTCACCCCTCAGAGATCCAGCTTCAAAAAGCTAACCTTAATGTTCAAAGCCATCCATAACTTGTCCCCTCCATACATCTCTGAGGTGGTCTCCCGTTACCTACCCTCACGCAACCTGCGCTCCTCCAAAGAGCTCCTTCTCTACTCCCCTTTCATTTCCTTCTCTCACAACCGCATACAGGATTTCCCCCGTGCATTCGCTGTCCTCTGGAACTCTCTTCCCCAACACATCAGGCACTAGCCTACCTTGGGATCCTTCAAAAGACAACCGAAGACCCACCTCTTCCAGCAGGCCTACAATCTGCAATGAGACCCAGTCCACCGCACTGTCTCATGACTCGGCACTACTCCCTCCTACTGTAACCCTTCCAGTCCCCCATAGACTGTGAGCCTTTGAGGACAGGTTCCCACTCTCTCCTGTTCCTGTCTGTACAGACTTCATGAATATATTGAACTTGTCCTCATCTACCCCCTATCATGTAAAGTGCCATGGGAACTATTGGCGCTATATAAATAAATAATAATAATAATATTCCTACTATAAGTAAGGCATAAACTAATAATCTCCATGTAATTAATGTTGCCATACACTTACAATGACTGAAGGCTGAATGCTGGTTCCATGGGAATTTCTTCTCCCAACAGTAACATACATGTGCTCACTTGTCTGGTCTGAATATTGATGGGTTGTGCATAGGTAGAGGAGTATGAGTTTGTCTGTAAGTGACTTTCCTCCTATAAAGGATGAGGCATCTTGACACTATAGAAAGCTGTTTTGGAGTTTTTGCTTTTCATCAGTGCAGAATGGTTACCGTAATTATTTCCTGGAACAAAGGTATTTAAATTACGGTAACCGGCATCCTGCTCTGTACTAATGTATAGAAATTAGTGTACCTGTGGAAGTTGGGTTCTGGGGGTTCAGCTGGATTTTATATAATATTTTGTTCTGAATCCAAACTTGACCCAAACCTCATTGGAAGTCACTGATTGGGCAGTTTGGCTCTCTGCCCAAATACATCAATAAACATACCACTTCCGGGGCAGGGATTTGTCATTTTCTATTTTTATACACACTACATCCAATAACGTGATTTTATCCCAAGTGCATGCAGTTCAAAAGTGACTTTCACTGGCCCGAGCACCTAGTACCTGGGCACAGCAATGCTCATTCTAATGGTTTGCATGTGTAAAGCACCTGAACTCTGAACCTGAACACTTAAATTTTTGTAATATCTGGGTTCGGTATGAACACTGAATTTTAGAGCCCAATTCGCTCATCTCTACAATGAAGAACAAAAAATCCAAAACAGCAAAGTTTGGGTGGATGTGCGTCCTTGATTTGGTTAATATACTTAGCCATGATTTAGGGCTCATTAATGGGTTGCACATGGACTAAAATGGCAAATACTTATAAGCTGATCTGACAAGATTCATATTTGCCAAATTGGGCATATTTTACTTGGAAATTCAATGTGCAGTGAACTACTTCCTTGTGAATTGAATGTCACTTATTATCTTTTGGATTTGATGAAATTCCAAGACCTAATAAATGTAAGATGTGAAAAAAAAAATTAATACTGACTGCACCTCTCCCCTTCTATGATCACTGTCCCCCATATGGTCCTCGGCACCTTTTCTTGCTTCTAAGCTAGAACTTTTGTCCACTACTAAGGACATCCCAGGAGTAGTTGTGGCCATGAGTCCCAGCCAAAAATGCATTATGGAAGCTAATGGCACTCATCTTGAAGTCATGATATCACTGTGACCTTTCAACCGTGAATGCGCAGAGATGTCATATTCAGAAGTCTGGACCATGCAGGGGATAAAGAGCAGTGGGAGAGGCCAGAGATGTGAGCTTCCAGGGAAGTAATGGTTGTTTTACCATTTACCTGCCGTCTCTGGCTCAGCAAATGGCGAACAGAGTTTGTGGAGAGCAAATTCCAAAAAAATCTGAATTCTGGAGAATAAAGATTTTTATAAAATTTCAGTAGAATTCTATTTCACTAATATATCTGCCCATCTCTAATAGGTGGCATTATAGAGACCGCTTCTTCCTTCTTGAGGAAAGCGCATTGTGGGCTCATTTAAAGTGGAACTGTCACCATATTTCAAACCAGTCCACACCTTATCGAACTGATCTCGCTTGGACTTAAGGAGACTGGTGTTTTTAATTGGAAAATCTTTGTCAGAATGACTGCAGAATCCTGAAATTAAGATGACCATTTTATGAGTTTAGATAAAGCTGGACTAGTTCTATGTACAGTTTGTATTGTGAAATCCGGCGACAGACCCCATTTAAGTAAGAGAACGGTTAAACACTTGGCAATCAATAGCAATGAGTTAAGATGGCCACAGGGTATCAGATCCTCACCAATACTAATGAGATAATGGAAGGGCTGAACATACCCCTAGCTCCAATTATAGCTTCTGAAAATGGGCATTGTATAACCAGCTTTAGCTATGTATTTGCAGAGCAGTCTGTTGCCAGCTTCAACTATTAAACCTTCGGTCTAGTCTAAGGCTTGCTTTTGCCATCATAATTACTGGGACAATATTATCTGAAGCTTGGTGTCATTGAAAAAGATGTCACCTTGTCCTAAGTAGCTTGGGATAAAAATATAGCCTGCGTTTACCTTTTTCCCATTGTATGATGCTATTTCAGTGCAGTAATTCTCCCCAAGCATCCCTTTATCTTGCTTTATTGTAATAGCAACAAACCCAGAAAGCAAGTTCAAGCCCAAAGATACTAACGGAGGCCCTGTGCAAATGACTGGATCGATGCGAAACCAGCCGCTGCCGTTTAACACGTATCAATAAATGTACCTTTGCTTTGTCCTGAATGGATAAGTGTCGCAGTTAAGAGTCCTATGGATCTCTTAATTGAAAGTTAATTTTAAATCAATAGGGACAGTCATTTAAATATTGATCACCCCTTTCTACTGAAATTGTTAACAGCTATTTTTTCTGTGCATTTTGGGTGGCAAATTTGTGTAAATGCAATCAATAGCCCACAATCAGTACACGCTACACAAAAATTGACACGTGGTCCCCAAATGCCTGCCAGGAATAGCCTTATCTCTGGATAGATATGTCAGCCGGCTGCAAATGCATCTTCCTGCTACTTTGCATGAAGTCCCAGCTATTTCCTGAACATACATTAGATGAATCGTCTTGAATAGATTTAATATGAATATGTTCACACAGACTAACAAACTGAAGTGACTTCTGTATTTCAAGATGAAATTAGATAGATTCTAATTCAGTGGAGGTATATGCATGGGGCTGGATTACATCATTATTTATGGCTCTATATGCAGCCATCCATTCAACATGTTTTAGCTTTTAATGGAATTAGGCGCTGGGTGCATACGCACAACTTTATCCAGTTGTGGGTCACCAAGTAATTTTATTTATTTTGCTTCCCGTAGATATCATTTGTCTGCGAGGACAGGGAAAAGCTCTGCTTTGTTTCTCTTTCAATATGACAAAGAGGGCAGTTGAGTTAAAAGGATACAAATTTAATTTTATGAGTGTCATCATGATTAACCCAATAATGTAAACTTGGCTACACGTGGCTTTCAACATAGCAACGAATAAGAGACGGCTGAAGCTTGGATGTACTCCCTGCTCCTCCTATGCTCCTTGTAATGGCAGCTGGAACAGAGGCAGACGTATTGTCTCTCTGGAGCACGTACAAATAGATTTAACCCTTTTTTCTCAGACACTGAAAATTATTTGAAAAAAAATTTGTTGTGTAGTTGACTGCGCTATTTTATTTATTTTTTAATGTAGACAAGATTTTTGGGTCTTGTAAAGCTGTTCCGGCCTTTCTTGACATGTGGATGCATGTGAGAGACTATGGAGCTGCATACATTTCAGGAATGCAACAATAAAGCTCTAATATTATACATATATGAAGAATAAGCAATGTGAGTGTTACAGCTCCTGAAAGATAATTTGTGTTTTAGATTAAAGTTAAAGGGTATATCTGAAATTTAAAAAAAGGGTCTTAGCACTAACAGGCAGGTAGTTACCAACTACCTGTCTGTTGTGACCAGCGCCATTCACCGTCAACACGGAAGGGTCTAAGACCGCTTCTGCCAGTGATTCTGCAGCTTCTGCTGATGTCGCATAAACAGAGAAGTGGTTTCTCTACTCTGTTGATGGGACATCATCCCTGACATCATGCTATCAGATGGCCAACTCCCCCAGTTAGGTAGCGGAAAGGCAGTTGTCAATCAGCATGACGTCCTGTATACAGAGTACAGTGGAAAATAAGCCTTCGCTCTGTTGACGAAGCACTACTGTGCTGGTAGTGAACACCACCAAGCACAACAGGCAGGCGACGGCCAGTTTGTTTTTTTTAGAAAAATCCCGGATATAACATTTAATATGTATTCGCTAATGCTAAGCCTGACCTGGTAAGGTGGATCCTTAAGGCAGAGCTGTGATTGCCAGAGCTGGATATGTTGCAGAGAACTGACACAGGTTTAATAGCAAAAGTAATGAACTGAGTTGGGTTTACCACACAGTCATGTGCACAGGTAGCACAGCAGCGTGGCAGAGTTATGTTTGTCACAGGGTCCAGTGTCATATACTCAGCGATGTAGCTCTGCCTGGTTCATCATCAGGTTAAAGAGAATGCAGTCCAGATTAGCGTTGTGGATACCTAATACCTGAATACAGAGACGGCATTTTGCGTAGACTTGCATGGCTTAACATCATAGAAGTGCATGGGTTTCCATGGCAACAAGCTAGATTGGAGGGAGGATGAAGTTAACTGGTTCTAAATTGTCATGTGTCATCAAAGCACTAAAACAAATTTTTAAAAAAATTGTCTTTTACCCTATTGGATGATTCTATCTTCCAGGGTTTTTTTCACCTCTGGAGGTGCTTTTAATCTAAGTGTTATACTCACTAGCCAATGTCTTCACTTTTTTCGGTATTGCTTTAGTCCCGCAGCGTCATCTTGGGACCACAACTTTTGACTGGTTGGAAGTCAGACGTTACATTACAATGCATGACAGAACGAGGCCAGAATGAGGCTCTCATAAAAATACATTGAGTTGAGACTTCTGGTGCCCTCCATGAAACACTTTAGCTGCCAACCTGGTCATAAATCGCCGAAGACCAAGGAGAGCAGTGCTGAAAACAGGCGGCGGAGGGTGAGTATGAGACGGGGGCAGGGGACTTAGATTACTCCACTTCAGTGGTGAAATAAAGAAAATACCGGAGTGGTGCTTTATTGGATGTTCCCTGTTCAGGATCTGAATAATAGGTAGTTATAATGAGCTTCTCTTGGACTGGAGGACCCACATTACATAGATAATCCTCTGATGGGATCAGACACACAGTAGCACTTCATTTTATTCTGTGGTAGTGCTACAGGACATTTGATCACTGATTAACAAGTTTCACCATAGATTACTTCAGCTCATTGAAGGCCCCACTATGAGGATGTCTTTTTATCAGCATATGTACAATATACTCTATTAACAACTAGGGAATATCTAGAATGAAGAACCCTTTAACAATGCCAGTATATATGAACCTTTATGGACAAGCGATGACAGTGATTTTTGATGTCCTAAAGGATACCAGGCAACATATTTAATAGAATCTCATATAAAGATCTCTAATTACCCCAGCCTATCAGAATAGAGTAGTGGGACCTCAACGATGTCTAGGTCGTTACATGGGTCGCTGGTCACTGAGGAGATCTGTCTGTTGGACAGCTCACCAGCAACTACACAGTGATGTTCCAGCAATCCCGGCCAGGTCGGATCGTTGGTGGGATCGCTGGAACATCACTATGTGTAACGTGGCCTTTACTCAGCACAGCTCTCTTTAGAAGAATAGACATATCTTTTTTTATCTTGAAGATTTCACAGTTAAGAATCATCAGGGGTGTAACTAGTAATCATCAAAGTCTCTTGCCACAACGGCTCTTTCACTGCTGGAGATAAGAGGTCAAAGGACGGTGTAGGCCTGGAAGGGTCGCCAGCTGTATTTCAGGAATGGCTGTAGCATTGTTGCTCTGTGGTCAATGTAGAATTAGATTTTCATCTGCATAGCATATATTATTCAGGAGGATTAAGTCATCAAGCTAGAGCCACAGAGGTATTAGGTAGTTATATGTTTTTGTTCTCAAGGTTTTACCAACAACTCCTAGAACATGCATGAAACATGCTAAGATTAGGAACATGTGAAAAGCATGCAGCTGTTTGCATTGGATACTATGTTAATTCCCTTATCTAAATTCTTCTATTTCTGAATTTAGACATGCATGTGCAATACTATGCTAAGACATAAAGTAAGTAAGGCTGCACTTACACTGACAAGCTTCTGACCAGACTCTAAAAATACCACTGTAATTACGTTGTTTTTTAAATAGCCATTCAATGTATAATCCTGTAATTAGGACTGTTTATGCCATTTGATCATCCTTGGCTTAAAATAATAAACAAAATGATTGTCCTTTTTTCGAGACATTTTCCAAAAGGAACGTTGAGAGCAGAGACCACAAAACCAAGCAATTTGCACTTTTTTTTGTTGCTATTAAAACAAATTCTGAATGCCGCGGTGCTACAAATCCTCTCCTCTTTAATCCTGTATTATTGTCCTCTTAATGTAGCATCTCAGAGCCCATTTCATTCCATTTTCTATGTTCCAAAAGCTATATCAAAAGAGAAGATTAAATAGAAAATGGCTGGGTGTCATTAGTTCATATGCATACGGGTGCAGCATGCAAAGGCGCTGCTGCGTCGACGGGTAGGTCCTAAGATGTGACTGATAGATCCTATTTGGCTGATAGAGTTGACCAAGGAAACAGAGCTACAGCTGGTTACTTCATTAGGTTTTCTCATTGATTGAACCCTGCTGAAGTGATGCAGCCGGCTTCTCTGATAACTGCTGGTAATAGTACAAAATGAATTCTTATCACAGAGATTGGAAAGGCCATTAACCCTGGCCTCCAGTGCTTTGCAGAGGTCACATACAGGAAGCCAAGCAGTGAGTGGGAAAACTGTTTTCTATCTATCTGCAGGTCACATTGGAGGTGTGTGCAACTTTATTTTTCCTTTATAAAATAATGCATAAATGGAATAAATAATATACATCACAATATACTGTACATTGACATACAAAAAAAAATCTTCAACAGCAGCTGACCTATAGCACTGTTGTCCAATTCTATGTATGACACATGTCGGTCTCATTCAGGTCACTGCAATCTACATTATATACAAAAGTGTTCTCTTTCATTAGCTGCCTTTAACCTGGACATATACTTAATGAACGGTGATGTATTTATAATGCATTTGACCAGAAGCACACAGCCTAATCCCTACTCTCACATCTGTGGACTTTCCCACATTTGTCATGTTGGTGTCACTTTAAGGAATGGAAAAAATATGCGTGTGAAAAAGAAAACTGCAATGGCAGTAAAGATTTGTGTAAAATCTTATAAACATCCTATGCTTGAAGAGGTTAAGAAGCTTGAGGAGGAAACTTGAATTTTCTTGGGCAGTATATAGATCTAGAAATTGTAGTTTTTGTAGTTGTACATGGTGATATCTGAATGTATATAAACTGCTCAAAAAACTAAAATACCATGTTATAGATCTCAATGAATGAAATACCCAGTTGCAAATCTTTATTCATTACATAGTGGGATGCGTTAAGAACAATAAAAAATGTAAATGATCAATGTAAATCCAAATTAATATCTGACGGAGGTCTGGATTTGGAATGATATTCAAAATCACAGTGGAAAATCAAATTTCAGGCTGATCCAACTTCAGTGGAAATGCCTCAAGACAAGGAAATGAGGCTCAGAAGTGTGTATGGCCTCCACGTGCCTGTAAGACCTCCCTACAATGCCTGGGCATGCTCCTGATGATAGGGTGGATGTTCTCCTCAGGGATCTCCTCCTAGACCTGGAGTAAGGCATCAGTCACTCTTGGACAGTCTGTGGTGCAATGGGGTGTTGATGGATGTAACGAGACATGATGTCCAGATGTGCTCGATTGGATTTAGGTCTGGGGAAAGGGAAGAACAGTCCATGGCATCAATGCCTTCATCATAGAGGAACTGTTGGCACACTTCAGCCACATGAACTAGCATTGTCATGCACGAAGGAACCCAGGGCCCAGTGTACCTGCTTGTGGTCTCACAATGGGTCTGAGGATCTCATCCCAAGGCCTAATGGCAGCCAGGGTACCTCTGTCTAACACTTAGAGGGCTGTCACATGTGCTCAGTGTGAACCTGCTCTCATCCATAAAAAGCACAGGCACTAATATCGAATCTGCGAATGTTAGTGTACTCTGACAAATGCCAATCGACCTGCATGGTGTTGGGCTGTAAGCTCAATACCCAGTTGTGGATGTTGGCTCCTCAGCCATTGAGTCTGTTTCTGAGAGCTTGAACAGACACATGGATATTAGTGGGCTGCTGAAGTTAATTTTGCAGGGCTCTAGCACTGCTCCTCCTATTCCTCCTTGCACAAAGGAGGAGGTAACGGTCCTGCTGCAGGGTTATTACCCTCCTATGGCGCCCTCCACTTCTCCTAGTGTATTGGCCTGTCTCCTGGTATCTTCTCCATGCTCTGGACACTGTGCTGACAGACACAGCTACTCTTCTTGTAACAGCTTGCATTGCTGTACCATCTTGGATGAGCTGTAGTATCTGAGCAACTTCTGTGAGTTGTACACACTACCTCATGCAGCCTCTTGGGGTGAGCGCAATGACAAAAGTGAAGATTATTACTGATGTGAATTGAGACAAAATTGGGAAAACTTGCACCAAATAATTATTAGTGCTGAATGTTGTATGATAAATTTTGTGCATCATGGTAGATATTTTAGGCACCATTTTCCTACACCATGATCTCCCTGGCTTACTGTACACAAATATATTGAGCTAAGATAATGTTGCACCTCAATAATGGTGCATTTTACAACTCAACTATTTTACAACTCCACTTATCCATGGCCTTTTCTTGGATAATTTTCAATAGTGAGTTTTTAAAATCCTCTAATGCTAGCTTAACAAAAGTGTAATAGGGCTACATAAGTTTTGTTGCCTAACATAGGTTTAATTACTATAATTGACAGAATCATAGACCCCTGTGACGCTATAGATTCAGATCAGTAAATCAGCGATCAGCCCATGGTATTTTGTGCGTCTGTTGTGATTGTTTGAGACTGGTCAAATCATGTAATAACTTTTTTAACATTTCAGGGGTATTTTGCTTGGTGTAACTCCCTATCTGTGTTGCTATACTATACAATGGTTCAGTTAGTTACAAGCTATATTGGTAGCCTAATTTTTGCATAGATGAGTTGGGAATTTTGAATAGAGTTGGTGCAAATTGATTTGAAGATCTAGTCCTTAGATCACATCAGTAATCAATGGATGCTTGACAGGAGCCCGAGAACCGTCTCCTAGCTCCCAACATCGGCTACTCCTTCTTTAATTAAGCCACCTAAAGTAACATCATTGTTGTGTCGTGTCGCTTGTAGCAGACGAAAAACATAACCACAGATGTCAGAGGGTAGGAGGAAGTTCAAGGTAGAGATGAGTGAACCTTTCAAATTTTGGTTCAGGCTTCCATATTTCCCGGTGTTGAGCAAACCAGTTTGGAGTTTGTGAGCTTTACGTTTGCAAAGCACTGGAGTGAGCAATTATGCGGTCGGTACAATTGGCGCTTGGCCCAGTGTAAGCCACATGCAGTGTTTGATCTGCTCACACTGGGCTTGTTAACATAGTTTTTGGGTGAAGAGTGTGTTCAAGATTAATTTGGAGGAAAGAAAAAACACCCTCCCACCCTCAGAAGTGGCTGGCTGTATGTGGGTGGAGCGCTCAACTGCCAATAAGTGACTTCCACTGAGGTTTGGGACAAGTTCAGGGTCACAAGCAGTGCACCAAAGAATATGGCTGCACCACCCGGACTCGAACTTTAAAAGGTTTCTTATCTCTAAGGATGGGCGATCATCTCTTATTTCCCCGTGTTTGGGATTGGACCTGCCCTGTTAAAGCAATGAAAGAGTTAATACTGCTGTTATACTTACCTGGTCTGTGTTCCATCTTGCTGGTGTGAGGTGCGCTGGTCACTTCCAGGCCGCCCCTTATCTTTTGCCCAAATGTGATTGGCTGTTGGAGCCGGTTACATGACTCATTCCCCGGAAACCCGGAAGTGACGCTGCGCCGCCGCACAGCTGGGACGTATAATATAGACCCGGTAAGTATAATGAGGATGATTAGCAACTCTTTCATTGCTTTAATAGAGCAGCCCCGATCCCGAACATTGGGAAATAAGAGATGTTCGCCCATCCCTACTCATCTCTAGTTCTCAGGGATCTCATTCAGCAGCAATAGATTACTGATGTGACCAATGGGCTTGGCCCTGTGAATTGATTGAAACCAACTCTACTTTTGAGCTGTTGTTTTCTGTACCTTGACAGAAACCCAGAGAGGCACCTGCTTACAAACCACTGTGTGATTTATACAGACTGCTCATGAAGACAAACTTTTGAGGTCATTCTGGTTTCATTAAAAAAAAAAAGTGAATAAAAGATGACGTAATAGATGTTCCCACCATTGACTATACTAAAAAGAAGAAAAATAGAGGTTCCTTATGTCACGCAACATGCCCAAAGACAAGGTCATTGATTTGTAAGTAGACTGAAATCATATCCTACGTGCTTTAATGGGTTGAAAAATGACAAAGGTCTGTCAAGTTCAACCTTAAATGAGACCTACACAGCTTTTAGGCAGAGTGCTATAACAGTTAACTATAGGAAGAACTGCCAAATAACCCCTTTCATAACTGCAGTGTGCTTTCAGCTCTGCCTTACAATACCACTTCTTTTTATGTCTTTTAACCAATGTTCTTAGGCCTTATTTAGCAATATGTTGGTGGCTTCTATACTTGTGATTGTGATTTAATTGCAGTGTCTGTGGTGGTGTGGTATTCACTTGTGGAGCCAACCATTCACAAGAAGCAAGTTCATTTAAATGTAAATGGGGTCCTGTGGAGGAAAAAACTACCAGCTCCCCGTCTTGGGGGACCCGCCCAAGCGTTTGGTTTGGCCTTCTATGCATAAATAATAACAAGAAGGTATGCTGTCATTGCCTTGCTTGAAATACCAAAAGTGGTTTGGCCCAGAGCAGTGAAATGAGACTGGTTTGGATAAACTTACATCTCATTCTGATTAAACTGTTTTTTTTTCTTACTGTAGTTATTTTGAGACTGTAGAGATTACAGGAACAGATGAATAAGAGTGAACATAAGAATATAAAATTACCATTTAAGTACGAATATACGTAGAATATGATTTTCAGTCATTGCAAAATGATTGTTGTGTTTGTCTGACAGTATAAGCCATATTTGCTAGTGCTGAAATCATATTACAACCTAAAAATTCTGCAGCAATATCTATTTGATTTACATAGCAAGCGAAAACACTCAGGGATGTAAAATCTTAGCAGTTATTGCTGAATTGGTCCAACAATTTAATTATTCATGCAATATTTGCACAATATTCTCCCAGGACATTAAGTGTGATGCTGGGATGTCGGCACTTAAACCATGTTATCACTGTTCACAAGAGACTTCTTGCATTTGGAAGCCGGATTCGTATTCAGGTCTGAAAAAACCAGACACATCACACCACAGCGTGATGGTCATTGAATGTCAAGAAGGGCAATGACAATGAAGGACTGCAAGTAATCCACAATGTACAGTATTAAAAGATATATTTAAAGAGAACCGGTACATGAACATGCAGTCCGATCGTTATAAAGAAGGAGAAGCTGAGCAGAATGATATATAGGTTTATTGGAAAAGATTTAGTATACTTGTATGTTACTTACTGAAATCCATTCTGTAAGTATGCAGCAGGCTCAGGGCTGTGGAGTCGGAGTTGGTGTCCATTTTGGGTGGAGTTGGAGTCGAATTCAGGGAAATTGGAGTCAGAGTCGGATGTTTGGCTTACTGACTTCACAGCTTTGGTTATGGCTTCGGAGTTGTGGAGTCAGTATCCATTTTGGGTGGAATCGGATTCAGGGAAATTAAGGTGTTGGAGTCAGATGTTTGACATACTGACTTCACAGCCATGGTTATGGAGTCGGAGTCGGGAGTTGGAGTCGGTGTCCATTTTGGTGAAATTTGAGTCAGAGGCAGATTCAGGGAAATTGAAGAGTCGGATATTCGGCATACTGACTCCACAGTCCTGAGTAGGCAGTCATAATAATGATTGACAGCTCTCTCTACATGCACAGTTAGACAGGGAAGACTGTCAATCAATAGTTAGGACCACCCACTAGACTCATTCATGCAAACACCATTGATCTCAATTAATAAAATGCTAATTTTACTTGATTTCTCAGAAAAATGTAAATTAATTGAATTAGTTTCTCCTACTCCAGAACATCCTACCTTTAGAACAGATACCATTTTGAGCATTACCTTTTAATATATATTACTACCTTAGTACTGCAGATAATAAACTTTAATGAAATCATAAGGAAATAAACAGGAAGAGATTACACAAATTATGTGCTATTTAGCCATCTTACCTAGACCTTGAGAGGTCATGACTCTGGATAGATCACATTCGTAGATCACCCATCAATCATAAAAGGTTAAGAACCATTATGAAAATTCATTTTTAGTCATATCTTTTATAGGTCGAGTGATTGGTTTGCACAAGGCAGTGGTAATATCTAGAATGTATAGAAGAATATATTGCTTAATATGAGTAAGTGGTTGGCATACAATAGAGATGGAGACTGGCTTCCAGCAGCCAGGTTAGTACACTGTGACCACTGGATGGGAGTCCTGAGAATTGCCTCTTCCTTGACGACTTCCATGGCTCCTTTCTTGATTAGCTGGGCTGACACAACATCATCATTGTGGCATGATGCTCATACACACTCGCACCAGCCTACCTAATCAAAAGAGGTGCCATCAATGCTGTCATGTAAAAGGGAACTCTCAAAACTCCCATCCAGCAGTCATGAAATACTAACCTGACTGTGGTAAAAAATGTTTATACAGTGTTAGCCAGTAGATAGAAAAATATTAAAGTCTGAGTGTCCTCAGTGGTTGATACTTTTTAATGGCTAACTGAAAAGATGGCAAGTGAAGCAAGCTTTCGGAACACTATGGCCCCTTCATCAGGGTGATAATGACATAAATTCTGAAGAATCATCATTAAGCTATGAAACAATGAAATAGAGACATCCCTGTACCGGAAGCCAATTGACCATCCAACATATCTCCGATGGGACAGTTTTCATCCAAAACACATCCAAAAACTCTATTCTGCATAGCCAGGCCATCAGATACAATCGGATATGTTCCAACCCTACAGATAGAGACAGTCACCTTGAGGACCTCAGAAAGTCCTTTTTGAACCAGGGCTACCATCCAAGAACAATTGAGAACCAGATTACAAGAGCCACCAGAATATCAAGGAATTATCTCCTACATTACAAAACTAGAGAAGAAAACAACCGGGTTCCTCTTTTAGTCAACTACAATCCAAATCTGGAGGTATTAAGAGGAGCTGCACGGAAACTGCTACCACTACTACAAAAAGATGCCCGACTAAAATCAATCCGGATCCCCCACTCTTGTGTTTTAGACAACATCCGAATATAAAAAGCATCATTGTCGGAAGACCCTGTCCTCTCCAGCAACAACAGGAACCTTTCCCTGCAACCAGAACAGGTGCAAAACCTGTCCATCTATAATGACAATGGACAAGATAAAGATTCTTGGACAGATCAGGACTACAAGATCCCAAGGTAACTTCAGCTGCACCACAAGCAATGTGGTATATATTAATCATATGTACCAAATTTCCAACAGGTGGCATGTACATACAGGAGACCGGGCAAAAATTCAGAACAAGAATGAATTCTCATCGCCACTCAATAAAAGAAAGGCGTATGGATCTACCTGTAGCAAGCATTTTTGTAGCTCTAATTACATAGTAACAGACATGAGGCTGCTCATTTTAAAAAGTAACTTCAAATCTCAGAGAGAGAGAAGAATTTGGGAATATAAATTGATAACGACCTTTGACACATTCAAAACAGGATTGATTGAATGTCTCACATGGATGCATGCATTTTTACATCAACTGAAAGGGCATTTGGAGATATCACATCTGCCAACAGACCCCAGTTAGAGGACAATGAACATTTGACACTTCTTATGTGAACTGTCTCGCATGGATTTATAGCTTTTCCACAAAGGAATTTTCAGGTCTCCACAGACCACTAACATTCTATCTGTTCCTTTTATCTTGGAATTTGATTTTACCTCCCTAGGTCTTCACCGCTTTATGTCACCTGTCGCATTTACTGCATGATCATCTCACCCTGCTTATGTAAATATGTGTGTGTCTTCAGAATTGTGTCATTATCAGCCTGATGAAGGGGCCATAGTGTCCCGAAAGCTTGCTTCAGTTACCATTTTTTCAGTTAGCCATTAAAGGTATCAACCACTGAGGACTCTCAGACTCTAATATTTTTCTAACCTGACTGCAGAATTCAGGGTCCTGCAAACGATTTTCTCATACTAGTATAAATGACTGGGTTGGATATGTCATTGGTGCAATTGGTGCAGCCGCACAGGGGCCCAAGAAACCCAGGATTACCTTTAATATGGAATTGTGCATTATGTCGAGCTCTGGGGCTGCAAAAGGCCCATATACTTTTCCTGCTTAGGGGCCCTTTTCTGTCTCCGTCCACCAGTGATACAGTTGTTACATAGACAGTCAAATAAAGCAATCCCATTACTAATGATGATTCCACATACATACAGTCGCTCCAGATCCATCCACCACAATAACACTAAAATATTCATTAACAGTCACTAATTAAACGTGAGCAGACAGCAGAAATATATATTTTCTTTTCTAGACTTGTCTACGACTAGACATATAATAAAATATGATGCAAGAAATATGTTTGGGAATCATTTTTTTAATTAAAATCATGCTTTTGCTTATCTCATTTATCAAGAATGTTAGTTGTTTTTTTCTTCCTGCAGATGTTTCAGCCCAAGAAGAGGCTTAAAATGTCTGTGTACTGTGCTGCACCTGAGGTAAAACTCATGTGTAAAGCTGTTCAACCTGCAATTAATTGTCTTATGTTCTGTAGCCCAGACCCTTTCAGAGCTGGAATAATCTTTAAGACACCACAAAGCCAGGTTATCATACTAAAAGAAACCATTGGAAGTGAAGTAGGCCAGAGCCTGGAGCTGCAGTATTAATTGGTCAAGGCCTAGCGTTCCAAAGCAGCACCTTCTCAATGAAAGAATTTCAAGTTGTTTCCATTTATTAAGTATTATTCATTCAGAATGGATTAGTCATTAATACAAATTCCACAGGCTGAATCTTAGTCTCATAATATAAATATTTCAGATTTCTTAATCTCTGTATATAATGCTAGCAAAAAACTGCTTAAAATTAATTTACATTTTAAAGAGCTTAGAAGGATTGTCCATTTCTTCATCTAACCCTTTCAAAGCATACGTGGTAAACAGCGGCCTAACCATGGGTACTTCAGTAATGCCAAGGACTGAGAAGTGGCCATGGTTCTATCACAGAGATCATCCATAGATTTCAATCAGTATTGCCCACCACCATAGATGGAGTCAAGTACCAATGGTATGTATTGGGGTTCTTCAATGAGCAAGCATCTGGAGTCAAAGAAGTCATAAAATCCCACCCGAAGGGATACCTTCTAGACTTTAAATACTAAGGCCACCCAGATACCTCTACAGTAATTTCTATATGGTGACAGCCATTTTTTCACAACCAGGATCCTCAACTAGATAAACCAGTCCCCAATATACAGTATATCTGTGTTTATTATCATTTTTCATACATCACTTCTAGAACCTTGTAAATCTTTGTGTTCTTTATGTTCCCAGCCCAGCTTCTTGGACCTGTATATTTTTTTTTATTTCTCTGTCAATGGAGCTATGTGAAGGCTTGTGTTTTGAGCTGTAGTTGTATTGATTCCATGTAATGGTACAACTGATATTTTGACCACTTCTTTTTGCATTATTATTTTTGTGGAGGAGAAGAGGAGTTCAGAAACCAAAGAGGTGCAATTTTGATTATTCAATTTTGTTTTTCCTTAAGGTATTAAAGTGGTTGCCCACTACTACCCTGTTTCCCCGAAAATAAGACACCCCCGAATATAAGTCAGGGCAGGGCTGGCGCAGAATTTTCCAATATAAGTCATACCCCGATTATAAGACAGGGTGACTTATTTTTGGGGAATATAAGACAGGGTACCGCTAAAGTGCCATTTTTGCCCATTGCATGTTTTACCTGTGTCCCCGCTGTCCCGCTGGCCCCGCTATCCTCCGTGGGCTCCCCTCTGCCCTCAGGTGCAGCCGCAGGTCCGCTGTCCCCCGTGGGCTCCCCTCTGCCCTCAGGTGCCGCAGGTAACCCCGAGGGCATAGGGTTAATCTTGTGCGCCTGTCGCCCCGGCCTGACGTCACCGCTGCCGGCAGGAGCTTCTGATTGGCCAGCAGCTCCCCAGCATCTCGAGTGCTGATTGGCTCAGTGGCTCGAGTGCTGATTGGCCAGAAGCTCCTGCATGAAGAAGCATCTGGACAATGCCCTGCACCGTGGAGGAATCCATAGCCCGAGGCCACCATTACCCTAAAAAGTAAGGATGTTTCCTTGCCGACTTGCCCATTAAAACCGCAATTCCGCCGCACAGCCGACTTGCGGCACACTTGCGGCAGGTCCCCATACAATGTACGGTACTGTATGGGACACTTGCGGCAAGGTGCGGTTAATTGTCATTTTTTTTTAAATATAAGTCATACCCCGAATATAAGACAGGGTGGGACTTTTGGGGGTAAAATTAATATAAGACACTGTCTTATATTCGGGGAAACACGGTAGGACAACCCCTTCTCATTCCACATGTTTTCCCCATTAAAATAACCCCCCGATACTTCACCCTTGCTCCCGGCACAGCTCCATCGGTATCCAACACTCACTCTCCCTGCACCTCATGTGAGGTTGTTACATCACACGGATCCCGCGCCCAATCAGCACCGGACTCCAACTAACTGCCTTCAGACATATACTGTAAGTAATCAAAATGAAGTGAGTGCCAAGCTGCAGCTTTCACCTCCTCTTGATTACTTATACATTCAAGGGCGGGGAGAGGGAAGCTGGCACTGATTAATAAGTTTGATTAATTATACATTTTTACTTTTTTATAGATGGTACTTTTAGGGACACGGCCATACCGAACGTTTATTTTTTTTAATTATCTCTTCATTTTTGAACCAAGAAAAGGGGTTTTATTTCAAGTTTTCAACTTTTTTTTAAATTTTTTTATAGTTTTTAAAAACTTTTTTTTTTATTTTTACTATCTTTTTGTTTTCTTGGGTTGGGCTTCAAAGCAGCATCAAGATGCTTCAGCACTCAGAATAGGTGGGTCTCATCCAAAATACAGAATAGATTAGTGTATGCAGCAAAACTGTCATGTGAACGCCTTATTGAATACCATTGGTCAGTGCGCTGTTTAGGTGCTTTCTGATTTTATTCAGTTTAAATATTAGTCTAATGTGATCTCCTTTGCATTGACAACTGATATAGCTTCATATTGAGAATCCTTCCCTGTCCCTTGTGGTTTTCTCTCTTTGATTTAATACCTGAATGTATTCATCGTTTTGTATTTACAAAAATGATCTATGGCCATTCCACCGACTACAATGTAGAAATCTGCAAAAGATCTAAAAGTAAATAAAAGCACTAAAGACACAATTGTACTTTCCAATATTTACTGCAAACTGTAGATGTCAGAGCTATTGCATGGCTTAGTCTTGATTTGACAGAAGGATTGCCTTTGTCGCCCATCTCTCGCGTAACCACCAAACAAACAATTGTAAGCCGGGAAGCTTGTACGATTTAAATTGTTCATCTATTGATTCTCACTTTTATTAGATTTTGCTGGTTTGGTAACAATAACTAGAGCTGTATGTTTAGTTTCCATAAAGATTTCTGGGGTATAAATGCATTAGCGTCACAAAACACCTGGATAATGTGTTTTTCTGTCTAAGGTATTTGCAGTGTAGGACGTGTGATGGCTCTTTTTTTTCTTTTATTCTGTTGCATCCCATGTAGACTATTTTCCGTATATCCTTTTATTCCTCCTACGTGTATTTGCTGACAGTCACATTTTGGCAGGGATATTTTCAAAGTGTTCAATTGCTGTCACCACTGCAATTCAACGTGAGGAGGATAGCTCGGTTATAATGATCCAATCAGAAGACTGACGGCTTTCCAATCCTCACAGGTAGCCATCTCTAAACAACGAGCAAGTGCGCTTCATCCTTTTAGTTTTCAAGCCCGACAACAATTAGTATTTTTCGTTTTTGGGCTATGAAGTTCTATAATAAAAATCACCTCGCTCATGCTGCTCATACAAGGGGCGAGTGAAAGGGTTAAACCTTGGAATCCTATCATTTTTGTCAATTCTAGATGAAACACAGTAGACTGTCTTATTGTATACTATGCTACCCATTTGCTCTCTGGTGATATCAGAAGGTAAAAAATTATAATAAAGTTGGAAAAATGGCAGGGCACAAAGGAAGCCGGTGAGATTTATATTCTCGTTTAATAAATCTGGAGCCATGTTATCAGGCAGGAAGTTAGGACTCGACACAATCGCTATAATTCAACCCTATGTAAATGAGGAATATTTATCACAGTTTATTTACTAGAGGTATTTTTTTTACCAAACAAAAGGGGGAGCCAGCACTACTTGAGGATAGTATGCAATATAAAAAGTGCATATTTTATGTGGTGTTGCTTTTAATATATACAGGAGGCCTCATGGCACAACGTAAATAAAATATATAGAGTAGGACAGCCCTATTGAGATTTGCCGGCTGGGTGGCTAAGAAAATTGATCAATTTGCCAAAAATCTCATGTTCTAATATAGTACAGTTTGGAATGATTATGTGCATTGCAGTTTTCATATTGTATACTGTCCTTGGTAGTGCTGGCTCCCCCCATTTGTATGTGTTTTTTACCAACATACATGGCAGGTAGAACACAGGTCTTTCTGTTTTTGCTTTATTGTTGTGAATATTTTTGGATATTCTATGAAAGCACAAGAATAATCATTAATATTCCATCCAGTTGCTCTCATATTGACATGCATCAAAAGTCATATGTGTGTAGTAGGGTACATACATGACCTATAGGGTTTTTCTCTGGAGGGTTGCGAGGTCAGATAAACAAACATAGACCACATCCGATGAGAAGGGCAATTAAAAAATAAAACAAAGAGTCACTTATTAAGATATATTAGTCGTAACCATGGGGTAGACCATGGTTGTTGACAAATACATATAATCATTGTCATATAGTATAAACACTGTATAAATGTAAAGGATATATAAAACAAAGCAGCATGTGCTATATATACAGCAATTATTTGTAAAGGTAAAATACAAAGGGTTCATCTAGGCACCCAGCAATTAAATCTTGCTCTATTTACCTCCTGGGACTGGGGTGTAGTATATTTCAGCCGGCATATTGGTATTGCACACCATCAAAGATTTATACACTGAAATACACATCCCTATAATGAAACCTGTATATTACGGGAGAGTCTGTGAGCCAGATAGAGGTAGCATTTAATATGATGGAGGGGGGTGGAGGCTTGATTGCAGTTGGAGGGGCTTTGTCTGCATTGTCTTTGAAATATAATGTGTCACTCTGACCCAGCTGTATACTGCAGAGTATTGCATCATTTTTCATGTCAAATGTCTGTCATGCTTGATTTTTTTTCTTCTATCATCTCGCGAACAGTCAAAAAGGACTTTAGGCTCAAAATAGCTTATGCATAGGGCTTGTTACAAATCACATCTATTGCTATTGCTATGTCACCATTAAGTGTTTTTTATTTTTTTGTGTTTCGTTCTTTTCACAGCCGGTGCACCGAGCAGTCCTAATATTTTCGATAAATACAGCTAAATATCGTAGAATACAACCAGCAGCCTTACACGAGGGCCTTTTGGCTACAATGTGAACAGTTACACAGATTGCTTATTATTTTGCATAGGATAATTTTGTGCTAAACATGATACAATAGATTTCCTTTCGCTCACAAAAGCCGCCTGTTAATATTTCATGCAGCAAACTACAATAGCCTTATAATATAATTTCAGCCTCTATATGATTACATTTCCTAGCACTTACATCGAGGGGCAATATTTCCCTCAGGGCAGTAAAGGGATTTGAAAAATTGAAACTGGTAAATTTAAGAATGAATTATTTTTAATTTCGACTGGAGAAAAACACGCAGACATCCATTAGAAACACGTAGATATAAGGAAAAGCCACAGACCCCTTCAGATTAGCCAGATCCGATATAAAGGATATGACTGCACTGCATGTAGGTTGATCATGACACCATTCAGCTTCCATTTACACATGACATGTGTTTTATCCTTCCATTGTTGGAAGAATTGCATACTGCATATTGTTTGCTCACTTAGACATGATCCCTTCGTTCTTTACATGATTTCACAATTGATGGCGTGTAACTTATACAGCAGCCATTTTATTTACCTTCGAAAGAAACAAAGGTCTCGAGGAACCATTTTCACCACAATGTCGAGGCGGGGATGTGGATGATGGAATTGCTATTAAGGGTTTGCATTAACATAATATGGTATATGAGACAATATAATTGACTGCCACTATATAGTAAGCCCACTTCTATTTTTATTTAAAGTGTCTATTTCTATAAGGCAAAAGGATCAGAAAAGTGGCTCATGATAGGAACATGGGATATCGGCTGTCACCCTAACTGAGGGCCACGGGGTAAAGACAGCAAAGAAGACATCCCTAAGACAATATATAATAGCTAGCTCGTTCATGTTTCTTAACGCTGCTCTCTAGAAAACAAGCAGGAGGGGCTGACCGGAGAGCCGGCATTCACAACACATTCAATAACCCTTTATCAGTGCTAAAGCTCCAATACATTTAAACACAAAATCCATACATTCAATGAGACTAACTGCCAAACCAATAGAAATAATGGCTGAACAGGATGCATTGAACAATGGAGAGGCCGAAAGCCAAAACTGCTCGAAAGATAAGGGATTGGTAAAAGCATAGGAAGTTTCATAAATATTACAGGCTGTAGGAAATGGGAATTTCAGGTGAAAAAAATCTCAGCCTTTGCAAAAAAAAAAAAATGTATTGTAATTTTTAACCACAATTTTGTTTTATACAATCCTTTATAGAAAACGTGCAAATGAAGTAAAACATAGGAAACAGAAATAATCAGGGGGTAGTAAAATTGAAATGCAACATGTTACGTGCGCAATCAAATGTTACTTCTTTCTTTCTTTGGCTTCTTGCATGATAATGAATATGGTATGCTGTCATTGACCATACAATGTCACACTGACAAAGAGAGATGTTCTGCACAATTTGCACAAAAGAGACGGCCAATAGCCAATTGTCTCATGAGCTCTTTATAAGATCTACATCTATAATTGATAGATCACTTGTAGACCAGATGAGTTCCATTGCAGCAATACGTCTCACACTTCACAACCTACAGCATTGTTCATGTTGTTTCAGGGATAAATGGAGGTCTTAAGATTTTATTTTTGTAGACCTTGGAGAGCTAACCTATTAGTAATTTAAGGTCATGTTAGGATCTGTCCATAAGAATCACACAAAATAGACACCATATTAGTAAAGGTGGACTTGTGCAGAACTGTGACTCTTTTATTCATCACTATGCTACCTGTTTACTGCTGTTAAGCACGGGCAGACATATCATTGGTGCAATCTTTGTGGCAGCACAAGAGCCCAAGAGGTTGGGGGTCCATTTTGACCTCCAAATAAGGTGGAATTGCACATTATGATGAGCTATTGTGCTTCAAAAGGCCCATGTATGGTTCTTGCACATGTCCCTTTTCTGTCTGCGTTGGCTAGTGGTGTCAAGACATATGACACGCCCACACCAGGGCAATGGAGTACTCTGAATCGGGCCAGGTTCAGTTATTTTTGGGGATGTCACAGTGGCTGACTTGGCTCCGTGGCCCTGGTCATGTCATAAAAATGGGGGAAGTTTATATGGGGAATTATTTTGTGATGCCACCCGTGGTATTTGGCAATTGGATGGCCGACACTGCTGTTCAGATCCACTGGGCGGTTGGTGACGCAGAAAAGATGTTACAGTTCTCCATGGGTAGAGCGGGGCCCCAGGGCAGTTATCAAGTCTATTTGATGATGGTTACTGATATAGCATAGGGCAAGTGATGCAGTAAACAAATCTGAGGACACAGCAAGGTGCAGTCTTCACATTTTACTCACGGTTCTCCAGGTTTCAACAAGCAGCCGGGTTCTGTGTCCTCCGGGTCAGGTCTTCAGCCAACTTAAGGGTAACTTGGCTGCACTTTACCGGGAACCACTTCTGGTGTACCTTTCCGGGTCATATCTCTTCGCTGGCTCTTGACCTCCTGCCATACGTCTCACACACAGTGTCCCAAGCCAGCAGTCTCGGGTCCTGTCGGGCGAGGTCTCCCTAGCCCCTTTCACCCTATGCAGCTGCCTTTTTAGTCATTATGTGTGGATTTGTCTGCTGCACATGAAGATACTGCAGCCTCTGGTTTGTTAGTTAAGTCCTAAAGTCCCTCCGCTAGTCTGGGGCCAGTCCCCTCTGCGACCTGGTCCCTCCACCCAACTACGGTCGGCGTGGATTCGGGTGCCATAGGTGGATCCCTCACTTCCCTAGGACCACTTCTCTGTCTCTGGAGCCCCTCACGGACGCCTCCGTATCTCCTCATGCTTTCCTTGTCCGGGTACGAGCTCCTCACCACTCCAGTCCCCAGGATATTTCTCTTTCACTCCACTTGTGACAGACTCCTGTCACCAACTGAGCTCCTTTCTAGACTCTTCTACTCATTTTCTAATGTCCCTCATGTTCTCTATATCTTCAACGTACGTTCTACGTTGTCTCTACTTCCTTCACTACTTCCTGGTGTTCTACTCTTATCTACTTCCTCCACCCACACCCTCTACCTAGTTCCCCCTCCAGTCTGAGACGGAGCCCTTCCTCAATAGGGTCCGCCCAAATCCCCTGGCCTGGAGTGGTGTGGTGTTGGATGCTAGTGTGTGGGTACTAGGTAGTGTCCCCTCCTTACCCAAGAGTGAGGAACCACACCTCTGGCTGAGGTGCAGTCCCTCTGTGGTGACTGGACCCTCAGGGGCGCCACCCATACATGAGTCAAGACTCAGACTCTTTACTGAAATTGTTTCATATTAAAAAATGCTTGAAGGATTTGTACCTGTACTCTGGCATTCTCATTGGCATTGAGTGGAGAAGAGGTGTGCATGCTAAACCTCTCCAAAAATGGATAAGCTGGAAGATAAAAGTGGAGGTAGGGAAGGGTGCAAATAGCGTCTTACACGAGAAGAGTTTTGATGAAAGATAAAAATAATCAGTTTAGCTCATCTTTACTAAATCTCCTTTTCATTCAGAGAGGGTTTTTCAGATGCACATTCTTGGGATTGTGGTTGGATCCTCACCCCCACTCTTCAATGATCAGGACAGTATCCATAATTATTAGGATAATGGATAACTATATAACAATAACAATATGGGTTCTAAATATTTATTATATATTAAAAATGTAAGGGTTTAAGTATTGACAATTGTATAGCTGGGAAGGTGGTATCACTGCTGCTCCAGTGATTTAGGAAGATACTAGAGATAGGCAAATCTGTTAAGATTGAAATTCACCAACTTTACTGGATTTTTCCCAAAAAATAAAGTCATGGCAGATTTATTCAACACAAATTGATACTTCTATTTCCCTTTAAAGACATGTGTGTGTGTGTCTGTGCATGTGTGTGTGTGTGTGTGTGTGTAACACTGCAAGGCCTTCTAAGAGAAGGTAACTAATTTCAAACTCTTTAACACAAACAAAGGCCTAATAATATCAAAGTGACCTGAACATATTTGGCTATGGGTAAACAGATGTTAACTGTTCATTTATGTACTGCCACATGCTATTTATAATGGTTAGTCAGTGTTTTATGGTTTTCTCTTCCTATCCGTATGGCTAAGCTGTGATCAGTGATGTCATCTACCCATCCAGATTCACCACAAAATGGTTGCTGTATTCCTTACCACTGTTTTTATACATATTATGATAATCCCTCCTAACAGGCTGTTTGGTACAATGTCATGCATGTCATAGCTGCAAGGTATTATGGGGAAGGCCGGCTGCACCCAAGGTTCTGTGACCCTTCTCAAGCTGATGTAATCTTTTGCAATGTGTAAAACAGTGGTGACTATTTTTTTGAAGATTTGCACAACTTGAATTGCAAATTGTTTGATTTTGCAAAGTTCAGTGAATTCCTATAAATTTGCTATGAATTTGATTAGCATATAATTGATTCGCTCATCTTTATAGGAAACTACAATTACAATGAGATGCCTGCTCATGTATGGCCAACTTTACAACTTTCCATTTTGACCTACCTTGGCATGGTGTAAAATTCTGCAATTCAGTAAGTGTACAATTTAGGATCCAATCTACAATAAGAATGCAAAAAAGTGTCTTAAGGCACCGTTACATGCCACGACATCGTCAACAACATCACTGATACGTCACGGGTTTGGAGGCGTACCAACGACGTTCTTGCGACCTTGTTGCGTATGACTGTGGCAAGTTGCTACGATAAATCGTTGGATCGGCGTTGACAGGTTTACCAACCTCCAGCAACCTGCTGCGCCGTTGTGTGTGACATCGCGATAACGATATCGTGGACGACTTCGCCCATTCACAGCAATGAGCAGGGATCGTTCGTGGGGTTTGCAACCGATATCTGCTCACAACATCGTTGGTGAGTTGTCAACGATATCTAGACGTGTGAAATCTCACCAGCGATGTTGAAATGAAGTCAAAAACAACCGCGCGCCCTCAAGATCGTTGCCGACATCGTTTCAACGTCATGCCGTGTAACAGTACCGTACGAGTACGCTAATGTCAATGGCCAGCCATTGATTGCAAAGAACAAGCAATGATTTATTGGACCACTTGTGATGAGGTTCCCATGATGACATGGCCTCTGCCTTCAAGCCTCTTCTAGTCTGAGAAGGTAGATACTTAACTTAAGTCACCAATATTTTTTAAAGATTAGATTTATATATATTTAATTGATAGAATGATAATGTACCGTATATACTCGTGTATAAGCCTACCCCCCTACTTTTGCCCCAAAAATCTGGAAAAACCTATTGACTCGTGTATAAGCCGAGGGTGGACCCCAGCACAGGTATACAGCCCTCAACAGTGTGGTATACAGCAGCCCCAGAGGTATATACAGCAGCCCCAGTGGTAGTATACAGCAGCCCCAGTGATAGTATCCAGCAGCCCCAGAGGTATATACAGCTCCAGTGGTAGTATACAGCAGCCCCAGAGGTATATACAGCCCCAGTGTAGTATACAGCAGCCCCAGTGGTAGTATACAGCAGCCCCAGAGGTATATACAGCCCCAGTGGTAGTATACAGCAGCCCCACAGGTATATAGAGCCCCAGTGGTAGTATACAGCAGCCCCACAGGTATATACAGCCCCAGTGGTAGTATACAGCAGCCCCACAGGTATATACAGCCCCAGTGGTAGTATACAGCAGCCCCACAGGTATATAGAGCCCCAGTGGTAGTATACAGCAGCCCCAGAGGTATATACAGCCCCAGTGGTAGTATACAGCAGCCCCAGAGGTATATACAGCCCCAGTGTAGTATACAGCAGCCCCAGAGGTATATACAGCCCCAGTGGTAGTATACAGCAGCCCCACAGGTATATAGAGCCCCAGTGGTAGTATACAGCAGCCCCACAGGTATATACAGCCCCAGTGGTAGTATAGAGCAGCCCCACAGGTATATACAGCCCCAGTGGTAGTATACAGCAGCCCCACAGGTATATAGAGCCCCAGTGGTAGTATACAGCAGCCCCACAGGTATATACAGCCCCAGTGGTAGTATACAGCAGCCCCACAGGTATATAGAGCCCCAGTGGTAGTATACAGCAGCCCCAGAGGTATATACAGCCCCAGTGGTAGTATACAGCAGCCCCAGAGGTATATACAGCCCCAGTGTAGTATACAGCAGCCCCAGAGGTATATACAGCCCCAGTGGTAGTATACAGCAGCCCCACAGGTATATAGAGCCCCAGTGGTAGTATACAGCAGCCCCACAGGTATATACAGCCCCAGTGGTAGTATACAGAAGCCCCACAGGTATATAGAGCCCCAGTGGTAGTATACAGCAGCCCCACAGGTAAATACAGCCCCAGTGGTAGTATACAGCAGCCCCACAGGTATATAGAGCCCCAGTGGTAGTATACAGAAGCCCCACAGGTAAATATAGCCCCAGTGGTAGTATACAGCAGCCCCACAGGTAAATATAGCCCCAGTGGTAGTATACAGCAGCCCCACAGGTAAATATAGCCCCAGTGGTAGTATACAGCAGCCCCACATATATATGCCCCAGAGGTATATACAGGCCCCCCCATCTATATACAGCCCCCCGCCGCAATCCTGTAAAGGAATAGATTAGTATACTTATCCATCCGCTGCAGCTGTCCCGCCGCCATCGCGATTCAGCATCTTCCGACTTCCAGCGTCTCGCGTCTTCTTCCGGTTTCCTCCTCGGTCGCACAGGCAATGACGTCATTGCCTGCGACCATCGGAAGAAGACGCGAGTCGGAAGATGCTGAATCGCGATGGCGGCGGGGCAGCTGCAGCGGATGGATAAGTATACTAACCTATTCCTTTACAGGATTGCGGCGGGGGGCTGTATATAGATGGGGGCACTGTATACCTGTATACATTGTATACAGGTATACAGTGACTCGCGTATAAGCCGAGGGGGGGACTTTTCAGCCCAATTTTTGGGCTGAAAAACTCGGCTTATACGCGAGTATATACGGTATTTAATCAAATGGAAACATTTTTTGTGGCACCTTTCTGTTCTTTTTCCTTGAATTAGTTTGTTTTTTTTATTTTTGGAGTAGCAATTCCTAAAATCAATCCAGCATTTATCGGGTGAAATAACTAATCAGCTGTTACATTTCATGCAGGCAAACATAATGTACATCTGTTTAAAATCTAAGGGCTTGTAAAATTTCTGAAATTAAGTAAAAAAAAAATCTGGAGATGGGAGGAGGTGGTGGGGAGATTTTTGAACAAGAAACAGAGTTTGCAGTCCTGGGGATATGTTACCTTAGAGATAACCAAGAACAGAACTTGTCACCATATCAAAGGATTTACAAACTAAGAAAACATGCAAATATTGTATTACAATGGTCAATACATTTCAATTAAATTGATTTGTCCCAATGTATGCATTAAACAATGCCTTCTGCAATTTAAACACAAGTACATTTACTAAACTGAATGTATAAAAATGAGACTAAGATTGCAATGTACTAACAGGATTAAATTAGAAACCATAAACTACACAAGTATCCATCGGGAAAGCCAGGTCATGAGAAAGTAGAACATGGACTATTTTCTTCTTCATCTTGCATTCTAGCACCAGATATTTTCTTGAGAAATACATGAATTTGCTATATTCATCCTTCAGTTATCCTCAAGGTTAAAGAACAAGGAATTGTAAACATACTTGAATACAAGGGGCGGGTGACCACAGTATAAGGGAAGCCTACAAGCTGCTCACTCATTCTATTTGTCTGGCTTTCCTGCCACTGGTGATGCCCTTATTGTTAATCTTGCCCTTAGCGTTTTAGAGTCAAGATAGAGTATACACTTCCTGTAAGGCTACAATACAATAAAATATGTTTCCTTTAGTTTATACTGATATCTTTTACGTAGAGTCATCTTTTTTATTTTTCAAGCTTCCTACTAGAAATGACCATTGCTAAGGTGGCTGTTTTAGGTCTAAGTAGACAAATGATCAGCAAGTGATTTCCATAAAGCTAATGTTAGATGCTTCCTTGACATACCAAAATGTTTTTTTTTCTTTCATCCTTTAAGGACATAACATTATAAATACAGTACTGGTAAAAATATACTTTGAAAGAAAGATAACAGTTTTGACTATCAATAGTAGCTGAAGAGCAATATTCACCATCTGGACTTCTGCATCTCCTGTGTCCTCTAGTAATTTGTTGGGACCAACATCGGGCAGGATTGGCATGTGACCACTACCACTAATCGAATTTTTGCTGTGTTACTTTTTCTTGGAGGAAATATAAACATTGCCGTCAATCAGTAGCTGGCGATTGGTTTCTGCAGTTACATGACGCTCCTTCCAGTTTTTGATCTTAGAGACTGGCAAGGGATGAAGTGCTATGTAAAGAAGTGTAGCACTTACCTGGGAGACGAGTATTATTTATCATTTTCTCACCACTGGCAAGTAGTAGACAATGCCTTTAAGAAGAATTCCTCTAAAGTATGGAGTCTTAGGCTAGGGTTACATTTGTGTCATGACCCTAGCATGACGGAAGCGCTAAAAACTTAGAAATTGCTGTCTCAGCGCATAGCCTTAACGGCAGGAAATACTATGCGCTACGAGGCTATTGTGCCCTATGACAACCCAATGTGTACCTCAGCAACCGGCTCCATTCAAAGTTCCCGGATATGCGCTTTTGGAGAGTGGACAGGAAAACACTGCAGACCATGTTTCTTTTGCACTGAGCAAAAGCGCATATCCTGGAGCTTTGAATGGAGCCAGTTGCTGAGGTAAACATTGGGTTGTCATAGGGCACAATAGCCTTGAAAGTTTTTAGCGCTTCCGTCAGGCTTGGGTCATGACGCAAATGTGACCCTAGCCTTAGAGACAAGGGAAAAAATTTGCAATTCAGCTCTCCTGTCACGCTTGGACTTAAGGGGGATGTCCAGCTACCGTGCGTGACAGTGATGCACAGACCAATGATGTCCGGCGCACAACACAAAACAGACAGGGAGACAAATACAGTGGAGGGCCCTGCTCACAGGGAACAGAGGAGAGGTGACCTCCTGCACTCACCTGCGGCTGTGCAATGATCTCCCTACAGTCCCTATATGAGTTCTTTCAACTCATCGCCAAGCAGGATACCTATGCCTTCGCTGGCCCTGATGTTAACCCTCAATAGGGATGGCCAGCAGGATGGTACTAGTCCCAACCACTGCAATAATACAACAAGAGGAAAGAGGAGATAGACAGGGAAACAACAAAGCAGCTTCAAGTCTGCTGCCTGGCTCCTTGGCAGCAGATAGCTTAGCAGTAGTCAGCTCTCCAGAGGACCTCCTTCACCTTAGGAAGTTTGGCTAGGAATGATCAATCACCAGCAAAACATGCTAGAACCTTGTGACTATATAAAGGGGAAGGAGTAACCACAGAGTGGCCACACCTAGACAAAGAACTAGATAGCTTGCTAGCAGCTGAAACTGACATTAACTCCTCAACTGCCAAAGGAAAGAAACACGTTTAATATGAAGTCTAAATACAAACATGAGACTGAGGTCCAAAACCAGTCACAAATCTCCCAGGTAAGAGAGACCATCATGACATCTCCTCCAGAAGGCTGAAAACTGTCCCTGATGTGTGACCTATTGGTGGTAGCTGCCCTAAAAGATTCTGGGTTCTGTAGAATTGCTATGTTCAACAGCCTATTGAAAGGTCTGACATTGACATATAGGGTTGATACCTCCAGAAGATATAACTTAAGATACAATTTTCTTCCAATTACTAGTAGTTATCACTTAATATAGTTTACCAGTTGTAGACAGTAGCAATGTGGCCATATTTAATTTCCACATTGTTATTGTAACACCCAGATGCCCTACAGTTCTATGAGATCTATGATTAAGTACATCTGCTGTTGATGCTGGATTAAGCTTAACTAAATGCTCCGTTACACAGCACAACTTTGTTAATGATATCACTTAAACGTCACGGGTTTGGAGTCGTTCAAACGACATCGTTACTACCTTGTTGCGTGTGACTCTGCGATGTTATAGCGATAAATCATTGGATCGGGGATCGCAGATTTGAGAACATGTTCTCAAATCACACGATCAACGATCAGCCAACCTGGTATATCGTTGTATGTGACACCACGATAACGATGTCGTTTACGACTTTGCCCACAGCAATGAGCAGGTATCGTTCGCTGGGTTGTGCGAACCATACCTGCTCACTACATCGTTGGTGAGTCGTCCACAATACCTACACGTGACATCTCACCAATGATATCAAAACGATGCTGGAAACAACCGTGCTGCCGCAAAATCGTTGCCGACATCGTTTCAACGTCATGCCGTGTAACATTACCTTAAGGGTCACACTAAAGAATCAATGATAAAATCCACATAACCAACATTATTAGAGATGAGTGGACCCGAATTTTAAAGTTTGTGTGTTCGTGCCAAACAAAGACTTAATAAAAATCTGTGTTCTAGTTTGGGTGCTTTTTCTATGCAAACCACTCCAGCAAACACATCTGTGATTGGGTATACTCGGTACTTGGCCCAGAACAAGCAGCATGCAGTGTTTGAATGGCTCACACCGGGGTTAAAATCAGCATTATCGGATGTAGTGTGGACCACAAAAGAAATTACAAAACCTCGCCCTCTCTCCCCCAGAAGTGCTTTGTTTATGGCTGGATGTATGTGGGCAGAGAGCTAATTTGCCCAATCAGTGACGTCCAATGAGTTTCGAGTCCAGAACAGGTCTTTACCTAGAGTCTGGCAGAACCCAAACTTCCATGGGTCCTCTTATTTCTAAACATTATCTTTTTGCTCCCATCATATACATGACATTAAGTAAACATGTTGGATTCACAGGTAAAAATTCTTTACGTGACTGGGGTGTATTTGACATTGGCACAGTTGGCCTAAAGCATAATTTATTCCATCAGCAGTGGCACTACAGCACAGACATAAAAATGATTGGTGTACTTCCACTCAGCTGATATTGCGGTAGATCATAAATAACGACACTGCATTAGGTCTCATCAACAACTATTTAAAGAAGCAGACATGGCGAACAACTTTATTGTAATTATAGTGATATCCATCACTTCTGATCAGGAGATTGGATACCAGCCATGTACAAGTAGTGAGTAGCCATAGAGTAAATCTTATTAAATAACTTAAACATGAAGGAATTTTTGATATAAAGGAATTTGAATGTGAAGGCGCCGCTGCTCTTTACTAACCAAACATAAAATGGCCACAGTGACAGTCGGTGTCAAAAATGGTGACATGATAAATATGTTTAATAAAGAAGATATGGAGAAGATTTGTATTCGACTGATCAGTGTCAGAATATATAAATATCTGTCTGCTATGCACTGTACATGTCTATGAGGATCCTTCATCAAAGGCACATTTTGCAGGAAATCAGATTCAATATATTATATTTTTTCCTTGTCTGAAATGAGTTTTGTTAAAAATAATTTTGACAGCAGTAGTTATATCCTAAAAAAAAACAACACAGAATGTGCCTATGAATTTTCACTATATAGATCAGATGGTGGAAATGTTAATAACATGTGCATCCAGGGGTCTGAACATCAAAGGGGACCTTAAATATTTAGGTAAAATAAAACCAGGTGCTAACAAAACCGTAATGCAAACAGATTGCTTATTAAGCCCATTCACGATAGTTAATTCATTGTGAGCATTCCAAAACTGGACATGTGCAAACATTTTAAGGCCTTAAAAACTGCAGCTCCGTATGGATTGCGTAATGGGAACCTTCCAAAAAATATGTAAAATATCTTGTTTATCTGAACCGTCTATTCATGTTTTGATGTTGATGCATAGGCTATTATGTCATTCAATTATGAATCACGCTACATTCTTGCATGCTTAGAAACAATAGATCACAATGGAAAGCTGACCCAGAGAGCTTGCAATTGAATTGTCGGATCTCTGGAGCACAATGGAATAAAGTGTTTTGCCCTAGGTCACTGAAAGCTGCCACTGGTCTTGAACCAAGGTCTTCAATTTCAAGGACCATTGGGTTAACCAAGGCTACACCTCCTTTAAGTCCTGCTTCCAGTTAATCCTTTCGGTGCTGGCAAGGAGTGCACCCGCACACCCCAATTGAACTGCTGGGTACCTTTTGAGCTTTGGAACAGCATAACCCCGCTGAAGACACTTTTATCTCTTTGCTGAAGGCATTAACTCATTTTAACGTAAGGGTTTTTTATGAAGCCAACGAGAAAAGTGAAATAGTTTTGTGCTGCCCCGAAGGGCTGAAGAGTACAATGCGAATAGGTAGCTAAAAATCTTTAATTTGAATAGTAATTAGAATACATTTTATGCTTTTTTTATTTTTTTATTTTTGCTTGTGATTAAAAAATATACAAAGCCTTTGTGACCCTCTGGAGTCTACCTGTAATAAACAGCTCTCACCTTCCAAGCCATAAAACAGGCCTGCAGCTCTTGAACATTAGAGCTAATTGCCTTTCTACATCAAAGGGAATAAAAGAGGATAGAGAAAAATCAGAAGGGGGTGGGGGGAAGGGACCATGGTAAAGGGGCTACTTCACCTTGAAAGGTTATATGTTTGTGGTTTGGTGAAGCTTTATGAAGTTATAGCCTAAAAACTGCTGTTTGCGATTAAGTTGATGGGGAAAGTCTATCCCGCAATCTCTCCCTGCTGCTGACACTGAGTCTTTGTTCATGTTGAGATTTCTCAAACTGTTGCCAGGGTCACTTTAAGGTCAGACACTATGATGATGTATAGAAGAACATGTCTGGGAATTTCTCTCACACTTAAAACACATACCAGAAAAAAAAATCGGAGAGCACCCTGCAAAACTGTATGATGAGACCCAGATGATAAGATTTTCTTTTAGTACCATTATAATTTGCTTTTTTTTTTTTTTTTTTCCCTTCCGCGTGCGCGGCTTTACCGGCACGCAATGTTTTATTAATAGGTGCCACAATAGTCTTAAAAATTTCATGTCCCCTGAAGATAAGGACAGTCAGTAGCTCTTTGACACTTCATTCTCCAGCCTTAGGGAATGGGTCAGTAAATCTAGGAAAAAACACAATAGCTCCTCTCCAAGAAAGACACAAAAAAGGGATTGCCAAGGGCTGCCCCCGGCCCCAGGGCCTGACACTGGATGTGTGTCTCATGTGTGTGCACTTGGCATTAACACAGCCCAATCCAGTCATGATCACAGGCTCACAGCAGACCCAACCGTGCCCCCTACCACCTTAATAAATACAGCGTCACTTCCAACTGTGATGAGGATGCCTGCCGTGTTTGATTAGCAATCAACACTGGAAGAATAAAGGGCTGGAACAGTAAGAACTGTTTTCTTCCCCTGTAATGGTAATCTGTGAATACACATATACATAAATTATCCCAAAGCAAAGCCTTTCATTTGAACCCAGATTTGTAAAGTAGCAGGCAATCATTATTAACAAACTCCTCTCTCTTCCTACCAGATGCAAAACAATGGTTTTATGGGTCATTTTCCCGTTACGGCCTTGCTTGCTCATGTTTATTCCATTATTTTTCTTTTTTCCACTCTGTTTCTTTTCTGCCTCTATCTTACGGAGGCCGTTTGTCCTTTTTTTATTAATATTATTAATTTTTTTGTGTGTCTTCCTTTGTACTCAGCTGCTGCATATGTTAGACGAGATCTCATTCAGCTGTCAGAATGTTATTAATAAAAGATGTAGCGTGGAGAAGTCCACTCTATCTGCTTTCAATCAACCCTCGAATTTTCACAATGAAAATTTGATGCAGTATGTAATTTAACATTAATGCGGGGAGGACTGTGGTGGAGGAGGGGGACCGAGCAAAGGGTTAATTGCATCATCACAGAAAAAAATTGCATATATACTATATACATTCAAATATATATATATATATATATATATATACCGTATATATGGAATTTCTTTTACTGGCATTTGCTAGAAGCATCTTTATGATATACACATGCATACATATACACACAAATACACTTACATATACATGATTATTATTTATTGTTATAGCGCCATTTATTTCATGACCCTGTACATGTGAAAAAGGTGCATACATAGACAAGTACATATACACTCAAATACACACATATGTACATATATATGTCTTTGTATGTGTATGTGTATATAGTAAGGATGATGTATACACATACAAATACACATACATACATATACAGACAAGTATATATAGTAGTGGTTAGCACTGCAGCCTTTGCAGCACTGAGATCCCGAGGTCCTGGATTCAATTCCCACCAAGGACAACGTATGCAAGGAGTTTGTTCTCCTTGTGTTTGCGTGGGTTTCCTCCAGTTTCTTCCCACATTGCAAAGACATAGTGATAGGATATTTAGATTGTGAGCCTCAAGAGGGACAGCATTACTGATGCATGTAAAGTGCTATGGAATTAATAGTGCTATATAAATGAATAAATATTATTATTATACACATACATACATATACAGACAAATACACATACATATGTGTGTATGTGTATACAGCATCATTACTATATATACATCTACAAATACACATACAAACATAGGCACACATATGTACATATGTGTGTATTTGTCTGTATGTGTATATACTAATGATGTTGTATACACATACACATACAGTGCCTACAAGTAGTATTCAACCCCTGCAGATTTAGCTGGTTGACACATGCGGAATTAACTTGGCATTGTGACATTTGGACTGTAGATCAGCCTGGAAGTGGGAAATGCACTGCAGCCTAAAAGATTTTTTTTTTTTTTTTTTTTAAAGCGTTAAAAGTTAATTCAGAGGGTCATTTATTATTCAACCCCTCAAACCACCAGCATTCTGTTTGGTCCCCCTAAAGTATTAAGAAGTAGTTCAGGCACAAATAACAATGAGCTTCACATGTGTGGATTAATTATCTCTTTTGCCAGCCTTTTCTGACTATTTAAGACCCTCCCCAAACTTGTGAACAGCACTCATACATGGTCAACATGGGAAAGACAAAGGAGCATTCCAACGCCATCAGAGACAAGATCATGGAGGGTCACAAGGCTGGCAAGGGGTACAAAACCCTTTTCAAGGAGTTGGGCCTACCTGTCTCCACTGTTGGAAGCATCATCCGAAAGTGGAAGGCTTATGGAACTACTGTTAGCCTTCCACAGCCTGGACAGCCTTTGAAAGTTTCCTCCCGTGCCGAGGCCAGGCTTGTCCGAATAGTCAAGGCTAACCCAAGGACAACAAGGAAGGAGCTCCGGGAAGATCTCATGGCAGTGGGGACATTGGTTTCAGTCAATACCATAAGTAACGTACTCCACCGCAATGGTCTCCGTTCCAGATGAGCCCGTAAGGTACCTTTACTTTCAAAGTGTCATGTCAAGGCTCGTCTACTCATGATCACTTGGAGGACTCTGAGACAGACTGGTTCAAGGTTCTATGGTCTGATGAGACCAAGATCGAGATCTTTGGTGCCAACCACACACGTGACGTTTGGAGACTGGATGGCACTGCATACGACCCCAAGAATACCATCCCTACAGTCAAGCATGGTGGTGGCAGCATCATGCTGTGGGGCTGTTTCTCAGCCAAGTGGCCTGGCTATCTGGTCCGCATCCATGGGAAGATGGATAGCACGGCCTACCTGGAGATTTTGGCCAAGAACCTCCGCTCCTCCATCAAGGATCTTAAGATGGGTCGTAATTTCATCTTCCAACAAGACAACGACCCAAAGCACGCAGCCAAGAAAACCAAGGCCTGGTTCAAGAGGGAAAAAATCAAGGTGATGGAGTGGCCTAGTCAGTCTCCTGACCTTAACCCAATTGAAAACTTGTGGAAGGAGCTCAAGATTAAAGTCCACATGAGACACCCAAAGAACTTGGATAACTTGGAGAAGATCTGCATGGAGGAGTTGGCCAAGATAACTCCAGAGACATGTGCCGGCCTGATCAGGTCTTATAAAAGACGATTATTAGCTGTAATTGCAAACAAGGGTTATTCCACAAAATATTAAACCTAGGGGTTGAATAATAATTGACCCACACTTTTATGCTTAAAATTTATAAAAATTCAACTGAGCAACATAACTTTTTGGTTTGTAAGATTTATGCTTCTGTTAATAAATCCTACTCTCGTTTGCAGCTTGAAGGCTCTAACTTATTTGCATCTTATCAAACCACCTAAATCTGCAGGGGGTTGAATACTACTTGTAGGCACTGTATATGTACAAATGTGTATGTGTATTTTTGTGTATACAGCATCCTTACTATATACACATACTCATACATACACACACATATGAACACATTTATATATGTACATATGTGTGTATATATGTATGTATGTGTATTTGTATGTGTATGCAGCATTTTTACTATATACATACACATAAACACATATGGACATATGTATATACATGTACATATGTGTGTATGTATGTGTATGTGCATATAGTAAAGATGCTGCATACACATACAAAATACACATACATATACAAACAGACATGGGAAAAACATATGTTATTAGATGAACGGCTGTATGGTACTCTATGTATGTTCATGGTTGGACACTATAGACATATACGTATGTACATATATTCATGTATATGTACATTTGTGTGTGTATGTGTGTGTATATAGTAAGGATGCCGCTAGCAAGCGCCTGACCTTTTCCCTTCCTGAGGTTAATTTATATGGTCGTTAAAGATTTTATGAAATTGAGCAGCCCGGAGCTTTGAAACACAGTTTACATTCGACTCCTAATTTATCTAATTTTTACCTGAGCTGAGAAATATGATTTTTATTTTTGTACAGCAATGAAAACAGCATGAAGTGCAGTGGGGAGTTGCAGGCCTGGTTATCTGGCATTACTCAGATTGCTAAAAATTCATTAAAATGTGACATCAGCACAGTGAGAGACAAATGATCACAGGATGAAAAGGAACAGTGGGTCTTTCATGGATTAGTGCTACACAGCCCCAGCATAGAGGCTAACTGCATAAACAGATTAATCCACCAGCAGCATAGCTAAGATTTACAGAATAATTAAATAGGGTTGAGTTACTGTGAAGATTTCTATGTAATCTGGCTGGTGTGAACATATAAGTGAGGTGAGTGCGATGCAGATTTCTTGAGATGATCCTTCATCGTATCAAATAACCTTTGCAATTCCCCTTGTGGTAAAACAATAAAAACACTGTAGCTATTCAATTATTAATTACAAGCCGTGCTAAAAAATAAGGCTGTAGAAGAATAGCTCCTAGCACACGCTATTGTTTTCATAGAAAATCCCCTCCATTGCTCTTTTTTCTCTAATATGGGCTCCTTCACTTTGCATCCTTGAACAGTCTCCTCGCCTTTGTTACAATGTTGCAGGGCAAACATAAATAGTTATTATTCACATTAGGCAACGGTTATTGCTGCGGCAGCAAAAAAAAAAAAAAAACACGGGAAAAACATATGTTATTAGATGAACGGCTGTATGGTACTCTATGTATGTCATGGTCGGACACTATGGTTGTATCTATTTGTATGGACGACCTCCCGTATTTTTTGGGTTTAGGCTTGAATTTCTATTAGTGAATGTGACCGGCATAAAAAAAAAAAAAAGAAATGGTTTCTAAAATGCACCTATCCTTTTAATATCTTCCAGAAGAGCAAGCGGAGGAAGTAGATGAAACTCCGAAAATTACAGCAGTAGCCCCAACCGAGGAGAGAGGCACAAATGGGAAAGACAGCAGCAGCGAGGCCAAGACATTAAAGGATTCAGGTAAGATTGAATGTTTTCCCTCCTCCTTGGATCCTTTGAGATCTCCAGGTCTGCAGGCTCATCCAGCACTGTAGGGTTTTTTGTACTGATCTTCAATTTTAACTGTCTGGACATTCCTGCTCCTATTCATTGCTTGTGCATTTTGCATGTGATTCCTATCAGTAGCCTCACACTGACCTATTTTTAATCATAACCATCTGACAGGATAGATGCGGATAAGTTGAGGAATATTACAGGACGACCAGTGAGATTATTTTTTAATCAAATCAGTTTGTGTGCTTGTAATTTTTTAAGCGCCTTTCATTAATCTTAGCTGTACTTGTGATTCCTCTGATGACATATTAATTTTTCATAAGCGTAGGATTAGATACCACTTGATTTTTTTTCTTCTCCTCCTAGCAATCAAATATCTATCCTTGTAACTGAAAGAATGACATTTTTTTTTATTTTGACTTTTCGGTCTTAAAGGGGCCTTGTGATATTTGCCCGACAGCTGAGTCTATCCTTTCATTATCTTCTGCTTTATCTATGTTTATTGGGGGCACGAGAAGGAATCACTAAGATGGTTACGTCAAGGCAAATTTAATTTGTCAAAATGTTTTACAAATGTTTGTGTAATCGATTTTTATTAAGCACACAAGTTTATAAACTTAAGGCTACATTCACACACGGCGTTTTTGATGCGTTTTTTTAGAATCCGTTTTTTCAGCTGCAAAACTGGATCAGCTTTTCAAAAAAACTCATCAAAAAATGGATCATCTGATACGTTTCGCGAGGATCTGCTTTTTAAGCCCATAGACAATGGTTTCAATGGAAAAAGCAGATCAGAAAAACCCCACACGAATTGTCATGGAGAGTCTTTTTGAGGATCAGTTTTTGAGTCAAAAATGCATCACTGCAAAAGGTTATTTGTGAATGACAAAGCTTGAAAACTCATTGACTTGGTTGGGAACCTCTGAAATTGATTTGTTGTAGTGCACTGCCACTGCAAAAATGGATCCTCACAAAATGGATCAAAAACACATCAAAAACATTGTATCTGTAGACCCACCCACATACTCCGACCTGTTAGCCAGGATAGCTGACATAAGGAGGATGGAGTATTTGACGGCCTTGATGTCTGCCACGATGGACCAGTTCAACCAGGTGTGGGCCCCGTGGGATTACTTTGCCGCGCAGGAGGGGATCTGATTGTGTCAATCCCCCAGTCCTCAGAGCATATTCTCCCCCCCCTCTTTTCCCTCTCCCTTTCTCTCCCTTCATCCTCTCTTTCTCTCTATCACCCTTCTAGTTTCTGAACCTCTTTTCTTCCAGCCTTTTTCCTTTTCTCTTTTCTTTCACCTTTTTATTATTGCTTTATAATGGTCAAGGAGATGGGACTGTTTTCCTCATGCATTTTTCCCAGGATAACTCATGGGGACGGCCTACATTGGTCGCATTGTATGCATCATAAACTCCCCTGGATCCTTGGGAATTGAAAGGGGGTAAGACTGTATTCACAAGCATACTACCTCCCATGGACCGGGTGCATTCACTCGAACTGTCCTACTGTCTCCAATGGTGTATCACGTATTATTGTTATGATGTTCTTATACTATTGAAAATTGTTCAATAAAAACTTTAGTTTGTGGCCTAAGGGTACCTTTACACGCTACAATATCTGCTGGCGATATGAGGCAATCTAACGTACGCGTGCACGTTTATCATGGTCGCTTCAGATCGCCGATGGCGGCATTACATGCCGCAATTTCGCCCTCAACCATAGGCGATGTGTTGCCCTGGAAATTGCCTCACTCACAGCGGAACCAATCTGGTCGACTTTCCTCGCCGCTTCACACGCCGCAATCCCCAAAGCAATGTGGCGTACATGTTCAGCGCGGCGAGGACATAGGCGTGCCAGACTGGTTTACACCGCGCCCCAAACATGCTCATTGGACAACGCAATAGCGTTATGATTGGTCAGCCTGCTCTGGAAGCCATTGTGTGGTGCTGGACGTACAGCTCATCAAATATGGCGCCCTGTGAACTGGCAGCCAATGGGAACACAGTAGCCGCCACCAATCATTGCAAACGGGACGCGGACTCCAGCATGCTGTGGCATGCCTACGGGAAATCAATAGGCAACTCTGATTCCATCACTATCGCACTATCACACGCCAAAAGCCGGAAATCTCACCTTTATGTTTGCCTCTGATTTTGGAGCAGTGCCCTGAGATCAGGAACCAGGCGACAGGTATTTATCGCCACCAAATTCCCCTATTACACGCTGCAACTGGGAGGCAATTTGACGGCGATAGTTTCAGGGCGACATATCGCCGTCAGGATTCCCAGCAGATATTGGGGCATGTAAAGGTACCCTTACAAACACATCGCTAACCAATACATTTTAGTTACAAGTCTATCACTTCATAATGTTCCGGCCATGCTGTTTACTCTTAAGTCATAGTTCTTCTTCTTCACGTAGTCCAGAAGAAGATGTAAAGGCCACTCATAGGGTGAGCTACGTGGCCTATACTTGTAGTCAGAAAAGTAGTCTTTAATCATTTTAAGTATAAACCGGCAAGTAGCATTAAACCATAATAGTAACCAGTATATAACCAACGCAATCGTAGTAGCTCCCAACAGAGCTTGAATATGAATAGTTAGTTTGACCTCTGTAACACATTAGTTTTTTGGTAAGAGTGCTATTAGTTTTTTTTAATTCCAGATCACAAACCCATTGCAATCAATGTGCTTTTACACATATCTATTATTTATTTTTTTTGTCAATCAAACTTGCAAAAGTTAGCCAATTGGCCCATGAAAAATAAATAGCAAATGGATTTCAAGAATCATAAATGGATCCGTACAAAAAATTGAAAAACTTATTTTGTTTTTCACATATAATAAAAAAAAATGCATTGACATAACGTAATTTACCTTATTGCTTAATGTTAGAATAAGTAAGAATTATTTAAAAAATAGACGAGTTTAAAATACAAATTGAAGAAACAAAAGAGAAATCTAGGACAAATTTGGTGTGCCCATAATTGGCATTCAAAATAGCATCAATAATTCTAGGTACACTCTGTATTTGAAGATACTCATCGAGGTAGGTTATTACAAACATCTTGGAGAACCAACCACAGATCTTTTAGGCTTGCAAAAATCTTCCTGTCTATTTGAACAATCTTGGGCAGCCTCGATGATGTTGAGATCAGGGTTCTGTCAGGGCTATATCATCACTTCTTGGCCTCCTTGTGTTTCTACACAGTGAAGATGATAAGTTAATTCATAATAGAGCCGAGCATAGAAGAAAAAGGCATCTCTCACGATTCCTGAGAGGACCCATTGAAGCATAGTGTCATGAGTGTCGTGCAAAACAGCCGTAAACCACATTCATACATTACTTTTAGGCAAATCCTATAGAAGACTTTTATGTATTGGTGAGTGCCATGTTTTTAATTTCTATACTCTATGTCACTACATCATCTATTTGAAGGTTGAGCACCCTTTTCCTCAAACTTCCAGTTAGTGCTCATTGTACTCCTTTTTTGGTCCCATGTAGAGTTGGCTAGATTAATGGTGCCAGATCTGCTTATCTGTTTTTTTGTAGATTGGCTGTAAATGTGGAATGGTTGTCCTGCTGCTTAATAAATGTAGGCCCAATCAGATGCCTCCTTGATGGTGTTGCATCAACGTTAATATCTGTCTGTATTTCTCAGCATTGAATACAGCATTAATATTAACCAAATCCACAACTCCACAAAGAACCTCCACCATGCATTACTGTTGCTGCAGATACTCATTATTGTTCTGCTCTCCAGCTCTTCAGTGAACAAACTTCTTTTTGTTTCAGCCAAATATTTACCATTTTGACTCATTTGTCGAGAGCACCTACTGTCTCTCTATTTTTTGCGTTCCAGTTCCTAAATTTCTGTGCATAGTTGAATCACTTTCCCCTTCTTCCTTATCAAAGTTACAATTCTTCCCTGAAGACCACTCATAATTAGACATATTGGAACAGTAGATGGGTATAGCTGGGTCTAATGGTTGCTACCTGTTCTTAGCTGATGGAAATGCTGGACATCTTCTGATTTCGAAGGGAAGTAAGCAAGATGTGTCTTTCAGCACTGACCTTCCTTAGCTGACCACAGTGTCTACCGTCTTCACCATTGCCCATTTCTTGGTGCATCTTCAAAAGAGCATGAATTACACTGCTTTAAAATCTTTGGGAGAAAGCTTGCTGATGCAGTACAACTACCTTGTGTCTTGTTGTTGAGCTCAGTCTTGCCAATGTGTATGATCTCAAACATGAATTTGTCTTTCGCAACCTTTGCAGTGGAGTTTAGCTCTTCCTCACCCAATCTATGAACCCCACACAACTGTTTCTGTTTCAGTTAATGACCGTGTTCAATCCATATATAATAATAATGATCATTATCACCTGATTGGTGCAATTAGTTACTCACACACCTGACTACAGTATAATCTTACAAAATTCCTGACTTTGTAAAAGTGTACCTAGAATTGTAACTCTTTTAAGGAAAATGGTGGTCAAAGTAAATATTTATTTGATTTAGATTACTTTTTTGACCAGTCACTTTGCATTTTCTTAAAGGAAATCTGTCACCACATTTCACCTATCTAAACCATTAATATATATGCATACAGGTTATATTAAGCTGCAACAAGTGCCTCATATCAAATGCAACAAGTTGTTAATAAATCATCTAATGTAAATCAGCTATTCCAGGCTATGGGACAGATGTTGCTTGAAAGATAACTCCACCTCCAGAGTTTATTTTAAATAGAAGGGGGGCGTTACAAGTGTGAGACATGTAACCAACACAGAACAGGAGAAGTTAACTTTGTCTTCTTGAGACACATATTTATTTTCATTTTTCTGAGCTCGGCTGTATTGGTTTACAGTGCCATGACACTCGGTCATGCTTGCAGCAGAGTTTGGGCCAAGTTATTGGCATATTACATCCAATGTTCTTACATGATGCCATTCACTAATGTCAGCGCACCTTAATACATACACTATAATTAATGCTAGTGGTATAAATTGTGGTGTAAGCCAATATCTGGCAACTTTAATCACTTGCCTGCGACATAGAAAATGATGCACCATATTTGTTACAATATTTGTGACTTTTTATAACTCTGGCACTTTTTACACCAGTGAGCTCTAATTGGCATAAAAAAAATTAGGCTTAAACACCTCCATAGAGTTTTTTTTGTATTTTATGCAATCGTACTAAAAGACTCAAAGGGAGCCTAACAGCTGAAACATGTTGCCAGATCTACAACCTGCCATGAGACCCAGGTGACCGCCCCATACCTGACATTCCCCCATCCTACTGTATCCCAACCCGCCCCTCGTAGACTGTGAACCCTCGTGGACAGGGTCCCTGCCCCTCCTGTACCTGTACGTCCTGATCGCCTAGATTTAGTGTACTTGTTCTTGTCTCCCTTATCCTCATGTAAAGCGCCATGGAACCTAATGGCGCTATATATATAAATAAATAATAATAATAATAATCTACAAGCAGCATTTTCAGGCACTAGCTGTTTGATTTCAGCCATGTATATTGGACTATGAAACACTATAGCGTTTTAGTGAAGGACATTCTTTAAAAGTCACCAAGGACCAAACCACATGTGAAACTAGTGAGAAAGAATGGTCCCTAGTGGCCTCTCCTGCCCACTCCATTTGAGTGACAGATATCTCCCTGTATGTAGTTATGGGGAGCGACCTGTCAGTCATTGTCAGTGATCAGGATAAAGCCGCTGGGGACAGACGTTTCTGACTAGTCACCTGTGTGACTTGGTCCCCGCATCTTTTTCTCTGAAATGCCGCAGGATTTCAAAGTTAAACATAAATGGCTGAAATAATATAACCAGTAATTGATAACTGCTGCCCGTGGATGGGGCAGCATGTATCGGTTATCGGGTTCCTTTTAGCACATTAAGGTTGTGTACCAACAATTAGTGTTATCACTGTTTTGGATGCAATATATTTTTTGCAGTAAAGGTACAGTGGATGGTATTTATAGAAATCTCATGACCACTGTGTTTTTTATTCCACGGCATCAACTGACCTCCGATTCAACTTCCTGAGCCGCAACATGTGAATTTATGCTTGTGCAGATGCGAGTGTTCTCAACGAGAAAACACAGCGAAAATTCGCTGCACCTAGAACCCTGAGTGTGGGCATGGACGCTGTATTATCCTGCAGAAATAGACATGATGTGTCCAGAACACAACGTGTCCTTATCGTGGGCACATAGCTCAACTTTCAATTCATGAAAAAACAAAAAGGAACCGGGCACTCACCTGTTGGCGATTCATGGTACTGGTTCACCAGGGTGGCGTAATCCTTTACTTGTGGTGCTCAGCTGGAAAGCATAGTAGTTCATGAGTGCAATGAGTGGACAGAAAACAGCACTCACACAGGACTGTGTTCCAGTTGAGGCTACTTTATTGTAGGGAAGTGGCCAGGTCCCGTGGAAGATCCACTAAGCGAGAAACTGTGACCTTTGTCCTGTCACCCCCTCCCTGCACCTTAACCCCATGGATCTACAATAAAGTAGCCTCAACTGCAACACAATCCTGTGAGTGCCGCTTTCTGTCCACTCATTGCACTCATGAACTGCTATGCTTTCCAGCTGACCACCACAAGTAAAGGATTACACCACCTCATTGCACTCATTTCAATACGTGAAGATAAATTTGGAGAATTTTGCAATATATTTGCTGAATTTAGTGCAGATCTAGCCTAACTTTTATAGGAGAATAATCGAAGTGTACGTTCCCATAGGTTGGATATGCAGTGAAATGGTCATTTTTGATTTTTAGGATTGTTACTTTCAATAGGTGACACTAGAGTTTGTCTACTTCTTCCCTGTAGAAACAATTTGAGATATAAGGAAATGTAATTTGCTTATTTTGAAGTATTCTGCAACATAAATTGTCAAGCTATGTGGATTTTAAATTGGGTTCATGGCACTTTATTCTGAGGATGTCACCTTTTGGAAAGCACAGATTAAAATGTCTGTAAAGCAGCAGAATTTCTGCACCAAAATCTACAGTGGTTACTACACTTGCAGATAGTATGCTGCTAAAATGTGTCACTTAAAAACTAGAGCTGAGCGAACCTTTTGAAGTTTGGGTTTGTGCAGCTGCCCTTTTTTGCGCACTGTTCATGGCCCCAAACTTGACCTAAACCTTAATGGAAGTCACTGATTGGCGGGAATGGGAGGTTGATGTTTTTTTTTTAATTTTTCAAATTAATTTTGGACACACACTACACCCCAAAACTGTGCTTTTAAGCCCAGTGCGAACAAATAAACTACTGCACACAACTCCCATTGGGCCAAGCACCAACTGTACCCAACCACAGCGATGCTCACTCCAGTGCTTTGTAAACGTAAATCACCCGAATGCTGAACCCCAACAGGTTAGCTCAACTTTGAGAAGTTCGGTGACCTGAACCGAACCTTGAAAGGTTCGCTCATCTCTAGTAGAAACATACCCTAACGTCATGGTTTTTTATACACATTTTATAGATATTTTGCAATAATCCCTAATGCAGAATATAAAATGCTGCAGATTATTTGAATCCACTTTTCCTTAGATGAATGAGTTGAAACGAATGTTTGTACCTTTACACATGCAAAGATTTAAAATCAATTCATTTCATTGATCTGGTCGAATCAGTCTGTTTGCTTCTTCGTATCTTGATGGACACAACTGATAACATTTTATTCACATTTGGGGACTAGGAATTTATTTCGAAATAAACATTTCTTTAATTCTTCTCCACTTTTATGTTCCAAGTAGTTGTCCGGTATCACACAGAGCATATTTGTTCTGTTCAGAGTAGACTAAGCACCGTAATACAGCAGCTCTAACCCAAACTCAGCAGAATTTACATGGGGCAGCTGCTTAGGAAAACACAAGACACAATCCAGCTAAAAGAATGTGCAGATGATCCAGCCTAAGCAGAGGGAAATATCATTGAAAATGGATTTAGATTTGGGTCATTTTGATCTCCGGGAATAGACAAAGCCCCATAATGAAAGCTACTGTCTTTGAAAACAAAACCTCTATGTCATGACATTTACTTATGCACAAACAAACCCAAGGCCTGCATCTGGCCTGGATACCCAGGCTTTTTTCTGTGTTTGATTTGGCAAAAATCTGACTTTACCCATGATTTGTATGTATGAGATGGAAATCTATGGTCGCAATGAATATTACATTGGCTATTTTTGCTGCACGCTATACCTAGTTACATTAAGTTGGGTTCATTCAAGCAGAAGAAGTGCTGAGAAAGGTTGAAGCCTATTAGAAGCAGGTAGTCATCTGTCTTTGTCTTGTATCTCAATGACAGTAGCATATATAAAAGTGCTTGTGTTAAAAATGGATATTTAGATAGAAAGTAGATTTATTTCATAGCTAGAGCAATACGAGACCAGCGGCTCGTCATTTTCTTTTATCATGTCGCACAACGCCTGAACTAATAACGTAACAATATTTTAAATGTGCTGACTGGAGAGCAAATGTAAAGAGGATCTAATACCCGGTACGGGTTATTCTTAAAAAGTCGATAGCCGCCATAAAAGTAATACATGTAGCAAACCTAAATTATTAACCCTTGTGATTTAGCATTTTTGCGCTTTAGTCTTTTTCCTCCCTTCAAAGAGCCATAGCTATTTTATTTTTTCCATCCCCATAGCTGTATGAGGGTTATTTTTTGCAGGACAACTTGTACTTTTGGATGCCACCATTCATTTTATCACATGATGCACTGGAAGACAGGAAAAAAAATTCCATGTGTACTGAAAGTGTCATTTCACAATAGTATTTTTGTTTTTTTATTTACCATGTTAAGTGTATGGTAAACCTGACCTTACAGTATGATTCTCTAGGTCAGAATGAATATGTAGATCCCAAACATGTATAGTTTTTTTTTTTTGCTTTTTTTCATGTGGTGAAAATCTTTTTTGATATTTGTAAGAATACAAATGTTGCTTTTGTCGCCATTTTTTGTGATTGTACCATTACGTCAAAGGTCATAAAGGGTTTGAAAAAAAATGACAATGAAAAAATGTGGCATGTGTACTGACTACAAATGACCAGCCTCATAGAAGTGGGGTATGAGCCTCCAGATGATACGTCTTCATAATCCTCAGCAGCATTCAGTTGCGAGATCTTTGACAGCGCTTATATAGCATTCATGCAGCAGTATGTGGAGAATATTATGTGTACATCAATACCAGCTGTACAAATGCTATATACCTAGGCAGCAGCAACTTTCCCACTCTAAGCACTCCAGTATAATACTGTACGAATCTCAATAGTCTTGGTTTTTCTGATAGTCTTGGTTTCCCCAATAATCTTGGTTTCCTTGATAATATTGTTTTCCCTGTTAGTCTTAGTTTCCCCAATAGTCTTGGTTTATCGCGTGCCAATATTTGGTATACATTATATAAATATACAAAAATTTCTTAGCCTCAGGATTCACATGTTCCAGTACTTATTTTAGACCCTTTCAAATGAATGATGTATTGTTACAACCAGGGGTGAACATATCATTGGTGCAACCAGGGGCTCAAGCGGTAATGGAGCCCACTGTTGGCTCCAAATCAGGAGGACTTATGTTGAACTTCTGGACCGCAAAGGGCCCATATAGTGTTCTTGCACAAAAGTCCTCTTCTGTTTGTTTTTGCCACTGGTTACATCATATGTTGTGTCCATGTCTAAGAAACTGAGCCTGCATTATTGACAGCAGACAGTAGCGCATACCCAGTGTTTACCATGGTTACCAACCTGTGAGGTCGCTGATTGTTGGTCTCTCGCTGTGACACGCAGCGATGCATGCTGACCAGCGGGAGCGCAACGACCAAAAAATGACCCAGAGCACTTTTTAACGATCAGCGATCTCACAGCAGGGGCCTGATCACTGCTATGTGTCAGACATAGCTGAGATCGTTAGCGAGATCACTGTTATGTCACAAAACCTGTGACGTTACAATGATCTCGCTAATGATCTCGTTATGTGTGACGGGGGCTTAAGTCTCAGCAGAGGAGGCATAGGGACGCAAACAGAAAGCTCCAAGTACGGTGACTAGTACTACACATGACAAATGTATAGTCACTTTTCAGAGCATAGGTGAAGGGTCACTTTTTATTTTAGCTCAAAATATTTGTTGCTGTTTTTTATTTTATTTTTTATTTTTAATTCAGGGAGCCATAAAACTATTTTAAAAAGAACTTGTCACTTGTTGAAAAAGTTGAGTTAAATACCTTGTAAAAATCCCTGATCTCCTCAGATTCTTCTTCATTTTTCCATTTTGCACCGCATCACTCCATTTCAGAAATATCAAGTGTATTGTTCTTTGCCCTCAATATGTGACATCTCTGCTTGTAGTGCCACTATGTGTTTCCTTAGTCTTTTCTGGGGATATATGCAGTGTTTTAGACTGCAAGGCTATTATTTCAGCTGCTCAGCTATTATAGGCAGTGTCTGGGTGAGTAAGGTGAATGTGCATGCACTACAAGCAGAGACTTCACATAATGTGCTTCAAAAGCAGTAAATGAGAATTACTCTGCAATGGTCTGACACAGGGCAAAATGGATAAATGCACCAAAATCAGGGGGTCTTAGGGAATTCAAGAAGGAATTCAAGTAAATGCTTCTTTACAGGTGACAGGTCCTCTTTAAGAACACACATAACTTGCAAAAACTGAATACATTATCTACTATAGTAATCCCTATGGCATGCTCCATTTCTAATGTAACAAAAAAGACAGTTGCACTCTGAAATGCTACTGCATGGAAATATGAATATAGAACATGAATTAGCATTATAGCTAAGGAAATATGAAAAAATGAGACACTCAGCATATATATATATGTCCATCTCTGTATCTGCCAATTAGCCAGTTGAGGTGTATCTCTTTACTAGGAACCAACACTAAAGATAATGCCTCTTTCAGGGAAAATAAACCTTCTTTTGTATGGGCGAGTAGGAACCTGCTAAATAAAAGATAGAAACACCTAAAGGCCATGTCACATGTGGCGACATCGCCGCTGATTACATAGGCAATGTAAAGGCGTGGCCTATCAGCGGCGACATCGCCCCTGCATCGCCTAATGTAAAGGGGCAAGGGCGACACCATTTACTTGTCGCCTGGTTTCAGAGCAGTGCTGATCTGGGGCGATGTGCACACATCGCCCCATGTAAATGGCCGCCGGTGACCTGACAGGCGATGGGAGCCATAGGCTCCCATTGTCCTGCATCACTGCTGGGGTTTTGAGATACCCCAGCGGCGATGCCACCTGTCAGATCGCCGGTGCGGTGATGGAGGTGTCGTCCCCTATGTAAATAGGGGACGGCGACGCTGGCGGGGCGCCAAAAACGTGCGCGCTCCCACCAGTTGCCGCCGACATCTCCAGCCCCGTCGCCAGGTGTGACGGTACCTTAAGACTAATAGGAGGAGATGCGCACAGACAGAAGGTACGAGCCTTTAATATAAATAAAAAAAAACTGCTGTACTCCCTAACATGCAATGTGAAGAGGTGCTAACTAAACATAATACAATGTAACAAAAAAGACAGTTGCACTCTGCAATGCTAAGGAATAGAAACATGAATATAGAACATGGTATAGCATTATAGGACGTATGAAAAAATGAGCCATTTTTATGTCCACCCAGTACTAGTTACATGAAAGTGTATCAATTTGCTGTGAAACTACACTAAAGATAATGCCTCTCTCTGGGTAAAAAAAACAACTCCTTTTGAATGGGTGAGAAGGAACCTGCTAAATAAAGGATAAAAACTGTTCAGTTAGCACCTGTTCACATTGCAGGTTAGGGAGTGGCAGCAGTTTGTTCTTATTCAGACTCCTTCTAAGCTATTCACTCAGTGGGAGTTATCTGGCGGCAGGTCGTACTGAAAGTTGTAGTCCTAAAACAGCTGGATAGTCACAAATATCGTAGTTTTGGCTTAGATACTTAGTTTCATAAATCAAAACTGCCCTAGTAGGTTTGGATCTGCCAGAGCTTCTATGTTTACATTGTATCCAGCCAAGAAAATATATGACACAATTACCATAGCACCAACATGTCAGGCAAGAGAGCAGTGTGGCTATTTTGTTTTCAATCTATTAGACAAGCGAGGATTAGCACATGATTAGTACCCATGTGTTTATAACACCATGTAAGCTGTTGTGCTGTGTTGCTTACATTATGAGCAGGATCTTACTGCACAAAATGAGACTTCAGTATTCAGTCCTATTTGTTGATGGCTCATTCAGTGCAGAAAAAGCCTGCTAATGCCTCATTTATATTGTCATTTAAATGTAGTGCCACTTTCGATTAATTATAATCCAAATTACATCTCTATGCAGGCAAAAGAATTAATATGGAATTTACCCAGATTAATACATTTGCATTGAAAACGCCGAGCTTCTCTGTTATTGCTGAGGGGAGTATATTTTAATAAGATTGTAAACATTAGGGGGAAAAGATAAAAAATTAACCTCCGTTATTGCAATGGAAATCGCTCTCCCATTTTGGTCTAATTAGAAATGAATATCAATAATTATAATGTAGAACACAACTTGAATTTGGATCACATTCGATAAGTCAGGGACTTAATGTGTGGTAATGAGTGCAGAACATTTGTACTTGTAAATAGCATCTTTCTGTTGGCTTCGGAGCTGTTCGATTTTTCATGGTAGACGACGTTCCCTGCTTTTTAATTGGAAATGTCAGGAAAATATTATTTTAGTGAAAAATTACTGTCAAAAAAATTATATCTGAAAACACAATAGAAAAAGCAGACCCATAAAACTACAGTAATGTCAACGAAAAGAGAAAAAGTTTCAAGCTCATCATAAGGAAGGCGGGGAAGACAAATCCAGGGCCGTGCTTAAAAAACAAGGGGGGCTGGAGAGGATCAATTCAGGGCGGCTATCCAGCAACAGACGTAAAAAATAGGATCAAATCAAATATTTATTATAAAACTACTTAAAAACCAAGTGAAGAACATTAAAGATTTCTGCAAGACGCGTTTCGAACAGACGTTCTTATTCGTAGCATGATCATGTTGTCAATAAGAATGTTTCCGTTCAAAAAGCGTCTCATAGAAATCTACTATGTTCAACACTCTTTTTAAATAGTTGATAATATATTTTTTATTTCATCCTATTTTGGATGTCTGTTGCTGGATATGTGCTCTGCAGTACTACAGTCATGGTATGTTTCAAAAAAGTCCAACTCAAAAAAAAGAAAAGTGAAAAGGAGGAAAAAATAGGACAAAAATTAATTACACATTGATAAAATGATATTAGCCTAGTATTATTAGGAGCTGCTTGTCCCATCAGAATTTGTACATTACCAGCAGAATAGGTCTGTGCTATCAGCTGAGCTGGAGGTCAGCAGTGTTTAACATTAAATGTTCGCTGTGCTAGACATTAGTCCTAAAATAGATTTCATATGAAATGCAAATGTGTACAATGGAACATTTTTTACAGTCAAGTTCATTTTTGGAGGAGATCAGTATTCACTTGAGGGCTTCCACCCTTATATATCAGCAATAGGTGGGAGTGTTAGCACCTGGACTCCACCATTTAAAGTGGTTTTCCCACAAATAAAGTTTATTTTAAATATGAATTTAATCAATAGATCTTGGAATAATAATAGGTTCCACAATTTGATGTGTTAAAAAAATATGAATGTGCTGATATAATCTTATATATGTGTCCCTGCTATGTACTGTGTAATGGATGTGTCTGACCATACAGGGGCATGGTCTGATCATACCACATCCCTTGTGCTGAGATAATCCTGTAAAATGTGTCCCTGCTATGTACTGTGTAATGGATGTGTCTGATCATACAGGGACATGGTCTGATCATACCACATCTCCTGTGCTGGGATAATCTTATATATGTGTCCTGCTTTGTACTGTGTAATAGATGTGTCTGACCATACAGGGACATGGTCTGATCATACCACATCTCCTGTGCTGAGATAATCTTATATATGTGTTCCTGCTATGTACTGTGTAATGGATGTGTCTGACCGTATGTCTCTGTGCTAAGATAATCTTATATATGTGTTCCTGCTATGTACTGTGTAATGGATGTGTCTGGCCATACAGGGACATGGTCTAATCATACCACATCTCCTGGGCCAGGTAGCATGCAAAACCAATGCTTGTCAGGCAAATATAACATATCCTCATACTGGTCCATTGACAAAATAATAAAGATCTTCCACATCTCAGAAAATCATTGTAATCTTTAAACAAGGATCAGGTCGGCATGACCTCTAAAGGGAGTTGTGCTCTCATCAAGAGGTCAGCCTCCCCATGAAGTCCATGAAGAAAGGCGTAATGCCGACATGCATCATTATGCACTTATTAAGGATGATGGAATAATGCACATGAAAGTATTGACAGTGTGTGTAGATTTATTCATCATAGAAAATCATGGCACTGACAAAAGTTGTGTTTTATCAAAGTTTTGAATTGTCAGGAATCCTCAATTGTATTGACCTGAAGACTTATGTCGGGTCATTTTGATGCCAAATGAGCTTATAACACATAACCCAATAAATAATGGTCAAATTGTGTTTCTTTCAAATTTCACCCGCTTAGAATTTTTTTGTTACTGTCTTTCAGTACATGGTTGTACATGTGTCATGCGCTTAGTTGGCGCTGACCTTGCTGGATACTGCTGTGTATGTGTTTGTCTTTAAGAGCTGCATGGTTGATAGTTGTGAAGGTCCTGGGGCCTCCTGTGTTGTGCTCCACAACTGCATTCACTATGAGGTTCTGCTGCTGGTTGATGGATTAATGTTTGATTCACGTGGGCTCCACTCCCCCTGGCCTTTAAGTAGCCTCTCCTTCCATGAGGTGGTACTGCTGATAGAGTTTCACTCTATGCCTGGAAGCCGTGCTGTGCTGACCTGTGTGTTTGTGTTGCTGAAGTCCTTTCCTTTGGAGTTGCTGTATCCCAGTTCTGTGGGGGGAGTTGAAGGGGGAAATAGTGCAGGACTGGTGGAGGAGTTTTAGGGAAAGGCTGGAGGCCCGAACCTTCTCACCTTCAGAGATACTGTCGGGATCAGGGCCATTCAGGGTTCCTAGACTAGGGTCAGACTAGTCTTCCCTGGTCACCCTGCCCATAACTGCTATTCCCTCATCAGCATTCTAACGACACCGTGACAACATGTTTGCATGGTTAAAAGAATGGCGTAATTCAAAACTACAAATCATAATGCAATAAATAAGCCCGTGTACGGCAATGCTGATGCAAACATAAAGTGCCATGGCTATTAGGAGATGCAGGGTTGTGGATTCGTGGAGTCAGTCGATATCCATTTTGGTGGAGTCACTATACAATTGATCGATTCTGTCTCCTAAAGTATAAAATAAATTGGGAACAGTAGTTTAATACAGTATGTGCTGAATATTATTATTATGAATTATTATTATATTCTATCTAAATAGCTTGATTATTGTATCATAATAATGATTAAAGCCTAATGTTCATATTGTACTACAATAAATGTATCACTTCAAAATGGGCCATGTATGAAAGAGGCTGAGTCATCAAAATTGAGGAGTAGGATTCAGGGAAATTGAGGAGTCGGAGTCGGAAAGTCGGAGATTTGGCTTAATGACTCCATAGCCCTTGGGAGAAGGGAAGGAGTCATGGAGTTGGAGTAAAGGAAATTGAGGAGTCTGAGTAATCGAGTCAGACTCAGGGAAATTGAGGAGTCAGAGTCGTGGAGTAGGAGGTTTGGCTTACCGGCTACGCAGCCCTTGGAAGAAGGGAAGGAAATATTGGAAAATGGTCATTAAGGGTTAAAGAATGATAGCAGTGTATACATCTTCACTGTATTCTGTCAAGTGTAGGGCATGAGAGGGCAGTGCCATACCACACAACACTATAATGGAGGCTCATTGTGATCTCTTCTGCTGCCCTTTCTTTTCTACTAAGTACATTTCTATTTGCCTTTTTTTTTCTTATAAAAGAATAAAGTCATGTTGAATTGTGACAAATAAAAGTCCATCCTGTCACTAAAGCACTTTCTTCTGTCATTTTCCCGGAAATAAACCTACACGAGCTTTTGTCCTCAACCTTTGCTAACGCATTTATAAATTAAAAATAGGTTATTGTGCAATCAAGAGCATCTTGTCCATTTAGTTCCTCTTCTACAGAAAGAGGGAAATCAAGTTGTATCTTCATGCACAATCAGATTACCAATGGCCTATATATTTATGTAGGGGCTGATAGCAATCAATGGCTTAGCAACCGTACATTTCAAGATGCATTTGCACCCAGTTGTCCAGTGATAGTGTCCTCATCCTGGAAATAATTTAGTTGCAAATTGACTGGAAGATGGTGAAAATTGAAAGTTAAAATTAGAAATACTCATAATAAACAGAAGAAAAAAAAGGTCAGATGATGCTGCTCTGTGATGAGATTGGAATGGCTGGTAAATGAGGTTCTGTATTTGTCGTAAGATGTATGTGACATGCCTATCCAATGCCCTTGTAATATCCAGCCTAGCAGAAGAGATTATCTGCAAATTGACGCTGGAAAGAATTTTCTGATGGACAGGAAAATTAGAATTGAGACCTTCTCTTTGATGTATGCAAGATGTAGCCACATTATACTGCCGGCTGCAGGATCCCATTAAACTCACTGTTCAGATGATAAATATTGAAATTAACTATAGTCAAGCTGCAAAATAGCACAATAAAATGTTTGCAGTCTTAAGAGATCAGATAATCACAATGCAAGCGTTTACAGCCCCACAGACTGATAGGATTCAACGGAAAAGAGAGAGATGGAGATAAAATTTTATTCCTCTACATAGGTAAGTGCGTCGTTATTAAGAGGATTTCTCCCCGTTTGCAGGGCGGCTTTGCGGGGCTTTACTAAAACAACAAAACTTTATTGTTTTGCAACATTTGACAGGAAAAGAATTAAAATAGCAGATGAGGAAATGCTGAGGAGAAGCTTTTTTTTGAGGGAATCTAGAAATTCCATCTGAAATGCTGTTATTGATTAATCTTTCAAGGCAACCTAGGGTTATCCAAACAAAGGAGAGGAGTACATTTTTAAACTTGTTTATTGAGTCTACTAACAGTCACTAGACATAAAAAGGGACTTCCAATATATTCCCGGTAACAGGCTGAAATGCCATGACATAACACCACAAATAAATTTACTAATATTTTAGAAATTGTTAGTGCTCTGTTTTCACTGGATCACAGAGGTAATCAAATGTGTTAAGGTACCTTTACACACTGCAACCGCGGCGAGAATTCTGACCGGCAATCTGTAGCCCTGTCACTATCGCTGTGAAATTGCCTCGCAATTGCGGCGTGTAATTGGGGAATTTGGGGGCGATAAAAAAGGTTGCACCTGGTTTCGATTTCACAGCACTGCTCCAAAATCAGAGGCAATCATGAAGGCGAAATTCCCTGCTTTTGGCGTGTGAACGGGCGATAGGGATGGAATCTGCGTCGCCGATTGATTTCCCGGAGGCGTGCCACAGCAATCTGGAGTCTGCGCCCCATCAGAGATGATTGGTGGTGGCTACTGTGTCTCCATTGGCTGTCACTTGACACCGCGCCATATTTGAACAGCTGTCCATTCACACCACACAATGGCAATGGGGTCATGTAGTAGCCAGCCTTCCTGCGCAGGCTGGCCAATCATAACGCTATTGTCGTTGTCTAATCAGCGTGTTTGGGCGCGCAATACACCAGTCTGTCACGCCTATGTTCTTGCGCGCATAACCACGTACGCCCACATTCCTTTGGGGATTGCGGCGTGTGAAGCGGCGACGGGAGTCTACCGGATGTTTCCCGCTGATGGTGTGGTGACTTCCAGGGAGACACGTCACCTTAGGTTGAGGCGAAATTGCGGCGTATAAAAGCGCCTTCAGCGTTCTGAGGCAACCATGAAAATGTGCACGCACGCATTAGATTGCCTCCTATCGCCGCCAAATGTTGCGGCGTGTAATGGTATCCTTACAGTATCCAAAAAGCTAAATTAACCTATAACACCTACAGACTGCATTCTCATACAGATTCTCATTTCTTGACTGTAATGTGAATATTGACATATAGTTTAGTCTGTCTGATCATCACACATCCATCTGCAAGATTTATTCTATGCTTCACCAACTGGACAGACTCTGCTCTAACCTCGAAATCTTCAAAAGCAAAGTGGAAATACACCTCTTCAGAAAAAAACTCCAAAAGCCCTGTTGCCACTGAACTTCCATATCAGCAGCTGTTACCCATACCTACTGCCGTCTACCCCCTTTCTTGAAGCAGGTACGCCCCCACAAACATGGCACTTTCTCCCTCTTTATCGGTCGGTTACTTATATATGAGCAGTTTTTACCTTCACCTACAACTCCTTCCTTTGCAAAGTGTAAGACCATTATAAGAATCCTCTATGCCTTCATGGGTATCTGTCATCCATATACGAGCAACGTTTACCATCACCGACGCCTCCTTCCCTCCTTCCCATGTACTTTGTAAGCTCCTTTGGGAAGGATTTCTCTCCTTTCTGTACCAGTCTATAAACTCCTTTGGGAAGGATCTTCTCTCCCTCTATACCAGTTTATCACTCATGCATGAGCAGCTTTTATCCTCACTGTTTGCCTCCTTCCCTTTTTGGCAGGATGCTCTCTCCTTCTGTACAGGTCTGTCCTCATATATATGCAATCATTACCATCACCACTGCCTCTCTCCTTTGTATGTTGTAATCTTTTTCTGTACAGGTCTGGCACTCATATGTAAGCATTTTTTACTCTCACCCTCACCTTCTTCCTTTGTAGAGAGTAATCCAATTTGGGAAAGATCTTCTCTCCCTCTGTACCAGTATGTCACACATACATGAGCAGCTTTTTCCCTCACCCTCTGTCTCCTTCTATTCAGAGTGTAAACCTTGTTGGGTAGGATCTTCTCTACCTCTCTACAGGTCTAAAAGCAAAAAAATAAACAAAGCCATTTAAATAGATTAAAACATTACATTTTATTGAATCAAATAGATAAATATAGGGCCTAAAAAAAACTATGGAGTACAAATGTAGGGGTGACCCCCAAAAACAGGAGGACATTATGAGGAGATGGCCAAATATATACAATAGTAATATATGTAGATTAACAGACAATAGATGCAGCCATAAGCAACTGCAAAAATGATTACAGGCTAAACAAATTCAAGACAACAATCATAGATGTATACAATATTGACCAGTAGACATTATCCTCCTCCTGTTGGAATGGCGTCAGGTTCTGACGCGCGTTTCGTAGGAAGCCTTCATCAGGCCAGCAAGCCTCTTTAGCCAAGATCTTCTCTCCCTCTGTTCAGTTCTGTCACATATCTCAGCAGATTTTACTCTCCCTTACGGCCTACTTTCCTTGTAGATTAAAAGCTCCTTTGGACAGACAGGATCTTCTCTCCTTCTGCACCAGTCTGTAACTTATATACGAGCAGCTGTAAGCTCTTGTGGGCAGGATCCTTTCTCTTTCTGTACCAGTCTGTCACTTATTTAGCATTTTGTATTATACTTGTTTTCTTCATTATATATTACTAGCTGGGTGCCGATGCACATGCATCGGGAATCTAGAAGAGCGAGTCTCTGACTCGCAATGGCCGCTTCGCGGCCAATGCTTCGCGCTGCTAAGGCGACTCGCCATGCCCGCTGCGTGGGCATAGCGAGTCGCCTTAGAACTGCTCGCAATGGCCGCTGCGCGGCCAATGCTTCGGGCGTATCCACATGACCACGCTGACTCGCAGCGCGAACGGACTCAAAAGGGGCAAAAAACCCATTCGCAATTATATAATAGATACTTCTGTTATGTATTGTTAAACTCATGTATAGTAAACTCTTTTTCGCCTTTTTATATTTACAGAACCCTGAAAAATATCATATCATCATTTAACATTTTCTACATCCTAATCGTTCTAGGTTCCAGGACTCAAACTCCTGACAAGGATCATGTCTTGAATTTCACAGCAGGAAAGCGGCAACAAACGCAAAGTAAAGAAGAAGATGGTACAATCAAGAGGACGAAATCTGCAGATGAAAATAGCATTTGTCAAGAACAGGTAAAGATTTGAACAAAATAAGAATATTTTGATTAGTAAGGAAAAATTTTTTAAACAATTTACCTCAATTTTATTTCTTTTTTTAGTGCTATCAGTGTCCCTACTGCAACTACAGCAGCAAGGACCCAAATCGCATCCAGATGCACATCCTCTCCCAGCATTCGGTGCAACCCGTGATATCCTGCCCCCTTTGCCAAGATGTTCTCAGCAACAAAATGCATCTCCAGTTGCATTTGACCCATTTGCACAGTGTCTCTCCAGACTGTGTGGAAAAACTACTCATGACAGTAAGTGGATTTTTGTATATAAATTACTTTACATGTAAAAATGATTGCTATTCTTACCGCCATGGCTGCTGTTTTTAAGACAACTGAAGCAAATATCATGGATCCATTTTCAAACCGATTATATTGACCCTTAATACAGTAGGATTTTCACAGTTCTGATGTTCTTCGATAGTTATAATAATGCTGAAGACTCCAATATTCTTGTGGGCAAACACAATGGAACCCTAACAGAATAGAGGGCAGTGCCATGTTATCAAAGACTTTTATGGTTGATAAAGAAATGCATTTCCTATGGGACATTGATACCCATTCATACTTTTAAGATGAGAGTAAATGAGCAAATTGGCATTGCTTTTCTAATTAGAAATAAGCCAGGCTATTATTTGAAATACTTAGAATAATTTCTATTACTGTAGCTTTTTGCTAATCAGAGTCTATTGTTTCCTCTAGATTTCTGTGCCAGAGGTCATGATGCCACAGAGTATGTTGTTGCCCCAAGCTGCATCTGAGAAGTCAGAACCTGAGATGCCACCATCTGTCACCCCTGAGTTGTCAGGAAAGTTGACAGGTGAGTGAAATTGTATTTTATAAACTACACATACTAGTATCTAGTACAATGAAAAATAGAATGAAAGTTATAATACTACATTTAAAGGGAACCCGTCTTGTCCTTTTTTGTAAGTAAACCGCCCCAATGTTAGTTATATCATATGCATTAGTAACCTGTTTTATTTTTCATCTTAATTATCCCCAAAAAGCATTTTAGATACTTACATGTTTTCATCAGCTAGCTGCGCAAACAGTCAAGCAGTCATCCGAGTATTTAGCAGACATGGAATTCAGTAATGTCGAAATTCATCTAATGCTCTGAATAAAGGACCTGTGTCATATCACGACCAAGTGACCGTAATGGGCGGAGCTAAGTGTGCTAAGGCATGAAGGACAATGTAGACTTAGCTCCTCTTATTCTAGTCACATAGTCGTGACCTCACACAGGTCCTACAGCATTATATGAATTTCGGATAGCTACAGTTGATTGACATGACTGGTGACCTACCAGATGACTTTTCGGCCACATGGCTAATAAAAACATGTAAGTATCTAAATGCTTTTTTGGGAAAAATACAATGATTTCACAAAATATAAATGGATTAATGCACACTACATGATCCAAGTAACATTGTGGGTGGTTCAATAACAAATAAGGACAAGACATGTTCCCTTTAAAGGAATATCCCCCAGGACTTTTAGACTTTCTGATAGATGTTAAATTAGCCTTTACCATTCCACTGGACCCATAAATCAGGGATATGACTAGTCTAAAAAACCACATTTAGATACCGAAGCTGAAACACAATCTGAACACAAATGCATGCTCAACTTTGATTTTTGACTATGGCAGGAAATTAAAGAGTTATAATAAATATTTGGCCAAAGGCCAAATCATGATTTTTATGTTTCTGGAGAAGATCCAGCCAAACAACTTATGACATATCCAAGCACATTTCCGAAATTTTGATCACTCGGTTATTCAGGTACTGAGACCCTAACTTATAGCTAAAGCAAAGAGGCAAAAAGGTCAGCTGGGTGCTGTGCATCTTCATTTTTGATGTAATCAGAGATCAGATTTTTTTTTTTTTATAAATTATAGTATTTATAAATTTGGGTGGATTTGTCTGTTAAATACTGTATTATATTAAAAAATATAAGGTAAAGTAGAAAGTATTTACATTTTGGAGGAAAAGAAACTAAACTAAGATAAAATATTAAACTCTTTATTACATTATGATGAACAGAAAGATGAATTATTTTTACAGACCTTCGGTCTCCAGACGTTTTCTAACGATACCAGTGGTATCATTTTTCCCCTATTCTAATAGCTAACACAACATAGCTCATAAGAGCTTGTACAGCAGATTTGCCTCTAAATTTTATTGTATTACATGCTTGCTCTTAGTTGCTGATCACATGAAAAAGAAATCCTGCAGCACTCATACAAATAAAACTTTTATGCACATACAAATGAGAGCTAATACATTAGTGTTAATTTTATTCTTTTTTATTTTTCCTCTGCCTCATATAGGTGACAGTTGTTCTGAAGAAAAGAACATTCAAGGGGAAGATGATATAAAAGCTGGAATTGAAATTAAAACAGAGGAGCAAAATCTGTCCAAAGATTCGCTAGATACCACAGAATGGAACAAAAGTATCAGCAAAGATGCAAAACCGTGCGACTCACTAACGGAACAATTGAATGATCAGCAAAAAAGACAGCAGCTCTCGGTTTCTGACCGACATGTTTATAAATATCGTTGTACCCATTGTAGTTTGGCTTTTAAGACTATGCAGAAGCTTCAGATACATTCCCAGTATCATGCTATTAGGGCTGCTACCATGTGCAGTCTTTGCCAACGCAGCTTCCGTACATTCCTGGCTTTAAAAAAACATTTGGAGACGGGCCACCCTGAGCTCAATGAGACTGAACTGCAGCAGCTGTGTGCAACCCTACCTGTAAATGGGGAGCTCTGGGCTGAGAACGAAAGTATAGCCCTAGATGAACACTCCTTAGAGCAGGAAAGTGAACGAGAATATGAGATGGACCATGAGGGGAAAGCAAGCCCAGTTGGGAGTGACAGTAGCTCTATTCCAGATGACTTGGGCTCTGAACCAAAGCGGACTTTGCCTTTTAGAAAAGGTCCAAATTTTACTATGGAAAAATTTTTAGATCCATCACGACCATATAAGTGTACAGTATGTAAAGAATCCTTCACACAAAAGAACATTCTTTTGGTCCATTATAATTCAGTGTCTCATTTGCATAAGCTTAAAAAGGTTTTACAAGAAGCATCAAGTCCAGTTCCTCAAGAGACCAACAATAGCACTGACAATAAACCATTTAAGTGCAGCATTTGTAATGTTGCCTACAGCCAAAGTTCTACATTGGAAATCCATATGAGATCTGTACTTCACCAAACTAAGGCAAGGGCTGCCAAGCTAGAACCCAATAGTAACAATACCAGTGGGAGTAATATACCAGGGAATGTTAGCAGCCCAAACCAAGGGATGCTAGATTCTATGAGTTTGCCAGCTGTTAACAGCAAAGAAACCCACATAGATGCCAAAGAAACAAACAAAAAGCAAGCTCCTGAGATTATTTCTACCCAACCTTCACATCATTCTCCCCACTCACCAGCACAGCTTCAATTGCAACTGCAACACGAATTGCAACAACAAGCTGCTTTCTTTCAACCCCAGTTCTTAAACCCAGCATTTCTTCCTCACTTTCCCATGACTCCTGAAGCTCTTGTTCAGTTCCAACAGCCTCAGTTTCTTTTTCCTTTTTACATACCGGGCACAGAATTTGGCTTAAATCCGGATTTGGGACTATCTGCCTCTGCTGCATTTGGGATGCCTGGCATGGCTGGGTCACTTCTTGAAGATTTAAAGTTGCAAATTCAAACACAACATCAAGTTGGGCAGACTCAGCTACAAATTCTCCAGCAGCAAGCCCAACAGCAAGCCCAACAGTATCAAGTGCAATCACAGCATCAATTACAGAAACCCCATCATCCCAACAGAATACTCAAACAGGAACAAAGTGTGGTAAATGTTGAAAGTCAAATAATAAAAGATACACCGTGTTATAAGGATTCTGAAGACATGCTTGAAAAAAAAGAGAAACCAAAGCAAGAAGTTACAAATGATAATGACACTCCCAAAGACAAAGATGGTAAGAAGCAGAAGCCTTCAGATTCTACTATTCTACCACCCCGTATAGCTTCTGGTGCTAGAGGAAACGCAGCAAAAGCTCTTCTTGAAAATTTTGGATTTGAGCTGATAATTCAATACAATGAAAACAGGCAGAAAGTTCAGAAGAAACATAAGCTTGGGGATAATGAAAATCATGAGAAATTAGAGTGTGGGAAATGTAGTAAGTTATTTTCAAATATTCTAATTTTAAAGAGTCACCAAGAACATGTTCATGGACAGTTTTTCCCATATGGGGAATTAGAAAAGTTTGCCCGTCAATACAGAGAAGCATATGATAAACTTTATCCAATTGCACCATCTTCCCCAGAAACTCCTCCACCCCCACCACCTCCACCACCGCCTCCTCCATCTGCACCACCTACCCAACCCCCACCAGCTCTTACTCCTACTATTCCAGTAAAAATTCCAAGTTCAACACCAACTCCATTGCAAGCTCCTCCTCCAACACCTCCTCCTCCACCACCACCACCACCACCTCCTCCACCACCACCTCCTGCTCCACCTCAAGTCCAACTTCCAGTCCCGTTAGACCTTCCTCTCTTCCCTCCAATTATGATGCAATCTGTCCAGCATCCATCTTTACCACCACAACTTGCACTACAACTTTCACCTATGGATGCTTTGTCAGCAGATCTAACACAGATGTGTCAGCAACAATTGGGTTTAGATCCAAATTTTTTGCGTCATTCCCAGTTTAAACGCCCCCGTACAAGAATTACAGATGACCAACTAAAAGTACTACGTGCCTACTTTGACATTAACAATTCTCCAAATGAGGATCAGATACAGGAGATGGCAGATAAATCAGGGCTTTCCTTGAAGGTTATTAAACACTGGTTTCGTAATACTTTATTTAAGGAGCGTCAAAGAAACAAAGATTCACCATACAATTTCAGTAATCCCCCTATAACAGTTCTTGACGATATAAGAATTGAGCCACAATTACCATCCATAGATATTCACAGGTCGGATTCAGCGTTCAGCAAAAGATCATCAAGGACTAGGTTTACGGACTACCAGCTTAGAGTCTTACAGGACTTTTTTGACACTAATGCATATCCAAAGGATGATGAGATTGAACAACTTTCTACAGTTCTCAATTTAGTCACGCGTGTCATTGTTGTTTGGTTCCAAAATGCCCGTCAGAAGGCAAGAAAAACTTATGAGAATCAAGCTGAAGCCAAAGACAGTGAGAAGAGAGAATTAACCAATGAACGTTACATTCGTACTAGTAACATGCAGTATCAATGTAAAAAATGTAATGTTGTGTTTCCTAGAATATTTGACTTAATTACTCATCAGAAAAAGCTTTGCTATAAGGATGAAGATGATGATCTTCTTGATGAGAGTCAAACTGAAGATTCTTTGGATGCTACAGATCAAATAATGCCAAAGACATACTATACTGTTACTCAGGCTGAAACATCTAAAGCTTCAACAGTAACAATAAGCTCTGGATCTGGTTCAAGCACACCCTTAATTCCATCACCCAGACCAGAGCTTGGTAAAACTTCACCAAAACCTGATGTACAGCCAGAGAAACCAAAGCAAATTGATGCTATTGCTAGCTCATTAGCCTCTAAATTAATACAGTCTAATTCAGCTTCAACATCGTCTGATACACAGTCTACAGTAACTGTTACACCACAAAGACAGCAAATTGCAAGACCTTCATCAGCATCCCAAACCACACCTGTTCCATCTAGTCCATTACCCATATCTTTGACTTCCCTGCAGAACAACCTACCTCCTCAGTTGCTACAATACCAATGTGATCAGTGTACAGTTGCCTTTCCAACACTAGAGTTGTGGCAAGAGCACCAACACATGCATTTTTTGGCTGCCCAAAACCAATTTCTTCATTCACAATTTTTAGAAAGGCCAATAGATATGCCATACATGATTTTTGACCCAAACAACCCTCTTATGGCAGGACAATTACTTGGAGGTACTATGCCACACTTGCCCCCACAACCTGGGGTACCACATGGAGCAACACCAGTTTCTGCATCTTTGAAAAGAAAGCTAGATGACAAAGATGATAATAACTGCAGTGAGAAGGAGGGAGGCAATAGTGGTGAGGACCAACATCGGGATAAGAGATTAAGAACTACAATTACTCCTGAACAACTAGAAATACTGTATGAGAAGTATTTACTAGATTCCAATCCAACAAGGAAGATGCTTGATCATATTGCAAGAGAAGTTGGCCTGAAAAAGAGAGTGGTGCAAGTCTGGTTTCAAAATACAAGAGCCAGAGAAAGAAAGGGTCAGTTTCGAGCTGTAGGACCTGCACAGTCCCATAAAAGATGTCCTTTTTGCCGTGCACTATTTAAAGCAAAGTCAGCCTTGGAAAGTCATATAAGGTCTCGGCACTGGAATGAAGGGAAGCAAATTGGTTATAGTTTGCCACCAAGTCCTTTGAATGCAATGGATGATGGTGGTGAAAGCCCAAACAAATATATGTTTTTTGATTACCCCCCACTTCCAAAGAATGACCAACTAAGCGAAAATGATTTACCCTCTACTGTTTCTACACCTGTTAGTAAAAATGCTGAGCTGTCGCCAAAGAATCTTTTAAGCCCATCATCTTTTAGGGCAGAATGCAGTGAAGACATTGAAAACTTAAATGCTCCACCTGCAGAAAGATTTGATCAAAGCAAAAATGACTTTGATGAAACATCATCAATTAACACAGCCATTAGTGATGCTACTACAGGGGATGAGGGAAACAATGATGGGGAAAGCACCACTGGTAGTACTAAAACTAACAAAGAACCAAAAATGCATTTACATGACAGTTTGCCAAAAACAGGAACTACTCACATTTCAGACAGCTGTGATGAGAGTTTTTTCTTCTCTTTAACAAATACATCACATAATAATATGGACAGAGAAAGTGATCATGACCAAAGTATATATATGACTGATGAATATGAGGACAATGCTGACCGCAGTGAAACATCAAGTATAGCAGATCCCAGCTCGCCAAATTCGTTTGGAAGTAACAATCCATTTAAAACCAAAAATTCAGATCGACCAGGCCATAAAAGATTTAGAACTCAAATGAGTAATGTTCAACTTAAGCTTCTTAAAGCTTGTTTTTGTGATTATCGGACTCCAACAATGCAAGAATGTGAAATCTTGGGCAGTGAGATCGGTCTTCCCAAACGTGTTGTTCAAGTTTGGTTTCAAAATGCACGGGCAAAAGAAAAGAAATTCAAAATAACCATAGGAAAGCCATTCATGATCAACCAAACTGGGCCAGATGGGACAAGACTAGAGTGTTCTCTTTGTGGAGTGAAATATTCAGCACGACTGTCCATTCGAGATCATATATTTTCAAAGCAACACATTACTAAGGTGAGAGAAACTGTAGGAAGTCAGCTTGACCGTGAAAAGGATTACTTGGCTCCTACAACTGTGCGGCAACTAATGGCACAACAAGAACTGGATCGTATAAAAAAGGCCACAGATGTTTTGGGTTTATCTGTTCAGCCATCGAGTATAATGGAGAACAATTCTATTCATGGTCTCAATCTAACATCATCTTACCAAGGGCTACATGGCCTTCCTCCAGTTCTTCTTCCTGGGATGAACAGCCCATCACCATTGCCTGGGTTTACACAGAGTTCGAATGGTAATTGTATATCATAGATATAATTTTTAATTTACTGTTTTTCTTAAATGCATTTGTTGTGACTACAAATCTTTTTTTTTGCAATTTAGTTTCATTAAAAAAATTTGCATCGTTTTAGCTTTTACAGGCTTTTTGTTTTATTGCAGATTTAATTTTGGTGCTGTCTTCGATCATACATCAGCTGGGAGGTGCTCAGAAAAAGACAAATGAGATAAAATTCCCCATTTGACTGTGATAGTGGGCTGACTCATGGAGTCTCACTTATCTCAGCCATCAATAGACAGTGGAACAAAGAGGCCAAGAATGGCAAACTGCTATATTTTTAATGAATCTAAAATGCAAAAATACTTTTTAGCCTAAATTAATGCATTTTCATAAAGAAAAGGAGAAAATATATGCCCCCCAAAATAGACAACCCAAGAAGCAATAAACTAGTTAACTAGTTAAACAATTTATATGGAGAATAAATACATTAAAAGTGCTTTGGGGATGAATACGTAGACTATAAATGCATTCTTTCTCCAGAGTTTTTAACCATAATAATTTTGGAAGTACCATATTTTTCTAATTATAACACACAATTTTTTACTCCCAAATTCGGGGGGGAAAATGAGGGTGCATCTTATAATCTGAATATTGTGTTTTCTTTTATTTTTAAACTTACCAAGGGGGTTTGTGGTGGTGGAGCGGAGGTGCAGCAGGCAAGGTCCACAGAGGATGGGGGCAAGGCTCTGGGACCAGAGATGGGGGTATGTTGCGGCGACCGCCATTTTTAGGGTTCCTGCAGGCATTGGCAAGCTGCCCTTCAGACTCTACCATTCAGGATCCATTTCCAAGGATCTCGATCTGCACATGCGCCACCTGTGTAGCCATTTTCTGGAAGTTCTATGCAGTACAGGTCGAAGCACAGCTTGCCAATGCCTGCAGCAACACAGAAAATGGTCACTGCCACCACACACTGCCACGACACATCCCCAGCACCAGTCCCACAGCCTTTCCCCATCATACGTTAGTGCTGCAAACCTGCATCCTGCACCTCCACTCCACAACCACAACCCCTTCTCAGTAAGCCATGGTGGGTTCAGGATGGAGGGGTCAAGTATAATGATAAGGCACATATATACCAGGATGGGGGGGTCATGTACAATGATGAATGACTTTTATATCATAATGGGAGAGTCATGTACAAGGATGGGGGACATATATGCTAGGATGGGGGGGCCATGTATAAGGATGAGAGACATACACACCAAGATGGGGACATATATACTGATTGTAAGAATGAGACTGGCATTATAAGATGGACCCATTTAACGTTAAAATTATTTTTTTTCGCTTTACCTTCATCATATTTGGGGTGCATCTTATAATCTTGTGCATCTTACAAAGCAAAAAATATGGTATATATTTATTTGTTGAAGACATTTCTCTTTTATGAATAATATTTTAGTTATTAAAGATAATAAAATTGTTACATAAAAATTAACAGCTTTCTTTTTCTTGATTTCAGCTCTGACATCTCCTGGTGCAGGCATGCTTGGGTTCCCTCCTTCAGCTACTCCATCTCCTGCCCTGTCTCTCAGCAGTGCTCCCACCAAATCTTTGCTGCAGACTCCTCCTCCACCTCATCCACCTTCACAACCACCACAACCATCCCCATCATCCTCTTTGTCAGGACAGCAGACAGAACAACAAAACAAAGATCTGGATAAACACAAGCGCCAAAAAATCAGAAAAGTAAAGGAAGAATTAGAAATTGCAAAATCTGAACTGAGGCAGGCTAAAAAAGAAGAAAAAATCTCATCTGCGCTTTCTATGTTGGGAAAAGCAGGAGAGATGCCCATGGACCCTATTCAGCTGCAAGCACTTCAAAACGCTGTTTCAAATGATCCAGCTTCATTTATAGGTGGACAGTTCTTGCCATATTTTATTCCTGGCTTTGCTTCATATTTTACACCCCAGCTCCATGGAACAATGCAAGGTGGATATCTCCCTCCAATCTGTGGAATGGAGAGCCTCTTTCCATACGGTCCAGCAGTGCCTCAAGCTATTGCTGGATTGTCTCCTGGTGCACTGTTACAACAGTACCAACAGTATCAGCAAAACCTCCAGGATTCATTACACAAACAGCAAAAACAACAGCAACAGCAAGAACACAAGCCACCCCAAGTAAGCTCACCAAATGTAGAAAGCGAACAGCAGCCAAAAGCAAATGTAAAGTCCGAAAAGAAGGAAGAAAAATGTTCTGCCACGGAAAGCACAAAAGAAGAACCCCAGACACATCCAAAAAATGCAGACTTATCAGACAATGTCATTGTTCCATTTGTCAAGCATGAGTTTATATGCAGAAAGTGCCAGATGATGTTTACTGATGAAGAGGCAGCAGTAAACCATCAAAAGTCCTTCTGTTACTTCGGTCAGGCCTTGTTTGACCCACAAGAAACAGTGCTTCGAGTTTCAGTCAACAAACATCAGTGTCTTTCCTGTGATGTGGCTATTAGTGGAAATGAAGCACTTAGCCAACACCTCCAGTCAAGCTTGCACAAAGAGAAAACAATCAAACAAGCAATGAGAAATGCCAAAGAGCATGTTAGATTATTACCTCACTCAGTCTGCTCCCCTAGTCCTAACACCACATCTACCTCGCAGTCTGCAGCTTCTTCTAATAACACCTATTCTCATCTTTCTCGCTTCTCCATGAAGTCCTGGCCTAATATTCTTTTTCAAGCGTCTGCCAGGAAAGCTGCTTCTTCCCCTTCTTCTTCTCCCTCCCTCTCCTTGCCTTCAACGGTTACCTCAAGTTTGTGCAGCACCTCAGGGGTTCAAACCTCACTACCCACAGAAAGTTGTTCAGATGAGTCTGACAGTGAGCTGAGCCAGAAGCTGGAAGACTTAGATAACCCTCTGGAAGTCAAAGCTAAGCCTGCTTCTGGCCTAGATGGTAATTTCAATAGCATCAGAGTGGATATGTTCAGTGTGTAGGAGTGAAGACAGGATCCCTTGCTTAAAAAACAAGACTTTTTAATTGCAGTTCCAAAGCTTCTCTAACCCAAAAATTACAGTACCAAATGATTGACTCAGGATTGTTTTCCCATATTGATATGCTGGCAATATAGGACGGTATAGTATGGACAGAACTGTTGCAGATGGTTGAATGCGCTTGTAATATATGCTTAAAGTATGGATAAAGGAAAAAAAATCCTCCAAGTTCTTTCGGAACTTGTTTCAAGCCAAAAACTCTCCAAAAGCAAATTGCACCTCAGCTGGATTGAATTCCAAAATGCTAGCATGTACTGTATGGGGGGATGATCCAGAATTTTCAAAGAGAAATTCTCTTAGTTTAGGTAGGTGTGATTCAGTAGCTTTAAATTCTCAGGTCAGAACATAACATTTCTCATTTGTTTAAAAAAAAAAATAAAAAAAAAGCAGCAAAAGCCTGGTGAAACTGTGACTTTTCCCCCTCCAAAAATGTCAATCTTTATTAGAACACATTTACACATTTTTTAGGTGTGTTTAGTGTACCGAAACACTTTGTAACCCGTGGTGAGCAGGCAAAATCCACTCGAGCTGACCCTGCAGGATAGTACAGTTTTACCATAGATGGGATATCGGTAGGTGAAAAGATGTATATGCCCAGTGTATTGCAGTTTGTATATGCCACAAGCTATATTTATAACCATATCACCCCCCCTTTCCTGTAGAATATACTAATATTCTGTGCCAATTTCACCTTTTTACTTTTACCTCTGATCTCATCCTTTTTGTCCTGAAAGAGGTAATAACTCTAGTTTTGATATAGACTCTGAGGGTTACGTGACATTTCCCATTTGTGAATTTCATGCTTTAACGTCAAGGTACTTTGCTTTGTCTGGACTAGTGCACTTATAATTTTGTAGACCATGTGAAATGAATTAATTTTTTTTTTTTTCCCGTCAGTTTTATTTTATTTTTAATCTTTTTTTTTTCGTTCAAGTCAGTTTCCTTTGAATGTTTTTTTTAATTTCTTTGTCGTTAGTGTTCATACTGTCTCGTGTAAGTGCAGCAAAACGTTTGGTGGGCATTTGTTAGAAGTTTGCCTCCTAACAACCCAAGGACCTATTGAACAATTGGTGCATAAATAAAGTATATATACTTGAAAAAAAAAATCTAAATGTAAAAAAAAAAAGCTAAAAAAAAATACGAGATGATTTATTTGCTTCTATCGAAAGCAAAGAAGCTGCTTTAAAAATATAATAATAATATTAAAAAGGGGACTAAAATTATTTTTTAAAAGGGGATAGCCCGGTGATCGTACAACTGAGCTTTACTTAGATGCCTACAGGCTACTCTACTGGCGGATAGGCATTGATGTACTTCCGTTAACCTTTTAGTTGCTGCAAGGGCCATCTTTTCAGCATCCCATTGGTTAATATTCTGGGCACTTGTGTTTGCTGTTCTGTTACATTTCTTTTTTACTGTTTGTTTGTCATATATGCATTACAAAGTATTATCCTTATCAAGATTTGCTGCTACTGTGTTAACCTTTTTTTTTGTTTTGCTTGCCATAGTTTTCAACTTTCTGCCACACCGGTGAATTGAATTATAAATTGCTATGCTTTGCTGTTCATTTTTTCTTTTTTTTTTCTGTTGCTGTGGAACTTAAAGAATGTGAAAGCTGTCAAGGGTGCTTTACGGATCACTTTTGTGTTTGGTATAGTAAAACAATATGATTCATTCCAAAGTAACAGAAGGTTGTGCGAAAAGTGAAAAGGCTTGCGAACAAAGAAAGATACGCTGTTGTACATATTTGTAGTTGGCTGTGCATGGTACAAAATTTATAAATATGAAGAAATGCAAAAATGTATTGCTTTTGGTATTTCTGATCTGAGATGAACAAGAAGCATGTAATGCAACTGTCTGACAGTTTAACAAAAAAACAAATCATGCTTACAACTGTTTTAATGATCAAATCAACTTACATTTCATTATACATTTTATTATTGTACAGTTTTTTTTTGTTTAAATAATGATGTTCTGTACATTTTTTAATACGAACTTTTTATTGTTGTTAATTTGGGGGAAATTTTTTTTTTTTTTTTTTTTTTTTTATTATCCTGAAGACACTTTTTTTTTCTCTTTTTTTTTATTATTATTATCGTGTTTCGTAAAGAGACATCATGGCCTCCCAAGGTGCAATCCTGCCGCTATAGTGAGCTAATGTCCTAAATCCAAAGGCTTCAGAAGATTGCTTTTGCCTTTTTCATGAATGTTAAGCAGCAGCATTGTGAGATCGATCTGTACTGGCAGTTAACACGATGTGCAACAGTGTGTTAGCATGGAACAGAACGCTTTTCACAAAACAAAGGACTGTTTTACAAATGATGATTCGACAGTAAGTCGACATAAACTTTTACAACTGCACAGCAGCCAAAAAAAAAAAAAGTTTTAAAAAATTAAAAAAAAAAAAAAACTTTTAACTGGATGGACGTTGTTAGGGTGACATAAAGAAGAAAAAAAAAATAGATAAATAAAAAAAAAAAAAAAAAGGACAGCCTCCAAAGGTTGGGAATGAGTATTGTTTTTCCTGGATATCAAAGGGATTATTACAGCGCAATCATTGTCTACACAACATGTACTCTCAACGCCTGGGTTACATAGGAAATGCACCCTGAGGTTTTAATAAAAAGCCCGTAAGGCTATAACTTTAAATAAACTAAACCAAAAATGTTATTGATGTTTTATATATAGAGGGTAGTCTCATTAGTTTTTGTTACTGTAATGTTTGAAGTCTCAAATGTACCGTATTACGGTAAATAACATGGTTTTGAAAACTTTTTTTTTATTTTGTCACAGACCTGTTGTCATAGTTGAAATGATGTTTATTGTAGATGGTATTTGAACTTCTTCTCCTGGAAATAGTTCATCAAGTATGTTTGTTGCTCATTGTGATACATTAAAAACTGTATCTGCATATTTACAAAGTGTTTTTTCATTTGTTTGATTTTTTCGTATTACTGTTTTAGGTGGAGTTTGCCTCGTTTCAAAGAGTCTTTTTTGCTTTTATGAAGGAGACAGCAAAATAAATGGGGGAAAACTCTATATTTATCAACCCTTAAAAAAAAACTAAACAAAAAAAAGGAAAAAAAAAATTTGTAAAGTTGAAAAAAGTGTGATACATATAATAAAGACTTTCATTATTGATGACATTTTTTACAATATAAATAATGGCTCTCACCATACGAGCGGTAGAAACATATATACTGTCTTTTTAGACACTAAAGATATTGCAAGTGTATTTTGAAACTGTTTTCATAAAAAAATGAAATTTAGAGGAAAATGACGTTGCATTTTAGATTCCCTTTTACCCTTTGCCTTTGTGAAGAAAAGCTTTCAAATGCATTGTTTTGCTTATGAACATGCCAATAAATATTGCTTAATTTATTTCATACAGTATTTCATTTGTGCTATTATGCCAATACAAGATGGGTTTTCTTTTTTTTTTTTCCTGGCAACTTTGAGAAATCTACCTATCAAGTGCTGACATCAGTGATATACTATAGATGTAGCAATTCCAGGATTCTTGGATCTGCCTGAGAAGCGGTAGCCCAGTCGGTGGTTGGTAGCCCAGTCGGAAGTTGATGACACATATGCTGCGTCATGGGTCAGGAAGGAGTTAAGGATGTCTTGACCACTGCTTACTATGAAATTGAGGTTCTTTAGGGAAAAGATTCTAAGGAAGTGTCCCTATGTATGTACAGACCAAGTGTTTGCTTCATTTCAGTTGTGCCTATAAACTTCAAATTTCACACACAAGACTCATAAAACAATACAATGAAATGTTATTTGTCAATGACTCATTAAAAGATTCTAGCGGTAACCTCTTGGAAGCCCCAAATGGGGGTTGTTTTCTGCCGGATTGTTTGGGAACATCAATGTTTTGGAGTCTGGGTCAACCGGAGGAACCTCTGCTATGTCGGTACAACCCAGTTCACGTTCTAAGAGCTATCAAAACCTGCAATAAATACATTTATCTATGAATATCCCCTTCATGACATGCCACGTGCATGTAGTGCACTGTGGAAGGTGCGTTGTCACAAACCACAATGCATGTATGGCACTACGATGGCTCACATACAGCATTGGCAAAATCATTAATAGGTGTCAGCTATGTATCATAGCTGACACCATGCTGTGACACCCTCTCAGTTGTTTAACCCTTCTGATGCTTCTGTCAATAGTGACAGTGGCATTTATCTACATACCAGAGGGAGGAAGCAACCTCACCACTCTGATACAACATGATTGCGATCTCAATGGTTGGAAAGGAAGACACAGCACTTCCAGTATCTGTAGGTGCCCAAATAAGATCCAATCCTATTAAGCAAGGGGATAACTTGGCAATCTTGTGAAGTTTTAAAAGCTTTTATAGACAACAGGCACAGACATTTTGGTCAAACAGACATTCATCAGTGTGCACTATGTACTGTGGCAATCAATATTAGAGAACAATGTATAATTACTTTATTTTTTAAGACAGAATGTAATCTATATTAATAACATTTGACATTTTTTGTGTAAGGTGTACACCATGCCACTAGAACAGTGTTTTACAAAATAACCAAAGTTTATTAGCTCAAAGGGAACCTGTCACCTCAAATAAGCTTTCTAAACTATTAATACCTGCCCCTGCAGCCTTAGAATACATTGCAACACATTCCTGCCTCATCTTTTGTAGTAATCTACAAGTACTATAATGTACTTTGCAAACTTACAAAACTGTTGTCAGAGGGGCGTTCCTGAAGGCATTTTGACCGGTAGGCGGGTCCCCTTGTTGCGTGCTACCCCTGCCTCGTTGCTGTAATACGCCCTAATGGGCGTCATTATACAAAAGCAGAGCGCGGGCACGATTTCAATATCGCACCCGCCACGTCACCGCTGCGACGCTGTCATGTGACGCTGCGACGCTGTCATGTGACGCCGTGACGCGTCACTTCCCGTCGCAGGGCTCACTGGCAGACTTTGCGCATGCGCAGATAGCATGCTGAAGTCTGCCTGTGTGCGACCGGAAGTGACACACGAAACCGCCGCCACATGACTGCGTCGCAGCGGTGATGTGGCGGGCGCGATATAGAAATCGTGCCCACGCTCTGCTTGTGTACAATGACGCCCATTAGGGCGTATTACAGCAACGAGGCAGGGGTAGCGCGGCACAAGGGGACCCACCTACCGGTCAAAATGCCTTCAGGAACGCCCCTCTGACAACATGTTTGTTATTTTGCAAAGTACATTATAGTACTTGTAGATTACTACAAAAGATGAGGCAGGAATGTGTTGCAATGTATTCTAAGGCTGCAGGGGCAGGTATTAATAGTTTAGAAAGCTTATTTGGGGTAACAGGTTCCCTTTAAAACCTTTATTTTACACAAAACATGATCATAATTAGAGAACAACAATAACTGTAGCACAGAGAAATATTAAAACTATATTTTGTGTAGGTTACAACATCCAACAATCAGTAGGAAGTGTACAGGTCTTTGCTTTGTACAGGCCTTTGCTTTGAATGACTTCAGAACATCTGCAGCAACAGGACATCACTAGTCTCTCACACTGCTCTGCGGTGATTGTGGTCCATTCTTCTTCTAGTCCTTCTTCTAGTCTATTTCACAGTTCTGTGACTGTTGTGGGTTTCTTGGTCATAACTTTGTCACCAACAATTTTCCAGAGGTTTTCTATTGGGTTTAGATCAGGACTCTGGGCGGCCATTTCATTGTTTCAATGTTTTCTGTTTCAAGGAACTGCTTTACCCGTTTTGCTGTGTGACAAAGGGCATTATCCTGCATGAAAATTGCTGTCTGACTGAATGTTGAACACAAGTAAGGAACCACATGTTGTTCAAGAAGGTTCTGATACATACTTGCATTCACTCTGCCATGTAGCTATATGAGAGGTCCAACCCCTGCATCAGAAAACATTCCCCAAACCATGACATTTCTTCCACTACCTTTCGCTGACATCTTTACACACTTTGAGTTCAGTCTTTCCCCAGTTTATTGACGAACATCATGCTTCCCATCAGACCCAAATAAATTAAACTTGCTTTCATCACTAAAATGAGCTGTGCACCACTTCTCCTATGTCCATACACCATGCTCCTCACCAAGGATTAGTTTAGTGATTCTTTGTGCTAATGAGAGGTTTGGTCACTGCAGAGTGGGCTTTCACTCCAAATGTTTTTAAATGTCATGACATTGTATGAAATGACAGATCCTTACCCTGTCCAGTGTTGATCTGGCGAGCTATTCCAGCTGCGGTTTAGAAACGATTTCCCATGGAGATTCTCCACATTATCCTGTACTCTCTTGCATATGTCTTTCAAGGGTGATCAGCCTTCTTGGGGGACTTAAAAGAGTTTGTGGTGTTGTAGAGATGCAATATCCTAGAAATCACAGACTTGAAATGACCAAGGTGACTCCTTTGGCCTTCATCTAGACAATATGCTGCCAGTGGTTTTCAGTCACTTTGGAAAAACACACCATTTTTGCAAATTGAGCATAAACTGGAAAGTTAGGCAGCATGTTAAATAGGGTTTGTCAGATTAAAGAAATTAGCACCAGGTGCCAGATTAACACAATTTGCAGGTATCTACAGGTGTTCTCTAATTTTGATCAGTGTTATTTTTAATTTAACTCATTTACATTTTTATTCTGTGCTTTAGAATATATTCAATGTATGAAATAAGCTTAAAATGCTATTTTTTTCATGTTAGGTTATGTTGACATAGGACAACACAATGACCTTGACATTAAGGAAATTGTGCTTTGCTCATTAACTTTGATCACCACTGTATATAATGAAGAAATTCAGGATGTACAATACTATGTAGAAGTGCTAGTTCTACCATCAGTGGATACCACAGCCTTCCATATAGCATTCTTTCATCCTGAATTTCTTCATCATATACATAGAGCACACTGATGAAGGTTTGTTTGATCGCAACATCTGTTCCCGTTTTCTAATACAAGCCTTTAAAACTTCAGGAGTGCCAAGTTATTTACTTCATAATCTCAATGGTGACCCCTGGCTGCAGGGACACCCAGGTATAGTGGCCGCTTGAGAAGACTTGACACACCTGCCTGTGTCTGATTCAGTGATTTAATATCCTTCAATGTAAAAGCATTGCAGAGTATTAGATCAGTGATCAGACCAGAGAAACATTATGTCCCATCCTGGGATTACATAAAACATTTTAAAAAATTAGTCAAAGAAATTGTAAAAATATTAAAAAAAAAAATCAGAAACTAAAAAAAAAAAAATTATACCAATAAAAAACATTTACTTATGAAAAAAATAAAGTACACATATTCGGCATTGTCACATCCAGAACAACCAGGTGAAGAGAATTCTATAAAAGTTGAGAATGCGCAATAGGGTCTTATCTTTTTTAAGGTTGGAAAAGAAGATCCAAATCAAAATCGCTCACCTGGTAAGGTTGTGTCACACACAACCAGCTTGATCGCTCAGAAAAGCAGCTGCCGCAGGGATCGCACTTCCACAGGTCACTGTGGTAAATAATCAATCATCAGGACGAAGTACCTTAGATCCGCGCTGCTGCAGGGGAGAAGTAAGAAAACACCAGAAACACCGGGATGTCTGGTTAGCAGTGATGAACGTCTTTATTTTCCTACGCGTTTCGGAGCTGCCTGCCGGGCTCCTTCCTCAGTTTCCCTGAGGAAGGAGCCCGGCAGGCAGCTCCGAAACGCGTAGGAAAATAAAGACGTTCATCACTGCTAACCAGACATCCCGGTGTTTCTGGTGTTTTCTTACTTCTCCCCTGCAGCAGCGCGGATCTAAGGTACTTCGTCCAGGTGAAGAGAATTGTCACACTAGTAAACCCCTTCAGTGAACAATATAAAAAAAAAGTGAATAATAATGTTTTTTCGTCAATACCACTGAAAAAAAGTGGAACAAAACACAATCAAAAAGTCAAATATAAATAAAAAATGGTATTTCAGGAAATGTTCTTTCACCACGTGAAAAGCAAGGCTCCACTCAGGTCAGTCAGCGGGGAAATTGAAAAACTGTAGCTTTCAGAATAAAGCCATGCAAAAAATAGAATAGAAAGTGATCAAAAATATTATGTGCCAAAAAAATACGTTCAATTGGTCTCATAACAAACCGGCCCCCACATGACTCTGTCAGCAGCATTATAGAAAACTGATAGCTATTACAATATGGTGATGCAAACACATTTACTTTGTAAAGAAAAGTTTGTTAATGTGATTATAGCAAAACATTAAAAAAAAACTACATAAATCTGGTATTGTTATAATCAGTGACTCAAAGACTGACCACATGGAGGCCTAATCACTCATGGTGAACAGTGCAGAAAATAAATAAAACTAATTCTTGACCTGCTGTTAATTTGGCTATTCATCTCCACAAAGAACGCAGTAACGCTCGGTTCACATTTATCTAGTGCTCTACGCTGAGCACTTACACTGGGGTTTTTGCGTAAATGTCTGAAATACGTTATTTAGCCAAACATTCACTAGAATGAGGCAGATGGGGACGCTGTGCACTCTCTCTATCCTAAGATCTGGCAGTGTCCATAATTTTAAGCGCACATAAAAGCATAGTGGAAAAGAAGGACACTGCTGATGAGAGGCCAGATGAAGACCAGAGTAACTCTGTTGCCTAATTATAGTGAATGGATCCCTCGGGTTTAATCTGAATCGCAGTGGGAGATATAGATGGAAACCCCAATGTAAGTGCTCAGGATAAAGGACATGATACATGTAATGTAAATCCAACATTTTATGTAAAATATTTCCAATATAAAAGCTTCAATTTACTCCACACAGGTCCATCATCTGCTAACAGAATTATAGATGAATTCCACAATGCTGGTAACACAAAGGCTTTTGGAAACGTGAAAAGGCTCCCCAAAAATAAATCAATTAATTCTGTGCTCTAAAATGCAAATGCCATGCCCCTTCTGAACCCCTCAGTGTACCTAAACTAAATTTAGCATCTACATGCTTAGCATTTCTGTAGTGAGGAGTACCCGCTTTATTTACAGGGTGCATATCTCCAATTTTACGCTCCAAAAGTCTAATGATGCTCCTTCCCTTCTGAACCCTGCCATGTACCCAAAGAATAGTATTCCACTACATATGGAGTACTGGTGTACCATGAAGAAATTGTACAACAAATTGTATAGTGCATTTTCTCTTGTTACCCTTTTGAAAATGACATTTTTGTGGGAAGACAGTTCAACATTATGATTTTCTGTGAAGTACCTGCAAGTTCAAGGTTTACACCACTCAATTAATGTCACAGCACAATTAAAGCCGACAGCTACGAGCTGCAACCCACAGCTGCTAATTTTTACCATGACTGGCAAAAAATGCGCCGGGCCCTGACCTATTTTTAATTGCCAGCCAAGGTAAAATTAGGCAGCTGGTATTCTCAGCAGGGTGAGGGCCCATTATTTTAGGGCCCCCCCACACTAAACAATAGCAGCCCGCAACCATCCCTGAAAATGGCGCATTCACTGTAGTGCCATATCCAGTGGCTCTACCCAGCACATCCAGTGGCTCTAATAGTGGTGGCACGCTGAGTAATAAGGGGTTAATACCAGCTTTGTATTAACAGCTGTCAACAAGCCAGAAATTCTTAATGTCAGGCCAAGTTAGACACGGCCATTTAGAATTTCAAGTAAATAGTAAAGAAGACACCACACATAGAATTTTTTTTTAATTAGAAATAAAAACATAGTTTATATTTAGGGACATCACCTTTATTAAACCATCACCCTCAAACCCCTCCTCGGATCCTCTGCGATGTCTTGTTGAATGGATAATTTCATGAAGAATACAGCATCCTCATCATAGCCTCCATTCACTGAATGAACCTGCTGGGAGCTCCAGTTAGGATGTGCTCACTGAGGTCACCTGAGGTCACCATTCAGGTAAGCCACCATGCTTCCCCAAACGATGCTATCATATAATCTCAGCAAGTCACCATACACCCTGACCGGGGATAACTGATCTGGTCCCCATAGCAATTGTGACATATTGCTATGGTGATCAGGTCAGGTAATTGTGTATGTCACACTCTCCATCACCATATGGTCACCATAGCAATTACGTCACGATCAGCTGAACCAATCTGATCACGTGACACATTGCTGTGTAGACCAGATCACCCAGAAGTCGCAGGGCGTGACGTACACGGTCAAATAATCTGGTCAACATAGCAACAAGTCACGATTGCTATGGTGACCATATCACCCTGAAGCATGATGTGTATGGTCACGTGATCTGGTCATCATAGTAATGTGTCACGATTTCTATGGTGATCAATCAGTGATCCCCAGTCTGGGTGTATGGTGACTTGCTGAGGTTATGTGATATCAACATTCAGGTAAGCATGGTGGCTTACCTGAACAGTGACCGCAGGTGACCTCAGTGAGTTACCGCACATCCTGAATGGAGCTCACAGCTGGTTCATTCAGTGAAGCTGGTATTAACCCCTTATTTCCCAGCATGCTACCCCCACCAGGCCACTGGATGGGTTGGGTAAACCACCTGGAAATGCGCCATTCTCAGGGGTGACAGCAGGCTGCTATTCTTTAGCGTGGGGGTGTAAAAATAATGGGCTCTCACCCCACTGAGAATACTAGCCCTAAGCTGCCTAGTTTTACCAAAGTAAAAATAGGCAGCTGAGGGTGGCAGCACGTTGCTGTCTGCTTTAACAGTGCTGAGACTGAAAAATACAGCGGAGCCCGAAGGATTTTTTCCCCATTACTTATTTTACACCCTGTAATGTCAGGTTGGTTGCCATACAGTAGTGTGTATGACTACCAAACACAGACACCATCTGGATTGTGAAAATGCAGTCTATTGCAACAGCCAATCACAAGTGCTCTCACAGAGCATGAGCATCTGTGATTGGCTGTTGCCTGGTCAGTGAAGTGAATATGCAGAATGGTTAATGGGTGTAACTGTATGTAAGTGAGAGTAAGCGCGAGAGAGCAGACCCAGAAGCAAGTAAGCAGCGAGAGACAGGTAAGATGATCTGTGTCTGTCTGTGTGTATGTGTAGCATAAGGTAGAACAGAAGCATATCAATGCATTTGCACTTATGCTGGTGTAATAATAATAATAATAATAAGAATTTTATTTATATAGAACCAACATATTCCGCAGCGCTTTACAATTAATAGGGTATACAATACAATATACAATACTATATAAAATATAATACAGTGCAATACAATAATATGATATAATATAATACAGACAAAAAAAAATTCTGAAACCATGAGGAGTGAGGTCCCTGCTCGCAAGCTTACAATCTATAAGTAAATAGGGGAGGCAACAAAAGGTAAATGGTAAAAATGCCATCATATATGGTCCAGTAATCAATACTGTATAATAAAAAGGGAATTCACATAATGCTGCATGAACCGGTCACCAGTCGGGATCTGTACAAGTAGAGATAAAGTGCTATATAATGCATGGGGGTGTAGAAAGATGACACAAGAGGCCAGATTTGAAGAGGAACAGAATGGGAATAGTTAGACCAGGGGTCCCCAACTCCAGTCCTCAAGGGCTGCCAACAGTGCAGGTTTTCAGGATTTCCTTGGTATTGCACAGGAGTTGGAATCATCACCTGTGCAGATGATCACATTAACACCTGTGCAATACTAAGGGAATCCTGAAAACCTGCACTGTTGGCAGCCTTGAGGCCTGGAGTTGGGGACCTCTGAGTTAGACAGATGACATGAGGTGATAGGCCAGTCTAAAGAGATGTGTTTTTAACGCTCGCTTAAAACTATGGATAATTGGCATTAATTGAATTGTTCTTGGTAGCCCGTTCCAGAGAATTGGCACTGTTCATGAAAAGTCTTGCAGACGGCAGTGGAAGGTTTGGATTGTAGGTTATTATAATTATTTCTTTATAGAGCGCCATTGAATCCATGAGAAAGGGTTACATACAAACAAGTTAAAAATTTACAAACTAACAGTGACAGACTGGTACAGAGAGGAGAGAAGACCCTGCCCTTGCGGGCTTACATTCTACAGTGCAATGGGAAGGGAGACAATAGGTCGGGTCTGCTGTGGTGGTGGAGCACCGGGTCCAGTGGTGGTGAGGTGGCACCATGGTCATTGCAGACTGTAGGTTGTTCTGAAGAGATGGGTTTTCAGGTTTTGCTTGAAGGTTCTGAATGTAGGGGATTGTCGGATGTTTTGGGGATACAGAATTCCAGAGAATGGGGGAAGATTTGGCGAAGTCTTGCAGATGGTTAAATGAGGAACGTATAAGAGTGGAGGAAACAAGGAGGTCTTGAGAGGATTGAAGATTACGAGCTGGATGATATTGGGAGATTAGTTCAGAGATATATGGGGGAGACAGATTGTAGATGGCTTTGCAAGTCAATGTTAATAGTTTGAATTGGATAGGCTGGGGAATTGAAGTGGAGGAGCAGCGAGGAGAGTGGTGGATTTGTATGGCAGCAGAGTTAAGGATAGATTGGAAAGGTGCAAGAGTGCTAGCAGGGAGGCCACAGAGGAGGAGGTTGTAGTAGTCAAGACAGGATGATGAGGGCATGCACTAGTAGCTTAGAAGATTGAGGGTTGAGGAAGGGACGGATTCTGAAAATATTTTTGAGTTGGAAGCGGCAGGAGGTGGCGAGAGCTTAGATGTGTGGTTTGAAGAATAAAGCAGAGTCAAGGACTCAGAGGCAGCAGACTTCAGGTAAAGGGCAATGTGTGATGTCATGTATTGAGATAGATAGATAGATAGATAGATAGATAGATAGATAGATAGATAGATCGTTCAGGTAAGGGAGGTGCGTAAGATGGGAGAAAGATGATGATTTCAGTTTTCTCTATGTTAAGTTTAAGGAAGCTAGATGAGAAGAAGGAGCATATGCCTGATAGACACTCTGGGATTCTGGACAGCAGAGAGGTGAGGTCTGTGCCAGAAAGGTAGATCTGAGTGTTGTCAGCGTACAGGTGGTACTGAAATCCATGGGACTTTATGAGTTGTCCTAGGACAAGGGTATAGACGGAAAAAAGAAGGGGTCCCAGCACAGAGCCTTGAGTGACCCCAACAGAGAGGGGATGGGGTGAGGAGGCAGTGTGGCAGTGGGAGATACTAAATGTGCAGTTGGAAAGGTAGGAGGAGATCCAGGAGAGGGCAAGGTCAGTGATACAAATGGAAGAGAGGATCTGTAATAGGAGGCAGTGGTTGACTGTGTCGAATGCAGAGGACAGGTCAAGAAGGAGGAGGATGGAGAAGTGTTTGTTAGCTTTGGTAAGTTGGTCGTTAGTAATTTTGGTTAAGGCGGTTTCCGTGGAGTAATGGGGGTGGAAGCCAGATTGAAGGTTGTCAAAGAGAGAGGCTGATTTCACACTGCAGGATTTTCCCTAATCAGTGTCCATCCAGTTTGTGTGCCAAAACCAGGAGTGGAACTTGCAGAGAAAAGCTATAATTTAAAGATTGACATCTGTTCTGAGTTTTGGAGACATTCCTGGTTTTGGCACACAAACTGGATGGACACTGATCAGGGAAAGTCCTGTAGTGTGACACAAGCCAGAGTTAGATGAGAGGTGGGAGTAAAGTACAGTGTAGACATGCTTTTCAAGATGTCTGGAGGCAAACAAAAGCAGCGATATGGGGTGGTAGCTGGATGTGGAGGTCGGGTCAAGGGATGGCTTCTTTAATATAGGTGTAATTGTTGCGTGTTTGAAAGTGGAAGGAAAGGTACTGGAGGTTAGTGATAGGTAGAAGAGGCAGGTTAGGGCTGGGATAAGCATGGTGGTGAGGTTGGGGAGGACGAGGGAAGGGATGGGGTCCGATGCACAAGTGGTGAGGTGCGATTTGGAGAGGAGGTGTGCAAGCTCTCCTTCAGTGATGGAGGGGAGGGGGGTTAGAGGGGGAGGGGAGTGGTCTGGTATACATAGGGGTGGTGATGGTTGGGTAGCAAAGATTTGTCTGATCTGATCGATCTTGTTGATGAACTGTGTTGCAAAATATATTGCAGAGATACAACAAATAGGAAGGGGCAGTGGGGGGCAGAGGGGGGAGTTAAATGTGTTAAATAACTGCCTGGGGTTGTGGGACAATGAGGGTAATGAAGTAATTATGTTTAGTGGTGGTGAGTGCTGACTTGAATTTGAGAAGTGCTTGTTTGAATGCTGTGTAGTCTTCTTGTGAATGTGTTTTCTTCCAGCGCTGCTCAACAACCCTAGACGCTTGCTACAGCTTTTAAGTGGTGTCTATATGCCAGGGTTGTCTGTTGATTTGTTGTGTTCTGCCATGAACGAGAGGGGCAACTGCATCAATCACTGCTGTGATTGAAGAATTATAGAAAGTGGTGGCGTTATTTGATATCCGTCTTAGGTCACTTGCAGAACGGAGGGCGCGTGTTGGGCGACAGACAAAAAAAGAGTGAGGAGATGTAGGGCGGTGCAGAGCTGTGGAGGGCTTTGTGGGTGAGAGTGCTAATTTTATATTATACTCTCTATCAGATGGGCGACCAGTTTAACTGGCACAGGATGGAGGCATCAGTGAAGCAGTTGGAGAGGGATATGATAATGGCTGCCGCATTCAGTATGGATTGGAGAGAAGAGAGTTTAGTAAGAGGGAGACCAATTGGCAGAGAATTGCAATAATTCAGACGGAAATTAATAGTGCGACAGAGTTTTTGCAAAATCAACGGTAAGAGATGGTTCAAATCTAAAGATATTTTTGAGATGTAGGTGACACGAGTAAGCAAGTGATCGGATGTGGGGAGTGAAAGAGATCTGAGTCAAATATAATCCTAAGACAGCAGGCGTGCTGCTGGGGAGTAATGATAGAAGCACATAAAAATTGGAAATATTAGGTTTTGGAAGATATGAACAGAGAGGAAACATTTCAGTTTTTGACAATTTCAGTTTAAGGTAGAGAGATAACATGTTAGAGACAGCAGACAGACAATCACTGGTATTTTGTAGTAATGTGGGGTGATGTCAGGAGACGATGTGTATAATTAGGTATTGTCAGCATACAGATGGTACTGAAAACCAAATCTACATGTGGTTTGTCCAATGGGGGCAGTGTATAGAGAGAAAAGAAGGGGACCTATGACTGAACTATGAGGAACACCAACCATGACTTCATCCTCTGTGACTGGATGTGAGTTGGATGAAGTGCAGGAGGGAGGAGAATGCATGATGTTGTGAGGCTGTAAGGAAATTTCCTGTCGTATGTGATCAATTTTGTTTTTAAAATTGTTGATCACATCATCAGACCTGAGGCTGGAGGTAGGGGCCTGGATTCTTGGACTAAGGAGAGAGTGGACAGGTTCCAAACAGGCATGAGATTTTTTGGCGGTTTGAACGTGACCATACAGACACGTTCTTTGTGTGCAGGGTTCATTAGTTTTGTGTAAAATTGCCTCTTGCCTAACAAGAGATGAGAGTTCCCCACCCCTCACTCTTGGCTCTGCACACAAAAAGCTGCTTCCAACTTCAGTCCATATCGGACACTGGACCTGTTTGGACCCTGTTCACTAGGTACATTTTTACATGATCAGGTTTTTTAATACAACAGATAGGACTGCTTCGATATGGGTACACCGTGAAGAGGTGAGGCAGCTTGAAGTACATTTTTTGCGCAAAAAAAGTATGGACCAAGTACCCTGTTTATTTATATCTTTTACTGCATTTGCATTTTTAACTTTTTACTGCAGAGTACTTTATATGTTTAATGGACACGGTTTTATGCATGAGATTTTTTGGCGGTTTGAATGTGACCATACAGACACGTTCTTTGTGTGCATGGTTCATCAGTTTTGTAATGTGATAAGGGTGTTGAAGTAAGTTTGTTTGAAGATGTTAAGGGCAGCATTATACATTTTATACATTTTCAACATGAACTTATAATGGATGAAATCTTTGGCCAGTGTTGGATTTTCTCCATAGATGTTCAGCGCACCTAGAGCACCGCTGGAGAAACCGTTGTTTGCAGCATGTGCCAGGATTGCTGCTGTCGGAACCGAGTTGCTCTAAGTGTAGCAGGTGCAGTTTATCCAAGGCACTTTGCAGTGCTTCATTACAGAGTTTTAGAGCAAGAGAGGGAGGAGATTGGGGTCAGTGAAGACAGTAAATTCTTTATAAGATTCTGGGTGTTAATGGCATTTATATTACTTTAAGTGTAGGAGTTGAGGGTGTCCTTGATGGTTGACAATTCTTTACTGAGAATGAAAGAAGATTGTGGTCAGAGAGCAGAAGAGGGGAATTAGTAAAATCATGCACTGAGAAGAGCTGGGAGAAGATCAGGTCCAGAGTATTCCTGTCTTCATGTGTGGCAGCGTTAGTAAGTTGTGAAAGACTGAGAGAGGAAATTAGGGTTAAAAGATGAGATGCAGATGAGGAGATGGATTGTCAATCGGGATGTTGAAGTTCCCCATGATGAAAGTGGGAAGATCACAGGATAGAAAGTGTGGAAGCCACGTGGCTACGTCAAAAAAATGGAAGATAAGTGAGGGGCCAGGTGGGATTACCTGAAAAGCACTATTTGTTGAAAGGAGTAGACCAGCACCTCCTGTGGAGGATGAGAAATTGTAGGCCACCAGATGAGAGAGCAGCAGCGGCAAATTGCTGAATCCAGGTCTCAGTGAGTGCTAAAATGTTTAGAGAATGTGAAAGGAAAATGTCAGGTTAAGCTACACACACATCTGAACAATTATCGAGCAAAACCTGAATTTCTGACTTTTCAGCAAAACATTTGAGTTCAAGGTTTTGAACAAACATTGCCAAATTTGGTTTGAAATTGGCAAACATGTTTGTGCAATGTTTGCTCATCTTTACTGTTGAGTGCTCCTGTGTCCAAAGTTGGAGGCGTGTCATAACTCGACTTCTACCATCACCAGAACCTGCAGGCAGTGGTTGTAAGTTTAGGCTTATTTGTTTTTATGGGAGTGAACATGGAGATGAGAAGGAGTTGTCCAATTAGTGGACAAACCCTTTAAAAAATGTGCTGCCTGTACTTGTGCATACAATAGATGGTATTCTTACCTTAGGATATGTCATCAATATCAGATCGGAGGTGGATTGACACCCAGCACTCTCTAATTAGCTATTTGCAGGTCCATCGGTAGAAAGAAGTAAGCAATTTATTAAGTGGAGACTCCACAGCTCCATGGATTGTGTAGTGGCCTGTTATCATGTATGGCAGCTCAGCTCTTAATGATGTAAATGGGAGCTGAGCTACAGTTCCAGAGAACAGTTACTATCAAGTTTGTAATGCTTGCAGGGGTGAGGGAGAGAGTGGACCCAATGGGTCGATCACTGTCACCGATCTCAACTTGGAGGGGCATGACTAAGTGGCTATCCTGTCTTCACTAGAGCCTCTGATGGTAAGGTTAGACTTGTGCTGGTGGGTAGCCACTAGGTGCCACTCCAGGGGATCATAATACCTTGACAGCTGACTCTGCTGACTGGGAGTCGGAGATGCAGGCAGACACAGTCTCTGGTGTGGATACGTTCTAGCAACCATGGAACCTGCAAATATCTGAGTAATATGGGTGAAAGAAAAACTCCCACTGATCTGATATTGATTATCTATCATCCTGTCCTATTGCATGTCTTTATTTTCAAGAATGTAATCTCCACACTAGATAGAATAAAATATTCTCAATTGTTTTTGTTGGAAATTTTTCCTTTTCCGTGTGCCAGGATAAATTTGTGTTTTTTTATGTAATGAAGAAGAGGACATCTCATGTATCTCATGAATACTAGTGTTTACAAATTCATATTTACAGCAGATTTGTCATCAGAATTCACAACACAAACTCCATACAATATTAAATAAATCTCTTAGACCTGATTCATGTCAGAAAATCTATATAACCTTGTTTGAAAGTTCAACTCAATCTCTGCCCACCTAGCCTGATTGACAACTACTCAGTGAGTGTCTCCAGTGCTGTTGGGATCTGACACCGCTCAGTGCAAGCTGCAGCTGTCACTCAGATTGAATACAAAGAGATTAAATAAAACATTGACTCATGAGCACTCTCATATTGTAGCTGGGCCCATGAAATGCTCATCTTTATATCAAGATTACACAATCATTCTGACATGAATTTTGAAATTAAGCATAGCAGACTTATCAGGACAATATGTAAAGATGCGAACATGGGAGGACAGTATGAGAGTGAGGGAGATACTGAAAATAAGGATAGCCTGAAGGTTTGCGCACTACAATTGTATATAGTGAGGGCTGACCTGACAATGCAATTGATCACTGCACAGAGCTTGTTGTTGCCTTCATGTACTGATGAAGGTTTGGTGATATATTAATTTATTGAAGATAGTTGCTGCCGCGGGGATGAACAAAGGGTTAAATGCTAATAATAGCTGTGGGCAACATGTCTCTAGGAGGTGCCTACCCTCCCTAGAGACATGCTGCCCACTCAAGTGGGCATGAGAGGGGTTAATCTTGTCAGTATTGTATTGCCGGCTATTGTCGGCTTTGTCAATTTTATGAATGAATGTGGCGGCTCCTCACTGTAGTGGAGATACTGTACATCATGTACGTACAGTATTAGCCCCTGTCCTTGGTCCTGAAAGTTGTAACATTAGGTCTATGGACAGCGCACTGCCATGGACCTAATGTTACAACTTTCAGGACCAAGGACATGGACTCATACAGTACGTACATTACGTACAGTATCTCCACTACAGTGAGGAGCCGCCGCATTCATTCATAAAATTGACAAAACTGACAATAGTCGGCAATACTATACTGACAAGATTAACCCCTCTCGTGCACACTTGAGTGGACAGCATGTCTCTGGGGAGGGTGGGCACCCCTAGAGAAATGTTGCCCACAGCTATTATTAACATTAACCCTTTGTTCATCCCTGCGGCAGCAGGGATGAACAAAGCATCCAGTAACCAGATTGCTCCGGATTACACATCCGGAGCAATACGGTTACCTAATTCCGGTTTGCAGAACACATTTTTGAGAAAAAATGTGTCTAAAGGCAATTGCGGTTACCGCATCCGGATCTGGATGCGGTAACCGCAATTACCTGTCCAAATGTGACCCCAGCCTTTGAGAGACATTCTGCATCCCATTATGGTGTAATTCTTAATGAGAGTCTGAACCAATTGCACACACAACTGCCTTGTGATTATTCAGGAAGCCCTGAACCACTGCAATGAAACTGTTTCAAGTCGTATTCTCCATCCTGTTTAGCAGCTTTCATCACATTCTATGATCTTCTTGATCTGCGGTCCAACGAACATACCAGCTTTGATCTTTGCCTCGAACAGCTTTGGAAAGAGATCTTGAAGGTACTTGAAAGCTGCTGACTCCTTGTCAACAGCAGTGACAAATTGGTTAATGAGGCCTAACTTGATGTGTAATGGTGGCATCATCACCTTCAGAGATTCTAATAGCGGCTCCCACTTGACATTGTTCTTCCTCACATAGAAATCGGTTCACTGTGGCCAGTCCTTTCTGTGATAGTGCGACTTAGTGCCACACCTGTTCCAGAGGCAAAAGGAACAAGGAAAATTTGTAAAACCGCCTTGAAGGCCCATCACGAATGACACAATTTTGAGGTATCCGATGACCTTCCATCCATAGTCGTCATACTTCAAGGCACTCAGCAACATCTTCACTGGTGTAGTCCTCTGACATACACAGAGTGAGTCATAGGGAGAGATGGGTAGTTGTTTCCGTTGTGACGCAGTACGGCTTTGAGGATCCGGTATGAACTGTCTATGAATAGGCACCATTCACTTGGGTTACAGGTGATACCTATAGCCACAAAAAGACTGGCCACATTGTTGCTGAAGCATAACCCATTTTCCCGACTGAAGAAGTTGGAAAATATTTGGTGACGCTTTCTCTGATCTGTGACTTGCACACTTTCATCCAAGTTCCTCTGCTTGAGCCAGGATGTCAGAAGCTCAGCATTGAACTTGGTAGAAAGAAGGTCTCTGATCAGATCATTGACGTTTTGGTTAGGAAAGTATGGCCTCCTCTCCTCAACCGCATCTGTGAAAAGATAATATTGATCTCCAATATCTTCCTCGCTGTCTGACTTGCTGCTTTACCTTTGTTCTCCTAAGGAAGTCTGCAGATGCACACGAAACGCGTCGAAATTCTGTATTAATAAAGGTTCTTGGATGATCACTTTTCTCGTCGATAATCCTTCCTCCGAACTGGTGTTGGCAGCACAATCGCAAGTCCGGATTCATCAACTTCGCTAGCTTCGCACGAACACTTGGCTGATCACTGCAGCTACTCTCTTGTCTATATTCCAGGCTCTACAGTGGTTGTGTCACACACAACCAAACAAGGAGAGTGGAACTATAACCAATTTTGCTCACATTGTAACATGGATAAGACCCTATTGTGGGCTTGTCTTCATTTCAGCTGATGTCAGAAGCTCAGCATTGGACTTGGTAGGAAGAAGGTCTCTGATCAGATCATTGATGTCTTTCTGGTTAGGAAAGTATGGCCTCCTCTCCTCAACCACATCTGTGGAAGCATAATATTGATCTCCAATATCTTCCTCGCTGTCTGACTTGCTGCTTTTTCCTGAAGATGGCTGATCCCCTTCAGGGAAGTTGGAACAGGCAGCTCGGGGCAGTGTGGTACTGGGGCAATAGAAGAAAGAATGTCTGGATAAACGATCTGAGGTGCATTCTTGCCTTTGCGACGTTTGGCAGGATCCACCATGCAGAAGTAGTGTTGCTTGAGTGGTCGGTCTGTTGCCGCCAAATTCGCGGGACAGCAAACTTCATGGCTCTCTTTTCTTGCCTGTACCAATCTGTAACATAGCAGATATAATTAATTATATAAATTTAAAAGCAGGAAATTTTACACATTACTTAATACCTATTTTACTATAGTGCATTGACATATGTGAAAATAATAATAAAAAATCTTTATTTATATAGCGCCAACACATTCCGTAGCGCTTTACAATACAGTTGTTCGTATACGAATGGTCATAGGTAACAATACAAATATACAATACAGTAAATAATTAAAGTAGAGAATCAATGTAAAAGTACAATAATTAAAGCAGAGAAACAATGTAAAAATACAGTACAGTAATTAGATACAACAAATAATCAATGTAAAAAGTAATTAGATAAAGAATCAATGTAAAAAGTACAATACAATAATTAAAGCAAAAATAAAGGTGACCCTGCTCAAAAAGCTTACAATCTACAACGAAATAGGGGTTACACAAAGTACAGGAACTTATTACAATGATGGTCCAGGCATCTTGAGGAAGAGGGGGATAGAAATAAAGTTACATGAATGGTCACCAGACAATCTGTGTAGAGCTTTTGGGTTTGGTAGAGTTTGAAGAAGAGTTATGTCCAGAGAGATAGTGAATGGGCTATATATAGTCCAAAGGACTTCTATTAGGGAGCATGATAGGCCACCTTAAAAAGATGTTTTTAGGGAAAGTCTGGAGCTATGCAAGTTGTGGATAGTCCAGATTTTTGGGGTAGAGCATTCCAGAGAGTTGGTGCAGCTCAGGAGAAGTCTTGGAGAAGGGCGTGGAGGATTGGATTAGTGCAGATGTTAGTCAAAGGTCACTTGTAGAATGTAGATAAAGAGGATAATGCGGCGTATTGGGGAGCACTAAGGCAGCAAGAACCAAGCTTAAGGAAGTATACCGACCTATTTTATTGAAAAGGATTGCAATTGCTCTCAGATGGCACTACGCGTTACGATAGCCCGTGCTATCTTCATCAGGTGGATTGAGAGCAAGATTAATAATGACCTTAAATATTCCCTTAGTCCAATGGGAATCATCCTATGATTATGACATCACAGGATATAAAAATCACATGATAACAACAAAAGTCATGTGATAAATTACCCTATACAATAAAATAATACATTAAAAAAACCATTGTTACTAACTATACAATAAATCAATAATACAATTGTGAAGAAATTCACTGATTAGAAAGATATAAGATAAAATATAATATAAAAATTGGTTCATAAAATTGGTAATAAAAATTGGTTAATTATCATATAAAATATCATATAAAACAGGGCTATAATATATTGGTCCATACAGTACATTCAAAAAATCTTAATAAGTTTTGCAGATATATACTGGGCACTGCTGTGTTACAGGGACCGGTGCTACTTGCACATGTAAGGGTGCGAGTAAAGCAGGTTCATGTGCCCGGGTGCACGCTTATTAGACAGCAATAGCAGTAAATAAGAAAAAAATGCGGCACTCACCGAGCAGGGCTTATTTCTTTTTTATTTCAGAGTCCTCTGTACATAGATTCTCTGCGATGGGGGAGGGAGTAAGGAGACACACAGGTGACGGATTCCGTTTCGGAGCACCTGCCCCTTCTACGGACAACAAGGTCTGTAGAAGGGGCAGGTGCTCCGAAACAGAATCCGTCACCTGTGTGTCTCCTCACTCCCTCCCCCATCGCAGAGAATCTATGTACAGAGGACTCTGAAATAAAAAAGAAATAAGCCCTGCTCGGTGAGTGCCGCATTTTTTTCTTATTTACTGCAAAAAATCTTAATGAAAGGCCATTTCAATCGTCAAGTTAAGGCCTACATTTCACTTCCACAATGTGTGTATATACATTGTGGAAGTGAAAGTGCCCCGCATAGCTCATTCATTAGGCGGAAAACGCGGCAGTTTAAGCGTTATCGAACATAACCTCGAACTGCAGAATTTGAAGCTAATTGTTCGCATTCGTCGAATGACTCGAACACCGCCCAAAACAGCTCGAATTTGAGATTGGCGAACAATTCGAATCGAACACCGCTCATCTCTAGTCTTGATCCCTGACAGGCATGCCGAAATATGCCTTGTAGGCCTCGCACATCTTACGACATGCTTTTATGGAATACTTTCTCGCTCCCTTCTTTATAAATTGTCAACTCAAGTAGCAAAATGCATCTGCTAGGTGGATGCCATCCAAATCAAATTATTGCTCTTTAACTACGTTTCGTTATTCTCTTACTCAGCACTAATATAAACACGAAATGTAGGTTCGAGTCACCTGTGCTTTTATACTTGTATGACTACTATTGAACAGTCCAAGAATGTTTTAGAAAGTTCTAAAAGTTTCTAGAAACTCCTAGATAGTTCTGGAAAATTGTGAAACTTCTGCACAATTCTAGCAGTTCAAAAATATTCTAGAAGACTACTCAGTATTGAATACGAATTGAGAATTTTCCCGAAAACAGACAAATTTCTAAATTTCATTGTCCTGATCCCAGAAGCAAAGTATTTGTGGAACAACAACTATTTTCTATTTGTTTTAGGCATAGCGGGTTAGGAAAAGACACTTTGTACCTAGGAACAAAAAATAAATATAAATTTGTTACGTAGTGAACCAGTTTAGCTGACAATCAACTAATATATATGACCAGCTTAAATGATGAGAAGTGTCAATTTTTTTCAGAATATGTTCAGAACTTAAGCCTCTCTCACCAGCAAAGGCGAGATTCCCTGCAAAGAAGAGTTTCACTTCTGGAACACCTGGATTATCTGTGCATTAAATTGATATACAATTGATTTCAGTGTGTGTTGTGCCACACTGCACTTTTTCTGTAGAGGTACTGTACAAAAAATAAAGTGGAGCTGTGACAGCGAACTGATATCAGCTCTTCATAGGTCTTGAAAATGGTGAACCTCTCGAGAGTTAGTATATTAAATAAATCACCATTCCTATGCTATGATCAATAGCAGAAGTTACTTCTACAGACATTTTTACTTCTACAGAAATTAAAGGGAACCTGACCCTAAAAACGACCCCCAGCCTATTAATACCTGTCCCTGCACCCTGAGTATGCTAATCTAGTGATCCTTTTCTGTAAAAATGGTGTATTTGTGAAGTGTAGAAAAGTGCTTTTATTACCTCTGGATCTGGGGCTTCTGAGATTTTGAGAAGTCACACAGGGTGTTCCTGTGGCTTCTCTCCAACACCTATACTGTAATTATTCACGCCCCGATGGGCATGATAATCCTTATTGAGCATCATCTCACATCCATGGGCGCGGAATAGCCGGTATGACGCGATTGGCGTCATATCCGGCTCTCATGACGTTGTACATCCACATACACCTCGCGATGCGCATTGCGCATGTGCGAGGTTACTTTACGGAAGCTTATCTGTGATGAGCTGCCGTAAAGTAACCTCGCGCATGCGCAAAGCGCATCGCGAAGTGTACGTGGGTGTACAACGTCATGAGAGCCGGATATGACGCAAATCGCGTCATACCAGCTATTCCGCGCCCATAGAGGGGGAGATGATGATCAATAAGGATTATCAACGCCCTATGGGGCGTGAATAATTACAGTATAGGTGTTGGAGAGAAGCCACAGGAACGTCCTGTGTGACTTCTTAAAATCTCAGAAGCCCCAGATCCGGAGGTAATAAAATCACTTTTCTACACTTCACAAATACAGTATTTTTACAAAAAAAGATCGCTAGATTAGCATACTCAGGGTGCAGGACAGGTATTGATAGGCTGGGGGGTCATTTTTAGGGGTCAGGTTCCTTTTAAAACTTTAAAATTGATTTTCTGATTTCAAGATTGAGAATATAGAGACTGATAGCTGTGCAATGCTCACTGGGAAATAAAATAAGTAATCAGTCTCTTCCCAGAGTAAAGCCCCCATCACATATAGCGAGATCGCTGTTATGTCTCAGGTTTTGTGACGTAACATCGACCTCGCCAGCGATCTCGCTATGTTTGACACGTAGCAGCGACCAGGTTCCCCGCTGTGAGATTGCCGATTGTGTTAAAATGGTCTGGACCATTTTTTGATCATTGGGCTCCCGTTGGCCAGCATGCATCAGTGTGTTTGACGCCTTAACAATGATCTCGTTGGCGACTCAGAACTCAGCCATGTAGGTCTGAGTTATCAGACTAGCTGCTGTGTGACAGGGTCCCAACGACCGCAGAGGTCGTTATACAACCTCGGCTGCGTCATTGAGTAGATCTGACTGTTTGACATCTCACCAGCAACCACGTAGCGAAATTCCAGCGATCCTTACCAGATCGTATCGTTGTAGGGATTGCTGGAACGTCGCCAAGTGTGACGGAACCCTAAGAGAATAAGGTTATCTTATGCCATTTTTTGGAAGTGGCAATCCTCTAACTCAACATCAACCCTTTATCCACTTCATGACTTGTTGATTTATCTTTAGTTTTTTTCTTCACTTTTTTTTTCAAAAGTCATAACCTTTTCACGCTTACATTGTCATAGGCGAAAGAGCGCTTGTTTTATGTATGTTGACTTGTAGTTTTGAAGGACATAATTTATGGTAAAATACATTGTACAGAAAAATATGGGAACAAATTCCCTATGGGGTGAAGTGATGACAATTCAATTTTGCCATTGTATTTTGGGGTTCATTTTAACAGAATTTATTGTGTGGTAACAGTGACTGGACTTCTCCCGGTAAATATTAGGACAATACCAAACCTTTACAGTTTTCTAAACATTTCAATTATGCCTTATATTATTCCACTGATAGGCCTATACGAGGGCTTCATTTTTTGCGCTGTGCTTTTTATTAACACTATTTTGAGGTAGAGATGACATTTTGATTGCTCTTATTGCACTTTTTGGGCAAGTACCATTACTAAAAAATGGCAATTCTGAGATTTCAATTTTTTTTCTTTTAATGATTAACATATAGTTTGAACAATTTTAGATTTTCATAGATTGGACTATTCCAGACGTGACAATACAAAATGTTGCTTTTGGCCCATATGAAAAGACCAATACCACCCATGTAAGTTGTTGGATACTATTCATTTGATATAGGCTGGTTTCATATTTGCGTTTGTTCTTGATCAGGCTGGCAATGGGTGCATGTGCATCCATTGCCACATGTGAAAATGCATGCCACAGTGGTGTCTTTTTGCAGGATTTCGTATAGAAATTGCATTGAATGTCTAGCATGGTTGGTCCGGAGACAGAGTGAGAGAGAATCTCCAGGCCAGCCGGAACTATTCTGCGCATGCTCAGTGTGAAATCCTGATTCACCAACAGCCAGATGGGACCTCATAGATCAATGTATCATTTTGCCATATTGTGCCGCTTCCGGACACAACATCATGTGGCCGGAGGTGCGGAAAAAACCCGCACTCATCTGCATCCGTTGAAATCCTGATGCCATCTTATATCCCTGAAAATCTTAAGTATAGGGACGCATGTATGATCAGGATTCTGGCGATGCAAAGCAGAAAGACACCGGTGTGAAACCACCCTTAATGAGCTTCATGTTCTGCCACTAGACGTTGGCAAACAAGTTTTTTTGATGGATTGCCAGCTTCATTGAAATGGTTAAACAGCAGCGGTTGGAGCTAGCTCTGGATGCTGTTATCACAGGGAGGTGCTGGCTCTTGAATTTGTCATGTACATCCTGCATGCGAACTGTGAAGAAAATGTACATTACAGGTTATTACAGTCTTATCATATACCAGGAATACAACCGATTTGGGGTAATTGCCGCTCAACAATGTAAAAAAAACATTAATGTAAAAAATTTCTTTAACATACAAAGGTACTTTAGCTTTGCTTGTAGATAAAAAATGAGGCAGACATAGTTGTACATGATGTAATATTATAGATCTTACCTTCATGGCCTTTCTATGTTGAGAGAAGTACCAGACTAATGTGTGATGAACTATGATGGTCGTTAGACGTTTTTTTCTTATTCTATGAAAAATCAATGATTTCCATTTCAATAACCTGATAGAAACTCCTTCAATTTTGTATATTTTGTCACCATTAGAAGAGTTGAATGTCATCGTGTTTTTCTGTGTAATAAAGTAATCAGAATCACACCTTGTAACCCAATTATAACCTAAAATGGCCTCGTATTTAGGTTGCATTATGCTCTGAAATCCATGCGTGTTAGCACATACACAGGCTATTGCACTTAGCAGCTTATTATCTGCTATTACCTTATACAGTATTTCTTCCATGGTCGAGTTGCACTAAACTTTGCCCCTTTTAGTTGTGAGTTGAGTGCTTATTATTTCTGCCATATAGAACTTTGTGTCATATGCACATACCCAAATCTTATGTTGTTGACTAGTTTTCTTATTTTAACCACTTTTTTCTTGACTTGAAAAAAAACTCATATGTAAAATGTAAAATTATGACATGGCCAACAATTAGGTAATTATTATTTTTTTACATGGTCGTTCTGTAACAGTTTCGTAATAGATAGCAAAAATATTACCAAAAAGTGTATTGCATAGATGCAATGTGTTCTTACTGGGGCACATTAAAACCCATTAAATGGAACCAGCTACCAGGATTTAACTATCAGTGCATCAGTGCAGCAGGTGGTTGACGTGTGCAGCATGACATCACTATTTGTATTTTTTTCATTCCTCCCCTGTGGGCTTGTCTTTCTGCTGTAAGCCAAATACCCTTCACCTCCCTCTCATCCAGATTCATCCAGGGAGGTTTCAGCTTACAGCAGAAAGACAAGCCCACAGGGGAGGAATAAAAAAAACCAATTAATCACCTGCTGCACTGATTTACAGGTGGTTAAATCCTGGTGGTTGGTTCCCTTTTAAAGGATTTGTCTATCTTCAGTCTTCATGGTCATTACTCCTGGCTTGCAGCTAACTGGGGAATGTACACTTCTGCTTGATTGACATTTTGGATCAGCTGCATTCTCGTGAGCTAGGTATGAATTGTATGATCTACAACATAGCTATGAGGCAGTTTGGACTTGGCTGCATCAGTGGTACATGGCAGAGTCTACGGAGGTTTGTGACAGTTATGGAAACTAATAGCTATTGATAAAAAAGTGGCAGGATATTTTTTAGTGTGCAGTAATACACAATTTGTGCAGTAATATAACAAATTTTGTGCAGTCATAAAAGTTAAAAGACAACTACAGCTAGCAAGTTGAAGGCAACAGCCTTGAATTCATGGAACCCTCCATTGTATAAGTTATAGTTACAATTACAGAAAACAAGTACAAGTAATGTAAACAATTGTGGCATAATTATGTAAAATTAACTCATAACAAACATTATCTTAGAACATCTTTTTCTTTGTTTTATGGCGATATCCTACTGTTGGCTTTCTCCTACACATTTCTCAGCATTGCTGAATATGCCAGTGAAGTACCCTTGTAGAGGAAGGGTATTTATTAGCTAGAACTACAACTGTCTCCTAGCATTCCCTAGGTTCAGAGCGCACTAACTACATGAGGATATGGTCCGTTTCACTTTCTTTCCCAGTCTCTGCACACAACACCATCCCAAGTCATTTTCCACTCATCTCCACTGACTAATGTGACCATCACCATGCCAGGATGGAGTTTACAAGTTGTACAGGAGCTCGGCAATGCAGCTAGACAGGCAGCTCTGATCTGAGAGTACTAGAAGCATACCAGGGTGCACTTACTTCTTTTAGAATATTCTAACTAGAGAACAGTATGAGTAGTATGGCAGTCATATATCGATTTGTGTAGTAATAAAATTTGCTTTTAAAAAAAAAACTGTGAAGAGCGTAATAGGGTCTTCCCCAAATAAAAGTGAAACAGATGCATGAAGCTGTACACTCACATTGTTAGGTTTTTGAAGTTCAGTTCGCTGAACTTCCAGAAGTTCACCAAATAGATTGGCAAACAGTTTACCGAACCAAATTCAAATAAATTGGAGGCAAAATTAAGGCATGTAAAACATTTACAAAGGGACCCAAAAGCTACCAAACAAAGCTCAAACTGTTTTACAGTGGAGCCCCACTGTTTTGGCACAGTCATTAGCTTCCTAGACTATTATTTATCAAGCTTCAGCACCACTGTCACCCTTCTTCCAGGCCTGCTTATTAAACCTCATACATATTCAATGCTCCCACCCGGTGATTTGGTTATAGTCAGACTTTGCCCCGCCCACCCTCTCTGCTGGCGTCTGCGATTTGTTGCTAGTATGGAAACCAAACTAAAGTCAGGTTACTGTAAAAATCTATAAATACCATATATACTCGCGTATAAGCCGAGGGGGGGATTTTTCAGCCCAAATTTTGGGCTGAAAAGTCCCCCCTCGGCTTATACGAGAGTCATAAGGTGTACACAGGCTGCCCCCCCCCCCATCGGTATACAGGCGCCCCCCCCCATCGGTATACAGGGCCCCCCCTTGCTGCCGCAAACCTGTAAAGTAATAGATCATTATACTTATCCCTGTCGCCGCCGCTCTGCACCGCGCTCCTCCGGGTCTTCATGCTTCTTCCGGCTTCCTCCTCCGGCGCACAGACAATAACGTCATTGCCTGCGCCCACCGGAGGAGGAAGCCGGAAGAAGCAAGAAGACCAGGGGAGCGCAGTGCAGAGCAGCGGCGACAGGGATAAGTATAATGATCTATTACTTTACAGGTTTGCGGCAGCAGGGGGGGCCCTGTATACCGATGGGGGGCACCTGTATACCGATGGGGCTGCTGCTGTATATACCACTGGGCTGCTGCTGTATATGCCACTGGAGCTGCTGCTGTACATACCACTGGGGCTGCTGCTGTATATACCACTGGGGCTGCTGCTGTATATACCACTGGGGAGGCTGCTGTAACACTGCTGGGGCCTGTATATACCACTGGGGAGGCTGCTGTATACCACACTGCTGGGGGCTGTATACCTGTGCTGGGGTCCACCCTCGGCTTATACACGAGTCAATAGGTTTTCCCAGGTTTTGGGGGCTAAAAGTAGGGAGGTCGGCTAATACACGGACGGCTTATACACGAGTATATACGGTAATTGAAAAAATGAGCGTGTGGTTCCCCCCCCCCCTCAATTTTAATATGTGCCAATTAAAGCACAACCCTGGGGGTTGTTATTCTTACAGTTATTGCCCCCACAGTGTAAGTGTAGTAGCCAACACTCATTTCAGAATATGGCATATTTATTAGAAGCACCATAACCTGGCGCTTCATTCCAGCTCTTCCCGCTGCCCTGGTGCGGTGGCAAATGGGAATAGAAAGGATTAATGACAGCTGTGTATTGACAGCTGTCATCAACCCCTAGACTGGTACTGTTGAGGCATCTGTGTTACCCCACACATTACCAATCCAGTAATTAATTAAAAAACACAGAAGCAGAGAAAAATCCTTTATTAGAAATAAAACACAAGGAGAAAAATCCTTTATTGAGCCCAAGCTCTGACAGTATTCAACAAAGTACGATATCTTGTGAAGCGGACTCTGCACGGCTCCATTGCTACGACAGAAGTGTGCATCTACATCTACGTATTTCTATGGAGCTGCACCCTCCTGCCTAAAGAGTAGGCAGCTGTGCAGAGTGAAACATGTGATACTTGCATGTTTGTCACCCAGTATGACTCCATCCTCACGCTGTGAGCTGTAATGACAGACAGTTCACTCGAGATCACCATGGTATAAGCTGTCACGGTTAACAGCTGTATGTATTGGAGCTGTAAGCTTCTGTCCAGAGTGTGGGTGACCATGCAGGGTGATTCATGCGAGACTCGCCGAGTCTCACATGTCTCTCATCCATTCATCACTCCAGCCTCACTCTGAGCTGCAACTGTGAGCAGTGATTTCAGACAGTTAATCTGGGTCACCGTTGAAATAGCTGAGGCGATTACCATGGTAACTCAGTTGTGACCGTAGATGAACTGTCTGACAACACTGCTCTCAGGCGGCTGTCAGTGACAGTGAGCTGATGTGGTGTGTGGATACTGTAATAGTCCCTGCTCACTGTAAGAAGCCTTGCTTGGTCATCGCTGTGGATTATCATCGGAGGGTATGTTTTGTGCTTAATAAATGGGTGACAGTGAATTGTCTGTGTGTTTTATTTGTAATAAATGATTATTTTGTGAGTGTTTTATTTCTAATAAAGGATTTATCTCAGCGCCTGCGTTTTTAACTATTTATTCAATAAGGGTGTATCATAGATGAATCAACATTACCAATCCAGAGGTTGATGACAGCTGTCAATACTCATCTGTAATTAACCCCTTCTATTAACCTGACTGCCACCCCAGCAGGGAAGCGGCAAGAGTCGGGGCAATGCACCAGGAGTTGACATCTTATGGAGGCACCATTTCTGGGGCAGCTTTGGCCTGCTATTTTTCAGGTGATGAGTGCCCATGAAAGATGACCCTTCCCACCCTGAAAATACCAGACCCAGCTGTCAGCCTTATCTTGGCTGTTATCCAAAATGGGGAGGACCCCACACCGTTTTTTAACAACTATTTGTAAATAAATGAATTGAAAAAAATAGCTGATGTGACCTCTGCTTTGGATTACCAGCCAAGCCAAAGCTACCAACTCTGGTCTAAATCTATTTTTTTTAATTTGTCTATTCATTTATCTATAAATCTATGTATGCCTTCCATCCATCTATCTATTCTTTCCATCCATCTATCTATCATCTATTTTTTCGATGTATCTATCCATCAATCCATTAAAACAACTGAAAACTCTATCAGCCTGATGAAGAGGCCTAAGTGTCTCGAAAGCTTGCTAGGTTACCATCTTTTCAGTTAGCCATTAAAAGGTATCAACCACTGGGGCCTATCAGATTCCAATATATTTTTCTGAAAACTCTAGTAATCTTTAACCCTAGAATACGTATCAGGGGTCTGTTAGGCCCCAATACTTAATCTTTTGCTATTATCTGCAAAATTACTTTAGTTAGAATTTTGAAACTCTAGGTATTCCTCAAGTATGTCGTTGTTGGTAATATCCAGTTTTTCATATAATTTTTTTAATGGGCATTTTCGTGTAACAATGCTTTCTTGGGGAAAACCACATCTGTACGGAACAGGGGCCTGCTATTTTTATCATGTACTCAGCAGTGTTTGTGTCTCAAGTTACTTTATTTGTAGGCAGGGTTGCTGGTGGAGGGGCCAGGGGATGGATCATGCATTGTGAGGATGCCATGTGATTTTGTGAGGGAGTGATAAGGCCATGAGATCATCGCAGGTCCTTCAGTAATGAGCTGTGTAGAGAGTACTGAGGACAGTATACACTGTGAGCTAATTGCTAAAGGACTTGTTATGATATGAAGTTGGAAGGAAGTCTTACTCATTTTCAGTCTCTTTGTATATATAAGAAGCTTGCAAAGAGTAGAGCTTGTGAGCCACAAAAATCCAGAGAATTGTACACCACCTAGAAGAAAGTATAAAAGGTAAGAGCAGCTGAGGGTGAAAGGAAGAAGGGGGCACTTTAACCTTACAGTGTGTCACACACAAGCAAAGAGTAGTCAACCCTGATTGTGTTCATTGTTTTTTCTTTTAGTTTGCTAACATCTAGTCAGCAACGCATCTGACTGACCAAGAGATTGGATTGAAGCAATTATGTTTTAAAGTGATGATGAAAGTTAACTATCTTTGTCTGATGAAGAGTACTGTCATGCTGGGTGTAGGGTGATACCCAGCGCTGGACGACGACAGGGAGGGGAAAGGAGTCCCTTATGCTAAGGGCAAAAAGGGGGGATGGTGACCCCTAGAACAACTAGCTCTGACACCTGGCTCCCCTAACGCCCCTATACAGTTTCCGCCACCGTCGCCGCCAGGATACCTATTCCCTGACTGTCCATGCACTACCACTACACAGGGCTCAGAGCGGGTGAACACTAGTCAACCCGGCTAGCAACTAGAAAACACACAAGGAAAACATACAAAGTGGGAAGAGTTACACTTAGCTTTAGCAGATCCAAGTAGCAAACCAGCAGGCTCTAAGAAACACTGCTTTTGATCCAAGAAACAATCAGGAACACCTGTGGCTATCACCAGCAGTGCATTCTGGGAGTCAAGGGAAATATATTGGCAGCTCCAAGGTAAGGAATCAGCTGGGTCCTAGTGACCTCCAGCTTTAACTAAAAAAGAAATGCCTATTAAAGCGACAGAGAAATTTTTCTTTAGGATGTGGACTATTTGGCCAAATGTTGGGACCTTCTACGAGTGATCTCTACAGTCTCATCTGTACCTCCTGACACACCCGTGACAAGTACCTGCCACCAGCTAATCAAACATCCTCATCCAGTGATGATGAAGAAGAGGATCCAGTGGATCCTGAAGAAGTGATAACTAGAACAGTAATCCTTCATTAGTCGGACGTACTCCAATACATAATACTGTGAGACATGCTCAAGGAGCTGTGGGAAGTCCCAGGTACTTTTCCCCTAAAGATGTATTCTGTACTTTTTTTCTGACAATATTGCAGAAGAGGTCCTTTTATGTTCAGACCTAATAGGAAGACGTATCGCTTCTGCAAAACATAAGTCCTCGAACCATATCTCAAAAGAGGAACTTTATGCATATATTGGACTATGCGACAATGGCAGTGGACAGATATGAGGAAATTGGAAGAAACATTCGATTTGATGATAAGCAAACTCTTACAGCGAGGTTCCAAACAGACAAATTAGCCCCTATCAGTTATATCTGGAACATATTTATCAAAAATTGCACCAAACGTTACAATCCTAGTACTAATGTTACAGTAGATTAGCAACTTGTACCCTTCAGAGGACATTGCAAGTTCATACAATACATGTCCAGTAAACCAGCCAAGTGTGGAATAAAAATCTTCTGGATGTGTGATTCTGCAAATTATTATGGCATAAATGGGCTTATTCACTGTGACAAAGAAGTTGATGCACCAGTACAGAAGAATCTAGGGTCTGTGATTGTTAAAACACTTGCTGTACCAATATGCAATTCAGATAGAAACATTACCATGGATAATTATTTTACCAATCTTGCACTGGGCAATTTTCTGCTTGAAAAAGCTGTTCCACTTGTTGGTACTATGAAGCCAAACCAATGTGAAATTCCTCAAGCAATGAGCACAATCCACAGTGAGCACTTTATGAGAGTGTCTTTGGTTTCAACAACAAAGCGTCACTGGTATCTTACAAAGCGAACAAGGAAAAATGCGTTATATTACCCAGTACCATGCATCATGATTGCAGTATTGACAGCAATGACAGGAAATTGAAACCAGAAATCATCCTGTATTACAATAAAACTAAAGGAGGTGTAGACAAAATGGATGAAATGGTGGGAGAATATTCATGCAATAGGCAAACAAGACGTTGGCCAGTAGTATTTTTTTCAAATATGCTTGATATAGGAGCCCTGAATTCATTATCTATACAGAAACTCATCTAGAATTCATTGCAAGGAGGAAGGAAAAGAGATGCCTATTCTTAAAGGACCTTGGCCATGAACTTGTAATGCCTCCCATGGTGGAGGGAAGCAACATGAAATACTTTCAAAAGTTAACTAAATAAGCAATGAAACGATGTGGCGTACAGTTTCAGGATATTCGACGTCCAGGAGAAAGAAAACGAAAGCGTTGTTTCATTTGTCCAAGAAACGTAAAGAGGAAAACTGAACAATATTGTACTACTTGTAGGGAAAATGTCTGTAAAGAACATTCTTCAGAAAAGATAACATGGCAAAATTGTTTGGAAGACCAATAAAATTGAAAAGAAAAAGTTAGAATAGAAATGTAGCTGCAGCTAGTTTAGTCTAGATTTATATACCTTTGTGTGTTCTTCATATCTTTGAAATGTGGAAAAGAGGAGTAATGGTATTTGGATTTGATGCCACCTGTGTAATGTCAGCTGACATGAAGCTCAGAGGTTAGTAATATTGATGCGTCAACCAGATACTCGACATTACTAGCCAAGTCAGTAAGGACTCAAATAACCACTCAAATATTTGAATTGAAAATAAACTCCCATTCTACCCAACAACAAAATAAGCATGTAAAAATTTTCAGGAAAAAAACAAAACAAAACCCATATAAATTCTGAAGTAGTCAAGCAGTCCCAGTATATGGGGAGCAAGATCAGTGACTGCATCCCCCATATGATGGAACAGCAGAAACTGCTACCACTTGCCATAGACTATTCATAATAAAAGATGAAAAACATTCACTGTGGACAGAAAAAAAAGAAGAGAGTCAGGCGCGGCATCCGAGTGCAGTTAACTTTGACATATATATATATATATATATATATATATATCTATATACATACATACTAGAAAAAACCTTGCAGCACTCAGCTACGACCAGTGATGTACATATGCTGACAAGCTATACATATATATATGAGAAAAAATTAAAAAACTTGTTTTTTTCAAAAAACTCAAAATTCTTATTATTTTTTTAAATCTGAAGTTCTTAGTACACACATTGGCCAATGTCTGCTTGCTCATCGACTGTGACAAAGTGACTTCAGGTCTGATGAGTCCTAACGCTGACACCCAAGTCCTCTTTGTCCTCCCTACCCCACTACTAAGTGGGCGGACACAATCTAGACCCTAGATCACCAGTAGGCAATGAGGGTGCAAATTGCAGTAATAGAGCCAGCAACTCCATAAGATACAAAACAGAAAAAAAAAAGAGAAAAAAAACTGCACAGCACTCACAGACAATGTGAACTGGTGCCAGCAGGGATGCTGGGTCAAACTACTAGAAAAAACCTTGCAGTACTCAGCTACTACCAGTGATGTACATATGCTGACAAGCTATATATATATATATGAGAAAAAATTTAAAAACTTGCGTTTATATATATATATATATATATATACAGTATATATATCTATCTGCAGTACAGACCAAAAGTTAGGAGACGCCTGCTGATTCAAAGATTTTTCTGTATTTTCATGACTATGAAAATTGTAGATTCACACTGAAGGCATCAATACTATGAATTAACATACCGTATATACTCGTGTATAAGCCGACCCGTGTATAAGCCGACCCCCCTACTTTTGCCCCAAAAATCTGGAAAAACCTATTGACTCGTGTATGAGCCGAGGGTGGACCTCAGCACAGGTATACAGCCCCCAGCAGTGTGGTATACAGGCCCCCCCCAGTGGTATACAGGCCTCCCCAGTGGTAGTATACAGCAGCCCCAGTGGTAGTATATAGCATCCCCAGCAGCCCCAGTGGTAGTATACAGCAGCCCCAGTGGTAGTATATAGGAGCCCCAGCAGCCCCAGTGGTAGTATACAGCAGCCCCAGTGGTAGTATATAGGAGCCCCAGCAGCCCCAGTGGTAGTATACAGGAGCCCCAGTGGTAGTATATAGGAGCCCCAGCAGCCCCAGTGGTAGTATACAGGAGCCCCAGTAGTATACAGGCAGCCCCAGTAGTATATACAGCCCCAGTGGTAATATACAGGCAGCCCCAGTAGTATATACAGCCCCAGTGGTAGTATACATGCAGCCCCAGTAGTATATACAGCCCCAGTGGTAGTATACAGGCAGCCCCAGTAGTATATACAGCCCCAGTGGTAGTATACAGGCCCAGTGGTAGTATATTGCAGCCCCAGTGGTGTATACAGCCCCAGTGGTAGTATATTGCAGCCCCAGTGGTGTATACAGCCCCAGTGGTAGTATATTGCAGCCCCAGTGGTGTATACAGCCCCAGTGGTAGTATATTGCAGCCCCAGTGGTGTATACAGCCCCAGTGGTAGTATATTGCAGCCCCAGTGGTAATATACAGGCAGCCCCAGTAGTATATACAGCCCCAGTGGTAGTATACATGCAGCCCCAGTAGTATATACAGCCCCAGTGGTAGTATACAGGCAGCCCCAGTAGTATATACAGCCCCAGTGGTAGTATACAGGCAGCCCCAGTAGTATATACAGCCCCAGTGGTGTATACAGCCCCAGTGGTAGTATATTGCAGCCCCAGTGGTGTATACAGCCCCAGTGGTAGTATATTGCAGCCCCAGTGGTGTATACAGCCCCAGTGGTAGTATATTGCAGCCCCAGTGGTGTATACAGCCCCAGTGGTAGTATATTGCAGCCCCAGTGGTGTATACAGCCCCAGTGGTAGTATATTGCAGCCCCAGTGGTATATACAGCCCCAGTGGTAGTATATTGCAGCCCCAGTGGTGTATACAGCCCCAGTGGTAGTATATTGCAGCCCAAGTGGTGTATACAGCCCTAGTGGTAGTATATTGCAGCCCCAGTGGTAGTATACAGCCCCAGTGGTAGTATATTGCAGCCCCAGCGGTAGTATACAGCAGCCCCCGTAATCCAGGGCCCCCCCAGCCTGACTCCGGTCACCTGTAAAGGAAAATATACTTATCACTGTCCCGCTGCCGTCCGCGCCCGCATCTGCCGACATCCGCGATCCTCCATCTTCATGCGTCTTCTTCCTGTTTCCTGTGTTCGGCGCCGGCAATGACGTCATTGCTGCGATGAACACAGGAAACAGGAAGAAGACGCATGAAGATGGAGGATCGGGATGTCGGCAGATGCGGGCGCGGACGGCAGCGGGACAGTGATAAGTATATTTTCCTTTACAGGTGACCGGATTCAAGCTGGGGGGACCCTGGATTACGGGGCTGCTGGGGCTGCTCGGGGCTGCCGGTCCTGCCGTATGACTCGCGTATAAGCCGAGGGGGGTACTTTTCAGCCCAATTTTTGGGCTGAAAAACTCGGCTTATACGCGAGTATATACGGTATGTGGAATTATATACTTAACAAAAAAGTGTGAAACAACTGAAAATATGTCTTATATTCTAGGTTCTTCAAAGTAGCCACCTTTTGCTTTGATTACTGCTTTGCACACTCTTGGCATTCTCTTGATGAGCTTAAAAGCAGCAAAGCACCCCCACACCATCACAGCTCCTCCTCCATGCTTCATGGTGGGAACCAGGCATGTAGAGTCCATCCGTTCACCTTTTCTGCATCGCACAAACACACATTGGTTATAACCAAAGATCTCAAATTTGGACTCATCAGACAAAAGCACAGATTTCCACTGGTCTAATGTCCATTCCTTGTGTTCTTTAGCCGAAACAAGTCTCTTCTGCTTGTTGCCTGTCCTTAGCAGTGGTTTCCTAGCAGCTATTTTACCATGAAGGCCTGCTGCACAAAGTCTCCTCTTAACAGTTGTTGTAGAGATGTGTCTGTTGCTAGAACTCTGTGTGGCATTGACCTGGTCTCTAATCTGAGCTGCTGTTAACCTGCGATTTCTGAGGCTGGTGACTCAGATGAACTTATCCTCCGCAACAGAGGTGACTCTTGGTCTTCCTTTCCTGGGGCTGTCCTCATGTGAGCCAGTTTCTTTGTAGCGCTTGATGGTTTCTGCAACTGCACTTGGGGACACTTTCAAAGTTCTCCCAATTTTTTGGACTCACTAACCTTCATTTCTTAAAGTAATAATGGCCACTCGTTTTTCTTTACTTAGCTGCTATTTTTTTGCCATGATACAAATTCTAATGGTCTATTCAGTAGGACTATCAGCTGTGTATCCACCAGACTTCTGCACAACACAACAGATTGTTAAGACCCCATTTATAAGGCAAGAATTCCCACTTATTAAACCTGACAGGGCACACCTGTGAAGTGAAAACCATTTCCAGTGACTACCTCTTGAAGCTCATCAAGAGAATGCCAAGAGTGTGCAAAGCAGTAATCAAAGCAAAAGGTGGCTACTTTGAAGAACCTAGAATAAAATACATATTTTCAGTTGTTTCACACTTTTTTGTTAAGTTTATAATTCCACATGTGTTAATTCATAGTTTTGATGCCTTCAGTGTGAATCTACAATTTTCATAGTCATGAAAATACAGAAAAGTCTTTAAATGTGAAAGTGTGTCCAAACTTTTGGTCTGTATTGTATATATATATATATATATATATATATACAGTGTTGGGCAAAAGTATTTACACCCCTGCAATTCTGTCAGATAATACTCAGTTTCTTCCTGAAAATGATTGCAATCACAAATTCTTTGTATTATTATCTTCATTTAATTTGTCTTCAATGAAGAAACACAAAAGAGAATGAAGCAAAAAGCAAAACATTGATCATTTCACACAAAACTCCAAAAATGGGCTAGACAAAAGTATTGGCACCCTCAGCCTAATACTTGGTTGCACAACCTTTAGCCAAAATAGCTGCGATCAACCGCTTCCGGTAACCATCAATGAGCTTCTTACAATGCTCTGCTGGAATTTTAGACCATTCTTCTTTGGCAAACTGCTCCAGGTCCCTGATATTTGAAGGGTGCCTTCTCCAAACTGCCATTTTTAGATCTCTCCACAGGTGTTCTATGGGATTCAGGTCTGGACTCATTGCTGGCCACCTTAGAAGTCTCCAGTGCTTTCTCTCAAACCATTTTCTAGTCCTTTTTGAAGTGTGTTGTGGGTCATTGTCCTGCTGGAAGACCCAGGACCTCTGAGGGAGACCCAGCTTTCTCACACTGGGCCCTACATTATGCTGCAAAATTTGTTGGTAGTCTTTAGACTTCATAATGCCATGCACACGGTCAAGCAGTCCAGTGCCAGAGGCAGCAAAGCAACCCCAAAACATCAGGGAACCTCCGCCATGTTTGACTGTAGGGACCGTGTTCTTTTCTTTGAATGCCTCTTTTTTCTCCTGTAAACTTTATGTTGATGCCTTTGTCCAAAAAGCTCTACTTTTGTCTCATCTGACCAGAGAACATTCTTCCAAAACGTTTTAGGCATTCTCAGGTAAGTTTTGGCAAACTCCAGCCTGGCCTTTTTATGTCTTGGGGTAAGAAATGGGGTCTTCCTGGGTATCCTACCATACAGTCCCTTTTCATTCAGACTCCGACAGATAGTACGGGTTGACACTGCTGTACCCTCGGACTGCAGGACAGCTTGAAATTGTTTAGATGTTAGTTGAGGTTCTTTATCCACCATCCGCACAATCTTGTGTTGAAATCTCTCGTAAATTTTTCTTTTCCGTCCACATCTAGGGAGGTTAGCCACAGTGCCATGGGCTTTAAACTTCTTGATGACACTGCGCACGGTAGACACAGGAACATTCAGGTCTTTAAAGATGGACTTATAGCCTTGAGATTGCTCATGCTTCCTCACAATTTGGTTTCTCAAGTCCTCAGACAGTTCTTTGGTCTTCTTTATTTTCTCCATGCTCAATGTGGTACACACAAGGACAGAGGACCGAGGTTGAGTCAACTTTAATCCATGTCAACTGGCTGCAAGTGTGATTTAGTTATTGCCAACACCTGTTAGGTGCCACAGGTAAGTTACAGGTGCTGTTAATTACACAAATTAGAGAAGCATCACAATGTTTTTCTAACAGTGCCAATACTTTTGACCACCCCCTTTTTTATGTTTGGTGTGGAATTATATCCAATTTGGCTTTAGGACAATTTTTTTTCTTTTTTTTCATTGAAGACAAATTAAATGAAGATAATAATACCAAAGAATTTGTGATTACAATCATTTTCAGGAAGAAACTGAGTATTATCTGACAGAATTGCAGGGGTGTCAATACTTTTGTACAACTGTAAGTAATCAGACCACTTAGAGCAAAAACTATATTTATTAGAATACAATTAGAATACTGTATAGCAAATAACTTTTATAAACTTTTCTAAACTATAAGTAAATATGCAATAAACACTGTTATGCAGTTAATAAGAAGAAATCTATAAATTTGTCCTCAGAAAAAGTATTGCCTCTGTCAGATCCTCCTTCATGGATGCCCTCAAATCTGATCTAATTATTTTGAGAGCAGAGAACAACCTCTCTACACTAACTTGGGTTGGTGGCAAAGCAGTAACCACTCGGGCAACATCTCTGACAATGTCAGGATATAGAGGAATCGCTTGTTGCACTGTTATTTTTGATGAACGGTCAAATTTCTCAATTTCTTCTAGTGCACATGAAAAATGCTGATGAAATGTACTGGCTGTGTTCTTTGATGGGGATGACTCTTCTTCTATGCGGGAACGCTTTGCACGGTCCTTGTGATCCAAATATTTTTCGAAATTAAATTCTTCATCAGTGGATGATGAGGGTGAAAATGTGGCAGGACGACCAAATTCTTCTTGTTCCTCCTGACTGTTCTGCAACCCTTTCATCCTTACTGCTATTTCAAACAGAACTTTTTTTTCTTTACTTAGCTGTTGATCATCTAGAAGAATCCGATGCATTGGGTCTACATAAACGGCTGCCAAAAGAATGTTATTTTGTAATAGTAGCTCCTCTCTCCGTTTCATTGATGTAGTAATGCCACATGCAATTAACCCTCCTCGTTGGGACAGGAGAAACATCAGGTTCTTCCACTCCTTTAAGAAAATACCTAGAGTTAAGTCCTCTGCTTGTAATTTTTTAGTCACTGTAAATGGGTGCTCTAGCAATTTTTCCAGCTCAGTCACCTGATTCCACTGACTTTCATTTAGCGTCAGTTGAGGGTTAGCCATGTCTACAAGAAAGGTTTTCAGTTCAATCAAGCGCTGAATCATTAAGTAAGTACTGCCCCATTGTGTGGCTTGATCAATAATTGCCCCTTTTCCAGCAAAAAGCAAAACATTGATCATTTCACACAAAACTCCAAAAATGGGCTAGACAAAAGTATTGGCACCCTCAGCCAAATACTTGGTTGCACAACCTTGAGCCAAAATAACTGCGATCAACTGCTTCCGGTAACCATCAATGAGTTTCTTACAATGCTCTGCTGGAATTTTAGACCATTCTTCTTTGGCAAACTGCTCCAGGTCCCTGATTATTTGAAGGATGCCTTCTCCAAACTGCCATTTTTAGATCTCTCCACAGGTGTTCTATGGGATTCAGGTCTGGACTCATTGCTGGCCACCTTAGAAGTCTCCAGTGCTTTCTCTCAAACCATTTTCTAGTGCTTTTTGAAGTGTGTTTTGGGTCATTGTCCTGCTGGAAGACCCATGACCTCTGAGGGAGACCCAGCTTTCTCACACTGGGCCCTACATTATGCTGCAAAATTTGTTGGTAGTCTTCAGACTTCATAATGCCATGCACACAGTCAAGCTGTCCAGTGCCAGAGGCAGTAAAGCAACCTCAAAACATCAGGGAACCTCCGCCATGTTTGACTGTGGGGACCATGTTCTTTTCTTTGAATGCCTCTATTTTTCTCCTGTAAACGCTATGTTGATGCCTTTGCCCAAAAAGAGAGAACATTCTTCCAAAACGTTTTAGGCTTTCTCAGGTAAGTTTTGGCAAACTCCAGCCTGGCTTTTTTATGTCTCGGGGTAAGAAGTAGGGGTCTTCCTGGGTCTCCTACCATACAGTCCCTTTTCATTCAGACGCCGACAGATAGTACGGGTTGACACTGTTGTACCATCGGACTGCAGAGCAGCTTGAACTTGTTTGGATGTTAGTCGAAGATCTTTATCCACCATCCGCACAATCTTGTGTTGAAATCTCTTGTCAATTTTTCTTTTCCATCCACATCTAGGGAAGTTAGCCACAGTACAATGGGCTTTAAACTTCTTGATGACACTGCGCACAGTAGACACAGGAACATTCAGGTCTTTGGAGATGGACTTGTAGCCTTGAGATTGCTCATGCTTCCTCACAATTTGGTTTCTCAAGTCCTTAGACAGTTCTTTGGTCTTCTTTCTTTTCTCCATGCTCAATGTGGTACACACAAGGATACAGGACAGAGGTTGAGTCAACTTTAATCCATGTCAACTGGCAGCAAGTGTGATTTAGTATTGCCAACACCTGTTACGTGCCACAGGTAAGTTACAGGTGCTGTTAATTACACAAATTAGAGAAGCATCACATGATTTTTCCAGGGGCGCCAATACTTTTGTCCACCCCCTTTTTTATGTTTGGTGTGGAATTATATCCAATTTGGCTTTAGGACTATTCTTTTTGTGCTTTTTTTCATTGAAGACAAATTAAATGAAGATAATAATAACAAAGAATTTGTGATTGCAATCATTTTCAGGAAGAAACTGAGTATTATCTGACAGAATGGCAGGGGTGTCAATACTTTTGGCCAACACTGTATTATTGAACCCCAATTGCATTGATACATTATAATAAAGACACTAGCAAGTGCCCTTGATAAATCTGCAGAATAAACTGGCATAGATGATGGCAATGTTGGAACAAGCTGCAAATACATTTTCCATTTCTCCAGCTGTGTTCCAGGTGTGCTGAATGTCTGTGGAGAAATATCTTGTGTCAGAAGACTTTGCGCATTATAGGTTTATGTTTAAAACATATAACTTTGCCCTTTATTTTTCCAAACAGGTCTATTTCTTTAGCCTTACTTTCCAAGAAACCAAAATGAATCTTTCACACTTTTCACTTTCTCCTCAGTCTTCAAATGCAGACCCCGAAAACCAACCGCAGGATTGACAATTTGGCCACTTATTTAAAAAAAAAAAACTTTTAACATATCTTACAGGAAATTGTTTTCACATCCCAAAATAGCATGGATCCTTTATACTCATGCACATCAGAATGATCACTTTCTGTCTTTCAACTGATCTCCAAACAAAAAGCTACAAGGCTCTTCACTTCTTTTTGTCCATTTGCAGCTGTGCCCCTATTTTCTTCCACATCTCTAGCACACACTGGAGGAATTCGGGCAACCCTCAGGCTCTCTGGCCCCTGTAGGTTTCATCCCAGCTGGCTATCTAACATGGTCAGGCTTGGCCAACTGCCGATTCTATATGCTCTCCATGTCACCTCTTGTTGCCACTCTTCTACATCCTCAGCGGTAGCAACCTGCCATACCCCCACAGCGTGCCACCCTTCAGGGTCCTTCAATTTCCTGAAGATGATCACATCTCCATTATAGAGGGTGAGGAGTCGGAAAAGGAGATGGTCATGGTGCAGGGTGGATCAGTTGACATAACACCAGTCACTGGTCCTGTCTTTGGCTAGGAACCCAAACACACTCTTTTAGAAGAAGATCATCCCCCAGCCCTAGGTACATTGCTCATGAAACTGGTGACAATGAGATCCTGCAACCATTCTCGGACGAGGGCATATGAGAACCTCAACTCTTCCATAAATGACAAGACCTGGGATGGTATATGCCTATAAGGATACTTGCTGGGAGGTGCCCACATGGCATTCTCTTAGTCGAAGACCTCTGGCAGTGGTGATATAGAAGGCAGAGTAACAGGGGCTTCTGGTACTACTACTTCCTCCTCCTCCTCTATTTGCTGATCCACTGGCTGCATGATTGTTAATGTTAAGGCCAGGCATGCTGCAGGATCCTGCCTCTCACTCAGATGGCATAAAGAACAGGTGGTACAGGGGGATTACAGCACAGAGGGGAGGCACAGGCAGATTGCAGGCACAGAGGGGGGGGGGCACAGTTGGATTACAGGCACAGGGAAGGGCAAGCACAGGAAGATTACAGCACAGAGGGGAGGCACAGGGGGATTACTGGGACAGGGGGACTATGGGCACAGAGAGGCGGCACAGCATACAGGGGGGACTTGCACAGAGTTGAGGCTCAGCATACTGGGCAGACAGGCACATAGAGGAGGAACAGTGTGCAGGGGGTACAGGCATGAGGTCAGGCCCGCTGATACAGCCTTACAGGTCTTACTCCGTACTCCGTTTGTCTCGCAACTGTCTCCATTGTGCATTTGTCCCGCAGCCATCTCCATTGTGTATACGGGCAGCAGCAGTCTCTATTGTGTATTCTCTACTGTGTGTATAGCCTGCAGCAGTCTCCATTGTCTATACAGCCAGCAGCCATCTCTATTGTGTAAACAGCTATAAGCTGTCTCTATTGTGTATTCTCTATTGTGTATACAGATATTGTGAATTCAGCCTACAGCAGTCTTAACTGTGTATGTGTGTAATATATAATAGAGAGAGAGTGTAAAAAAAGGAAAAAGTAAAAACAGCACAAAAATATAGAAAAATTGGACTTTATTGCCCAATGGCGTGGCAACGCATTCGGCAATAAAGTCCACTTTTTTCTATTTTTTTGTGCTGTTTTTCCTTTTCTTACTCTTTTGTAAGTAACCATATGGATTGCTGGTTGGGAAAGCTTTGCACATAAATTGAGGTAATTTTTGTGGCCGGAGCTGCGGTGGAGGCAGAGCTGGGTGGAGTCTCGGGGGGGGGCCCAAAATTTGGGCAGTAAGGGGCCCCGAAATTCCTAGTGGCAGCCCTGTAAAACACACTTGTGCACATGCCAAGAATCTGGGTTCTAAACATATGGAAGGGGAGCAAATAAAGGGATTGCACATTTTCAAGAAACAATATCCATAGTATAGTGTTTTATGAGTGTGAACAGACCTATATGCTTATTGTATTGTATCTAATTACTTTACCGTATTTTTTACATTGTTTCTCTGCTTTATTTTTTACACTGTTTCTCTGCTTTGAGTATTGTACTTTTACATTGATTCTCTGCTTAGTGTATTGGATTTATTTTACATTGATTCTCTACTTTAGTTACTTACTGTATTGTAGATTTTTTATTGTTACCTATGACCACTCCTAAACAAACCCTGTATTGTAAAGCGCTGCGGAATATGTTTGCACTATATAAATAAAGATTTATTATAACTGTTACCTATAAGACCAAGTATGTTAAATATATCATTGACATAAGCTATATTTATCGAAATTTGTAGCAGATAAGAGTTGGCCTCACAATGATAAAGGTTTTCTCTTGAAAAAAAAAATTACAGCTCTCTTAAAGAGATGTTTAAAGGAGATTTTAAGGTTCTTGGAATTCACAGCTGCTGGCACACCTGGCACTCTTACAAAGGTTCACAGCCTGCAGGTGTCCCAACACCACTAAACTCAAGGAAGCTTAAAAATTTCTTTAAAAGCTCCCTTAAATTCCCCATGTTGAAAGAAACTGGTAGACCCATTGGCTGTGACCACAGCTAAGCTTAGTTTAGGTTTTGGACCCAAGCCTTCAAGGAAAATTTTAGGGCTATTTAAAATTTCAAACTTTTCCCTGGAACAAAGCCGCATTTGCTGATTCTTTAGTAAATTGTTCAGGTGTTAACGAACAGTCAGTGTGTGCGTGTCAAAATTGAAATTGGGGAACCTTGTTCAGAAAATTTTGCTCATCTCCAATCATGGAGAACAGAAAGAAAGAAAGAAGAGAACTGTTTGAGGACTTAGAAGCAAAGTTGTTAAAAAATCTCAACAATCTCAAAGTTACAAGTCCATCTCCAGAGAACTTGATGTTCTTTTGTCCACAATGCACAAGATAAGTAAGACGTTAAAGGGATCCTGTCACCCCCAAACCACCTCCTAAGCTATTAAAAGCTGTCCCTAGAGCATAGTAACACTTACCCTACACTCCTTTTAGCTCCTAAATGCATATATTGAAACTGAATATAAACGTTATAAAAGTACCTCATTACTGATGTTAATGAGTGACTATGGTATTCATAGTCACCCAGCCAGGCTGTCCCTTTTCATAATATCACGCCTCAATAGGCGTGATCTTCATCATAAATTCAAATGCGTGCCTCCCTGTTCACCTCCCCGCTCTCCTATTCCGGACCGCTGCTGTGTGGGGGCTGTATGACGTGATTCGCGTAATTTCCGGCGCCGGGTGACGTATTTACACCCGCGCCGCTTTTAGCTTCAAGTCCCGCACTGCGCATGCGCAAGCGCATGCGCAGTACGGGGCTTGAAGCTCTAACAGCGGCGCGGGTGTAAATACGTCACCCGGCGCCGGAAATGACGCGAATCACGTCATACAGCCCCCACACAGCAGCGGTCCGGAATGGGAGAGCGGGGAGGTGAACAGGGAGGCGCGCATTTGAATGTATGATGAAGATCACGCCTATTGAGGCGTGACATTATGGAGAGGGACAGCCTGTCTTGACGGGTGTTTTGCTGCCTCTGGATGCATTGACTGTGTGCACGGCATCATGAAACCTGAAGATTACCAAAGGATTTTGGATCGCAAAGTAGTGTCCAGTTTTAAAAAACTGGGTTTGCATCCTAGGTCATGGGTTTTCCAGCAAGACAATGACTCCAAGCATACGTCAAGAAGCACTCAGAAATGGATGGAAACGAAGCACAGAAGAGTTCTGAAGTGGCAGCAATGAGTCTGGATCTAAATCTCATTGAACACCTTTGGAGAGATTTAAACATTTCTGTTGGGAGTAGATGCCTTTCAAATATGAGAGACCTGGAGCAGTTTTCAAAAGGAGATTGGTCTACAATTATAGTTGAGAGTTGTAAGAAACTTGTTGTTGGTTATAGGAAGTGATTTATTGCAGTTATTTATTCCAAAGGGTGTGAACCAAATATTCAGTTGAAGGTTCCAACAAATTTGTCCAGCCAATTTTTGGGGTTTTTGTGTGAAATGATGTCCAATTTGTCTTTTTTTCCCTCTGATTTGTTTTGTGTCATTCTAATACACACAAAGAACATGTGTATAACAAAATGTGTAATTACAATAATTTTCAGGGAGAAATACTTCATTTTCTGAAACAATTCAGCCATGACTGTATATCACTACATTTATATGGAATGTCCAAAAATGCCTTGGCTGCTGCTCTTCATTGTTTCAGCTGAAGAATATTTCCCATCTAAACATAATTCATGGCTCCTGTTATCCCGTTTGTATTCAGGTCACCAGTTTTTTTGGCGAAGATGGGGGACAGTGCTTTTTTAATAAAGGTACTGGTTGTTCCAATTTTACCTCCTTGCTGATTTCCATTGTGATTTAGTGGACACATACCGATGTCCAACAAGAGAGCTTAAACCACAGGCAGTGACAATTAATTATTCACCATATCACCTACTAGACAAACAAAAGGCTTTAAGGAGTTTAAATTAAGAAAGTCCATTTGATCTGAAGCTTTTGTGCTGAAAAAAACCCCATTGTTAATCAAAATTACGCTTTTAATCTTCCTAGCATGGTCACATTGGATATATACATATAGTTCTCTAAGAGATAATAGTAAAGCAGTAGTAAACCCTACTAGTTTATCCTGTATTATGGATTTCATTAATTCAATATATATGGATGCTTATAAAAAATAAGTAATTTAGTCTTAGTGTTTTGAAAAATAATTTGTTTCTGCCTTGGGTCCATGAATAGCTCGACCCTCTGTATACAATGCCATTGTTGATTGCCGATGTACTCATTATTTTTTACATATGTGATTGATGGTCTTAATAATATGTAATCACAGCAGCTGGCATCCTAAACAAAACATTGTTTGGAACTCAAAAAACAATTTATCATGTATCCATGGGAGTTATCTCTATAGGATATGAGTTAACATGCTGATTAGTGGGACCCTGATAATCCCAAGAAAGAGGCTCAGCAGTCCCATCTTGAGTGGGGCAGAGCTTGGTCTCAATTTCATCCAATGTCTATAATATTTAGGACAATTCAAGGCCACCTTTGCTCCAATCAAGACAGTGCTTCATAGCCCTTGTCTCGGGATATCCCTGCGGTCCTAGCACTCAGCCCCACCCACACGAACGGTAAGTTACTCTCTATCCTACAGATATTAGATACCTTGTTTCTTTAAGAATAGCCCTTTAATGCTTCACTTTGCTATTAATTGATATGCAGTGCCAATAATTGTAACAATAAATGCTAGGAAATATTTGGATCAATTCACTATTTTTATGGTTGTGGGCTTGTAATATGGGATTGGAAATCCCAACTGGTGATCGGCACTACTAATAATCGTGGAACACATGGAAATGGCAATATGGAATCAAAAGAAAATCCCAGCACTCACTATTTATCTTAAGGTCCCGCCACACATAACAACGCTCCAGCGATCCCAACACCGATAACGACCTGCCGGGATCGCTGGAGCATCATTACCTGGTCGCTGGGGGCTGTCAAACGGCAGATCTCCACAGTGACCAGGGAGCCACCTCCCACATCACTGGAAGCGATGTTGCCAGCGTCCTCCCTGCTTAGCTCAGCCTGTAAGCAGGGAGGAAGTTGGCAACTATGATAAATGCCGGGTATCCAGGCAGTGCGCGCTGCTTAGATACCCTGTGTTTATCATAGTTACCAGATTCCTCCCTACTTACAGTCTGTGCTAAGCAGGGAGGAAGCTGGTAACTATGATAAACACCAGGTATCTAGGCAGTGCACGCTGCCTACATACCCAGTGTTTACCATGATTACCAGCCTGTGAGATCGCTGATCGCTGGTCTCTCGCTGTCACAGGCAGCGATGCGTGCTGACCAGCAGGAGACCAACAACCAAAAAATGGTCCTGAGTACTTTGCAGCAATCAGCGATCTCACAGCAGGGGCCTGATCGCTGCTAGATGTCACATATAGCGACATCGCAGGAGAGATCGTTGTAACGTCACAAAACCTGTGACGTTACAACGATCTTGCTAACGATCTCGTTATGTGTGACTGGGGCTTTACTTGTTAGATTTGTTTATTCACCATAATCAGAACATTTCAGCTCTTCCTGAGCTTTCAACAGCAGTAAAATGGGACTGACTTTACTATATTTTGTATCATATACAGTAGATTGTCTTATCTCTACAGGTGCCTAATTTACAAGGGTTAATCCACAAACAATATTTATTCCCTATCCACAGTGGGTATTTCATGATGGTCTCTTTTACCTGGGAGACTTGTGACTGGTTTGGGACCTCTGTCTCATTCCTTTATTGAGACTCCATTTTATACGTGTTTCTTTCCTTTGGCAGTTCAGGAGTTAATGTCAGTTTTCTGCTGGTAGCAAACTCCTTAGTTTCCTTACCAGGTGTGGATACTTTGAGATTACTCCCATTCCCATTATATAGTCACATGGTTCCAGCATCCTTTGCTGGTGATTAAACATTCCTGGCCAAACTACCTGAGGTGAAGGAGGTTCTCTGGAGAGCTGACTATTGCTAAGCCGTCTGCTGTCAAGGAGCATGGAAGCACACGTGAAGTTGCTGTGTTGTTTTCATGTCAATCACCCCTTCCCTATTGTCTTCTTTATTGCAGTGGTTGGGACTAGTACTCCCGCCGGCCATTCCCTATTGATGGCTAAAATCAGTGCTAGCAAGGGACTAGGTATTTAGGTATCTCTTATAGGGACGGCAGTAAGATCAGGGCACAGCCACAGTTAAGTGCAGGAGGTCACGTCTTCCCCATTCATTGTGAGTAGGGCTCTCTACTGTATTTGTCTCCCATCTGCTATTTCAAAGTAGTGCACCGGACATAGTTGGTCTGTGCGTCCACTGTCACGCACTGTTTCCAGATGCTCCCTCCATCCAGCATAAAAGGGTACTTCTAATTTCATAAGTGTTTCAGAGAAGTCACACGTGCAATACTTTCAGTCATAGTCTACAGATCTGATAAAAAATGGCAGAGAAAGCTGAATTTGGCTGTCTCGTTCACTCACATGGCCATTAAAGGGACTCTCTCAGGTCATTTTTCAGTATAATACTAATAGTACCCTTGAATAGTGATTGGGTAGACCTATCAAAATATGTTAAAACCATTAATGTAACCCATGTAGTTCTCTTGCTATAAGTACCTTCACATCCTGCAGGCAGCTGTAAAAGTAATTGTCATTACTCCTGGAGTCACAGCAGGTAAATGTTTTTATATCCATGCCTATCCAAGCTGATATTCTGTCCCTCCCCACTGTGATTAAAGTTATAATGAATCTCTCAGGCTTCTGCAGGCTGTTGGCGAGGGGGTTGAGAGAGGTGTTTTGTGCTATAACTCTTGTAGCAACATCATTACAGTCTGTGCTATCTGTAAAAGATTTCTGTTTATATGAACACTGGTTTACCTGCATACATGTAATGTGTATATCTGCTGAGCAAATGATCAAATCATATAAACACAAAGAACTATCTCAGAGCATACATTACACACATGCCTCAGATACACACAATGAAGATGTCAGATCTGCATGTGCTAAGATTAGGTCTGCTAAGAGCACACACCTCACCCCTCCTTTCATCTGCAATTGAGTCACACAGCATACAGACCCAGAGGAGAGGAGGGCAGTGTAGTGATGCATGAATATTCATTCTTTGGGAGTGGGCAGCAGAGCACTCACTGAAATTGACAGATAGAATGAATCTTTTATTTTGAAGTTTATACAGGATAGGATGGAAGCATAAATAATAGAAATACATGAATAGAGAGAGCTTAGAAAAAGGAATTAGAAAATGATAGCAGTTACATATGGATTTTTGACCTGACAAATTCGCTTTAAATGGAGCAGTAGTGCACTTCTCAATTCATGTAGCGGGGGCTCTTATTCTGGTTTAGAGGGGGAGCCCTAGCAGTCACAAATGTTGGTAGACCAGCCCCTTCAACCTTAATAAGACCATGGACACTTGAGCAACACTGCTACGAATTTGTTGCATTTTCTTTCTTCACTGACAAACCATTTAGAGCAGTATTCCCAAACTCCAGTCCTCACGGCCCCCAGATCATGTTTTCAGGATTTCCTTAGTATTGCACAGGTAATGGTATCATGATAAAGGAATTACCTGTCCAATATTAAGGATATCCTAAAAACATGACCTGTTGGGGGCCGTGAGGACTGGAGTTTGGGAACTACTGATTTAGAGTATAACCAAACATATCATCCTCTTACTGCATTTGTTCAAAAGTCATTACTTCTTCAGATTTGGCTGTGTTGATCTTTCCCCATATTAGAGAATTTATTCCCCATCAGGGTACATATGATATCAGCTGATCTCTATATGAATCAACAATGAGTCGTTAACTAAAGATGATGGCAAGTTCCCCAAAACATGACCATATAATAACTCATACTTTCTACTTCTGTGCAGAAGCCAACAGGAAAAGCAGACTAGTTGCCATAATATCGAAGTCTACCGGTTCTGACTCTGAGATTTACTGGTAGATCGTGATTTAATAGTTGCCTATTACAGTTGTAAATAGTGAAGGAAGGACTGGGGAATCCCCCTGTAGTAAATAGTGAGGATTTACTTTGCATAGATGAGAACAATGTTTTATGTTCCCTACTTACGAAAATAAGCAAAGTTGAGACCTAAATCCCAGCAATTAATAATCTTGACCATTGTCTGACTTTGAAGATATTGTAGATACATGTTTTAACTAAACTACAAAATAAAATCCAGGTTTTTCAAAAGAAATGATTTTGGAATGTGTTCCTGTATAAAGCTAAATGTAGTAACAATGTGCTCACTGAAAGTACAGGGGAATACTCACTTGGCAGCGGAATTGACGCACAAAGCAATGGTTAAATCAAATCCATTTGGTTTATTACCCTTCATAAACCAACTCCAGAACCACATAACAGAATATGCCTTGCCTTGGCTATTCAGCAATACAAACATCAAACACAGTCCATTTCACAAAGCAACCACTGACCTTGTGGAGACCAGTGGAGGATAACACTGCGGGCACCAGTTAAAGCACTCAAACACAGTGAAACCCAAGGTGCATTGCTCCCTAGAATTTGAATATGCAGATGAAGTCCATGGAGCCTCAGTTAAGAGTCTACAACATGGACACCAGCCAGTTATCCCACCAGGGAAGGACCTAGCCCAGGGTATTAGTAGCCCTTAAGTCTCTATCCAGCCCTTGCGAGCTTGAGGATATGGCCAGGGGTTTACCATGGACTAGGTATCCAACCACAGACAGCTGTTTCGGGGTTGTTGCCCCTCATCAGTGTGGCGCAGGATTCTGGCTGATGTCGGTCTATCAAGCATTGCTCCCACCCAGTCCATTTCACTACTGGAATTATCCATACAGATTCCACTGGCTTCTGTCAGCCTTTACTAACGGATTTGAAGTTCAATTTCCTGTCCGGAGCTCTGGCCTGCTGCAAACATATAGGGTCCTTTAAGCATGTGCTGCTCAATCTTGCAGGACCTGGTTTGACAGACCACATGATCACATTAAGAGTCTCATTATACCACATTAGACACTCCCCTGGGTGGAGGTATCTGGATGGCTAAACACACCCATCTTTCTTGTTTATGTACAATAACTGAACCCTTGAATGTCTCTCAAGGCTTATTGAACTACAAGTCTCAGTGAGATCATTCCAGGTTTATTTACAGAGAACAAATGGCTCTGCACTACATACCGGTCATTAATAATATAACCGGTTGTCATCTTACAAAGCATACAAATAAATAGAGATGTAAGTCAATATATTTGTGCTTTTGTAATTAATCCCTACAGTACGTAGTAGTCAGTAGATAATATAAATGATGCTTTACCATTTCACAACCTGCTAAAGTGACCATGTTGTAGCCACTGAAAGATTCCTGGAGCTTGTGTAACTGATCCCCACTGTTTCTGACTGTTTACTACGTCACTGCCGATCACTAATTCTTGATTGTTTCTTGACATAATTAGAAATGCTGAGATGGGTTAAAGCTGTGCTTGCTTGTTAATTTTAATTTCCTAACAGAAAAATTTGCAACATACAGCACCAGTTAAACGTATGAGCATATCTGTTCATGCAATCGTTTCCTTGTTTGGAATGTGCACACTGTAGATTCAGACTGAAGGCAGTAAAAGCACAATAGATCATATGTGGAAGAAAGGAGTAAAGGAACACTGGTGAAACAAACCAGAATATGTATTAAACCAAGGATTCCTCAAGGCACCCTCTTCTACTCTGACCATATCTTTACACAGCTTTGGCATTCACTTTAGCAGCTTCATCATTTAGTCACTATGAATGTGTGGCTACAGTGATGGTTACAAAAGAGAAAAAAACTGCACAGCACTCACAGACAATGTGAACTGGTGCCAGCAGGGACGCTGGATCAAAATACTAGATAAAAACTCTCTGCAGCACTCAGCTACTACCAGTGGTGTACATATGCTAACAAGCTAAATATATATGAGAAAAAATTTAAAAACTTACGTTTTTTCAAAAAACTCAAAATTCTTATATTTTTTTTAAATCTGAAGTTCTTAGTACTACTAAGTACTACTAAGAACTTCAGATTTAAAAAAAATATAAGAATTTTGAGTTTTTGAAAAAACGTAAGTTGTTAAATTTTTTCTCATATATATTTAGCTTGTTAGCATATGTACACCACTGGTAGTAGCTGAGTGCTGCAGAGAGTTTTTATCTAGTACAGTGATGGTTAGGTAGAAGGGACCACATGCGCCTAAGCTATCCTTCAGGTTAGGGGTTCCTAGACTATCTCTGTCCCCAAGATTACCCCTGAATGTGTGGATGCCTGGGTGTCATACATTGCTATGCTTCTTCACACGATTCCCCTATCTGGCCCCCTCCTAACAAACGAGTGAAAGGGCAGGACTGCAATGGAAACACACAGACAAAAACAGGAAAGTAAACAGGTATCAAGGCTTTCAAATCTTCACCAGAAGGAAAAATTTCACAGCTGCCAAAAAAAACTACTACCTCATTGTGGAGCCCACTGGGACGGGTTACTCGGTACCGGACCGGGGTACTGCTGGGGATGTCACGGGGGTTCTGGCCCGGACCGTGTCCCGGGTTCACACAAGTAAATAGGGGAATATTTACAGGGGAGTTTGTCGTGACGCCACCCACGGGTTGTGGTCAGGGTGACCACTGCTGCTACAGAACCTCCGGGGATGATGTTTGGCAGCTGTAGATGGAATGGCTCCCCGCAAGTAGAGCCTGGTTCCCCGGGCAGTGATAGTTAAAGTCTATGATGGATGCTATAGATGCTGCAGGATAGGGATGATAGTGAAGACGGTGGCTGCTTATGAGGGAGTTGTGAGGGAGAACAGGGTTTGCAAGGATTGTAATAGGGGTTGTAGTCAACACAGGCACTTACTTTGCAGTTGCAGGACTAGTAGTCTTGGTACTGAATGAGGTATAGTAATAGGTACAATTCACTTACTTTCCTGCTGCTGCAGCCTTGTCCCTCAGCTTGTGTTGAAAGCAGTGTTCGCCTCTGCAGATGGGGATCTCTGGTGTTGAATATAGGGCAAAGGGTGCAATTAACACACAGACTCAAGGTTTTGTAGTTCTCCAAAGCTTTACTGTAGTTGTTTTCAGCAAGTACTGTCCACGGAGTCTGTAATGGGGCCGGGTTGCTCCCACCCTGTCCAGGTCCTTGGCTTACCACTGCTGCGCTGTGTGTGTGGCCCTGCTGCTGCTTATTAGCTGAGCTGCTGGCACTATCTCTCCTCACAGGTACCCCTTTTCTAGGCAACTTGGGTCTTTCTGTGTGCTTCTGACTCCGCCGTGTTGCTTTGCTGAGGTACAGTGTAGATATACAATCTCCACTATCCCGGTGTTTACTGTGCTGCATGTGTTAGTCACAGTTTCGGATCCGGTATCTGGTCTGTGCGTCTCCTCCGGGGCGAGTTGTGAAATCACTCAGTCTCCCAGATGTGTTCCTGTGTTCCTCTGTTTCTTGTGCTCCTTCCCTCAGGCCCTGGCTAGGCCTGGAATCGAGGAGCAGACTGTAGAGAAGCCTGAGGCAGCTTCTTTACACTACAGTCTCTCTCTCAGTTCTCCCAGGAACTGAACTCTTCACAGTACTGCTACGTACTGAACTCACTACTTCCTCTTGACCCGGAGTATATAAGGGAGCTGTTTTAGCTCCCCCTCCTGGCCCAGAGGTGCTAGTGTAGTGTCCAGTGTTGTGTGGGGAGGGAACTCGTGTGATGTTATTGTGGCACATTAACCCTTGGGGTGCCGCATCATCACTACAGAGAAAGGCTTCTTCAACGTGGCCAGTATAGAGATTCTATATCAGGCATGGAATGCTTCCAGGGGTGGGTAGATATAGCAGAAAGGAGGAATAATCAAAAGCTGCAGCTGCAATGCAGGCTAAGAGAATTCTCAGCCAGCAAGGAAAGGGTCCTTAACCTCTTCAGCATAGAAAGGAAAGAACATCTGCAAAACAGTCAAATAAGCTCTCAGAAGGATTGCAATTGATTAGACACAGAGACCTTCTAACCCCAGGTCCCCCAGTGGTGACATCAGAATGTGGCTGTCACATGTAGACTGCTTTGCAGTATCTGTGAACTGCTATGCAGTAGTTTAAATGGATTGAATTCCTTTAGCCTATAAATTTCTGTGGCTCTGCAGATGTAGATGAGCTGCTGCTGCTGGGTGTGTATGGTAAGGTAGTTGTTCACTCCTCAAGCCTGAAAATATTCCCATTAACCAACAGCTGGTGTCGTTGATAGAATACACACTGTGTAAAGACTGTGAGCTGAGTGGATGCCAAGTGCAGCTCTCTGGAGCTCTTTTGCTGTTGCTGCTGGAGGTTGCTGTGCTTATCCAGAGCTCTGGGTGAAAGTGAGTGGGTTATAGTCAAGGACTGAATAGGAGCAAGGGCAAGGTTGGTGGCCCAGACATCTCCACAATTAGAGGTAAATATGGAAACAGGTGTCAGCTAGAGAGCCCAGTCTACAGAGTCAGACTTGCTTCCCTGATTTCCTCAGCCTATCTTTGCCTTCCTGCTACTACTCCACTTGTGCGCCATTATCACCCTGTGACAACGGCAGAGTTAGGATAGAATGACTTTCCAACAGCTGAAAGAATTCCCAAAGTTTCTGAGCTCTTGTTGGCTGCTTTGCCATCACTCTGGAGTCCAACTCATTGCAAACCATGTAATTTTGGTTATGGTCAGGTGATAGTGAAGGCCATGTCATCTGAAGAAGCTCTCCATCGCTTACCTCCTTGGTCACATAGCCCATAGCTTGGAGATGTGTTTTGGGTAATTGTCTTTATTGCAACACAAATGATGGTCTCAAGTGCAAACTAGATGGGATACAGAAACCATCCTCTCATTATTTCTGTTTCTAGGCTGGTCACACACACAGATTCTGGCAGATATGTCACAGATCTTGTGCAGTGAAATCATGACAGATTGCTCCATTGACCAGCAAAATGACCATGGTCTATTCACTGCACAGATTTGAACATATCTTGCACAATATCTGTGTGTGTGACCCACCTTACAAAGAAGGCATTGTAGCAAATCTCTAATTTGAACGGGTACTTCCACAATATTAGTTTAAGGTCTTGATGCAACCATATCATTCTACTTCTTTACTTTTCGTTTACCACTAAAAGAGATTTTGGTTTATTTCTCAATTACACTGACCAGGCTGTAGGTGACATTAATGGTGAAAAAAAGTTATGAAATGATTCTTCTTGCTAAGATTTTGTTATGTGGTAAAATCCTGGCATCTCAATGGACGTGTGCAGACTTTTAATATTCACTATATCTTTTGTTGCACTACATCTACAACCAAGGTGTTTGGGAGATTTTTTCCATATAGCAAGAACATAATTCATTTTCAATTGATCCTTCCATTTAACAGCTTTATATTTCACCACATGCACTCATATACGTGGTCCTATGTCTTGTTCACATTTTTCATTTTTTTTTCTGAGCCAAGCATTTTTTTGCTTGAAACACACAACCCATTTACAGCTTGCCATGTATTGTTTTCAGGAACAAGTAACCTTGGATCATTTTCTGTGTCAATAAACCAATCAATACGTTACAAGTGCTCAAGCTGCTTAGCCCATTTGTAGAAGTCTATAATCTAGTAGACAAATCACAGTTTAGTCAAGCATGATCAAGTGATTCAGGAAAAGAGTTTTACTGATTCTCACTTTCCCATTTCTGTCCACACACCAGGTGCTGCACAAAGACAGCTGTACGATATTCAGAGATTGGGCGATAAATGTACAGTACATAGAAAGGCAGTCTTGTATACCACAATCCTATTTAGATGCATCCCTTTATGTAAAATCTATTTGCTAACATACTGGAGGTCTAAATTTAAAAAAATAAAAATTGTTTATAGTTGTCCTTAATCGCAAAACCAACATCAGTGACAAATATAAAAATCTCACTAATAAACATCCTAGATGTCCACAACTTTCACAATGATGACCTATCCTTATGATAGATCGTCAATGTCTGATTGAATAAGGTCCAATTTCCAGCACCACAGCCAATTAACTGTCCCTGGTGCCGGTGGTGGCTGTCTTCCGATAGTTGGTGTGGCTGGGTACTATACATCTGCCTCCTATTGATTTGATTTGGAGACGGATGTGTAGTACCCGGCAGCAGAAGACAAAGCAGCTCTGGGACTGAGGATTTCCAGCTACCTGCTGCTGCCACCGGCACCAAAAGCAGCTGATTGGTGGGAGTGTAGGATGTCGGACCCCGGCTGATTAGACATTGATGATCTATCCTATGGATAGGTCATCAGTGTAAAAGTAGTGGACAACCTCTACAAGATGAAGATCTTTAAAATGATCTGTGGATATTATTCTGTAAATACTTTAGTCTTCATCTCTTTAACGCTCCATTCACACTGGGTTTTTGGTCTATTTTTGCTCGTCAGTTTTTGTAGCCAAAACCAGGAGTGGAACAATCAGAGGAAAAGTCTAATAGAAACACGTCACCACTTCTGTATTTATCACAGACTCCTCGTTTTGGCTACAAAAACTGACAAGCAAAAACAGAGCAAAAATGCACACTGTGAATGGAGCCGAAGTCCTATGTATGTTGGATGACTTTTTGATAGTGTTAGGCTGCTTTCACACTGCAGTTTTTTCCTGATCAGCATTCATCAGGTTTGTGTGCCAAAACCAGGAGTGAAACTTGCAGAGAAAAACTATAATTGAAAGATTGACACCTGTTCTGGGTTTTGGAGACACTTCAGGTTTTGGCACACAAACCTAATGAATCCTGATCAAGAAGAAACTGCAGTGTGAAGCCAGCCTTAGGGTATGGACACACATCCGAGTGAAAAAACTGTCCGATTCACGGATCTGAGAGTTGGACGAGTGTCATCTGACTTTTGGTCAGTGTGGCTTGTGAGTGCTGTCCAAGTGCAATCTGTTTTTTCCTCAGCAGCTATTTACTGTATAATCATTTACAGGAACATTTTGTACAGTTGTCTGAACTACAGAATGGTAATGTATCTGTGGCACCCCTGCGGGGGATTGCCACAGGTTCCACTGGAGCAAGGAAGGACTTACATCTTGGTGAACACAGCACACACCACCTTCCACCCCAGACCTGAAGGGGGAGCTCTACTGGCTGCATTAAGTCAGTTCCCCTTTAAGAACTCTCAGGCAGGAGGGAGGAGGCAGTTAGTCCCTGGAGTTAGTTTCAGTTCAGTGCAGTTCCTGTGAGAAGGAAGTGAGAGGAGACAGAGCTGCTGGTCACTGGGGAGATATTCAGGCCCGGGACCAGGGACGACTGACCACTGTGCACACCCCAGGGAAGGTGCCGGAGGCAAGAGGAGGAAACAGGGAACTGAGAAAGGGAATCGTTTACTTAGCCTTTTAGTACACACGGACACTGGAGTCCGACGCTGCCAGCCTGCCTTCCCTGAGGAAGATGCCAGGAAAGGCGTTGAAACGCGTTGGATGCAATAAAAGGTTTTGATCATATCACATCTGATCGTGAGTTTCTTCCCTGGAATAAGTGGATCCTGGCAGCGCGGACTGGTGAACACCGTTTCCTTCCCCATATTACTGTGTGATTCCACGTGCAAGTGGTCGGTGGGAGTCCAGCAGCAGCCATCCGGATAAAACACTATATGTCTGTATACCAGTTGTGGGTCGCACAACTGAAATAGGTGAGTGGTTCCTTTATACCACCGTATTATAAGTGTCTAAGTGATAAGGCACTATTGCGCCTCTTGTTCCCCTTCCCCCTTTTTCTTTCAAGCATAGGACCAGGGGCCACAAGACAAACAGGGACCCCACAGAAGGACCTGATTGTCAGATTAGGACTAAGATCAGAGAAGAAGAAGCAGTGGGTTCAGGCTCAGGCAGGACTCATCCCACACTGCAGAGCACAGACACAAAGGAGGCCTCATAACTTTCTAAGGTGGAAGTCCCAAATTGCATCGGGGACCTGGTTACTACTCTGGACTGTACTTGTTACGTTATCACCAGTAAAAGGTACCGAAACAACAATCCCTGTGTGTCTGTGTGCCTGTCTAACCATTGCAATTCACCACTGTGTCAGAAAAGACTTGACTACTACTCCCCTCATCCATTCCCGCTGCCCTGAGGTAAAGCTCCACCTGTGGGAAGCTGTTCCACACTCTGCTGCACCCACCATCACCTCAGCGGCAGGCTGCAGCGCTGGTATATCCGTTACCAGGTACCATAGGTAGCATCACGTTAATAACCCCCTTATCCCCCCACTGTTCCCCGCCATTGAGGGTCCAGGGCACGGGACCAGGGATCGACCAGCCGTGAAGAGATCCACCATCAGAACCGCTATCAGCCCCGGTACCTCAGGAATGTCCCCATTTAACCCCTGAACTACCAATGATTTTAGGCACCATGTCTCTAGGGAGGGGGGCAATCCCTAGAGACATGGTGACAACATCTTTGACACATATTAACCCTTTATTACGGGGGTTCATTACAGCATATGCAGCATCTGTGCTCATATGCCGCATAGATGCTGCATATGCAATTTAACCCCACAAAATATACAAAAGTGCCCATCAGCTGGGTGCTTATTAATCACCTTGCACCGCTAACACAGCGGTACAAGATGATTACTTACTGTACCGGCAAAGCGGGAAATTTAAACTCTGTGGCTTTGACAGCCGCAGAGCTTTAATTTCCCGACAAATGCTGCCCGCGGTCCTTCAGGACCATGGACAGCATCACACATGCACTCACGTCTCACAATCGCAGCACACTAACATACATACAGCCAGCCACACTCACCACACGCACCACACACACCCACAAACACGCACAGCACTCGCATCACTGTCGTGCATCAAACACGCTCCGTGTTTGATGCACGACAGTGTGCCTCCAGCCTAAAAGCTTAAACCTTGTTTTTAGTTTTTGGCCACACGCTTCATAAATGTTTTGCAAATGAGCAAACTACATGTAAGGGTGGGTTGTGTTGTGATAGGAGCAGGGTTGCCATTATCAATTGTAGCAATAAACTGTGGAAAAGAAAAGCGCAATAGGCTCTTACCCAGGGAGAGGAAGGATTAGCAATGAACCAATATACTGTTCACCTTGTATGATCATGACCCACAACCAAATGAAAGTGTTATGGGGACGGCACACATGTCAATGTCGCCAGCGATCTCATCGCTGGCAACATTGAAGGCTGATCGCTGGTGAGCTGTCACACAGGCACACTCACCAGCGATCAGTACCAGTGAGATCGCTGGTAGCCATGTAAACAAGTGGGTAACTAAGCACCGTGTGGCGCTTAGTTACCCGCTGTTTACCATGGATACCAGCTCCCAGCACTTGCTGAGAGGCACTGGGAGCTGGCTTCTCGTTCGTCTCCCGGTGTCACACACAGCGATGCTGCGTGTCCACCGGGCGCCCATGACCAGGTTTTAGAGCAGGTTCTAAAACCTGGCGACCATCAACCAGCGATTTATTGCTGGTTGATGCGCCCTGTCACACACATCAATATCGCTGCAACGTCATGTGCAGCAGCGATACTACACGCGATATTGACGCGTGTGATGTCCCCATTAGAGGCAGCTGCCCCAGAAACTACATGAATCAAGGCAAGTCAATTATACAGGATATCAGGAAAAATGGTATAAAATCTGCACTGCTGCCAAAGAATTCAATTCATACCGTAGTGATCATTGTAGCATATGGTGGTTTATTCTACGTGTTTCGAAGGGTAACCCCACTTCTTCATCGGGAAATATGCACCAGTGTACACTGGTATACTGGAGTATTCTTGGTGTATATTTGGTGTATATACTGATGTACATTTCCTGGGAGGAAAACTCTTTAAGGGTATGTGCACATCGGACGGGTCTGCATCTTTGCAGACCGTCCTAAAACCGGTGTAGAATTGCAGAAACTGAGTTTTCTGAGCTCAGCAGTGCCCCTCGTTTTGTTAGCGTTTTGCTAACGTTTTGCGATTGGTTTATTAGCGTTTGTACAGCGTGTTCTTGGCGATTTCCCCGGCGTTTTTCTTAGCGTTTTCCAGACTGGTTTTTGGTGCACTTGTAAGCTAGATCCGCCGGAAAAACGCTCAAAAGAAGTCACTTGCTCTATCTTTGAAAACTTGTGGAAAACCGGAGAAGAAACTGGAAAGGAGAAAAAAGAAAACCGTTCTAATGTACACAGCGTTTTCTAAACTCCATTGACTAGCATGTTAATCCAACCGGTGGCTAGGATTAACATAAATTAACATAAAACTCAGCGGAAACCGCCGACGGAAAACGCTAAAAAACAGCCCACAAAATGTCTGATGTGCACATACCCTAAGGGTATGTGCCTATGCAGAGTAAATCTGTACCATGTGGTAAAAAAAATGCACCAAAACCGCAGTATGGACTTGGTTCATTTTTGGGGAGACATGGTGCAGTGTTGTGTCCTGCAATTTTCATCATCAAGTCAATGGCTTGAAGGTCTAAAAAACAATGAAAAATCAGCTGCAATAATTGACATATGTGAGAGTCATGTGGGATTAGTGGATGAGGGCAGATATATCTCTCCGGGGGCCGTCACACGCTGCGACATCTTTAGCGATATTGTAAGCGATCACGTGCACGCGCAATCGCTTACAATATCGCTCACATCGCTGGTGAGATGTCACACAGACAGACTCACCAGCGATGCGGAGCCGCGATCTGCTGGTTACTATGGTACACATCGGGTAACTAGGCGCCGCGCGTCGCTTAGTTACCCGACGTGTACCATAGTTACCATCTCCCAGCATAGGCGCGGTCGCTGGGAGATGGATCATCGTGGTGTCACACACCACGATGATGCAGATCGTTGCATCGTTCATCGCTAGATCTGAGAACCGAACCTCAGATCAGCGATGTCACGATCAAGCGATTTAACATCGTAAATCGCTTGATTACATGCAACGATATCTTGCCCGATATCGCTTAAGCGATCAAAAAGGAGATCGCTTAAACGATATCGGGCAAGATATCGTTCCGTGTGACGGCCCCCTCCCAGGTATCTGTCATATGCAACCTAGCCTGGTCAGTATCACCTGGCTGCTAATGAATTAGTGGGAGGCGGTTGGTGTAGGTAAAAGGAGTCTGGGAGGTCGGGCGGGGCTCTCTCTCAACCTGGGAACACAGAAGGCCTGTCTGTGTATGGAAAAGCATGTGAGTGAAAGCAGTGCTCTTTGGTTCTATGGTTTGGCTGAAGGGAGAAGCCCTTCAGTCTATAGTGAGGGTGCAATCTGTTTAGTTAGTGCCGGACAGGCAAGGATTTTTGTTTGCTGTTTTGTTTTCTTTGTTTGCTTTCACCACAATAAACTCTGGCCAAGGCCAGTGGCATCTAAATCTCTGCTCTTGGTCTGAGTGACACACGACACATACGTGCCCTTTGACCCTGGCAAAGGCGAACCCAGAGTGTGTTTTCACACATGCTACAGATTTTTCTGCAGCAAAATCCACACAACACTTCCTAAATCTCAGACTTTGCTGGCATGATGAAACACATGGGATCTGTTACAAATCTGCACCAATACCCTGCAAAAAGCACCTAAAAAAACGCACCATGTGCACACAGCTTTCAATACCACTGAAGGAATTGATTTCAAAATCTCTCAAGTTCTCAAATTCAGTAGGGAACAAGAAAAAACCGTGTGCACAACATTTCGGTAATCTCATAGCTTTTGGCAGTACTGTAAAAATCAACTTGTAGGCTATGTTCACACTGCGATTTTGATCCATTTTTTCTTGTTCATTTTCCTCTCTTTTTCAGCTGGAAATCTGGATCAACTTTAAAAAACAAATCAGAAACAGATCATTCATTTTGGATCCGTTTTTGATCTGTTTTGGCTGCTCTTTTTTCAGTTTGTTTTTTTAAGCCCATACACAAGTTTCAATGGGAAAAGTGGATCTGAAAAGTGCATCCACAATTGACAGCTCATTCTTTAACCCCTTCAGCACCCGGGCAATTTAAAATTTTTCGGTTTTTGTTTTTCCCTCTGCCTCTTCCAATCGCCATAACATTTTTATTTTTCCATCAATATAGATGTGTGAGGGATTTTGGTTTGCAGGACGAGTTGTACTTTCAGAAGAAATCAATTATTTTACCATATAGTGTACAGGAAAATGGAAAAAAAATCCAAGTGCGGTGAAATTGCAAAAAATGTGCAATTACATATTTGCTTTTTGTTTTTTTTTCTTCACCATGTTCGCTATCTGGTAAAACTGGTATGTCTCTATGATGCCTCAGGTTGGTACGAGTTCGTAGATACCAAACAATGTATACTTTTACTGTTATGTAAGTGGTGAAAAAAAAATTCAGAAGTTTGAAAAAAATAATTGCGCTTTTCTTGCCATGTTCTGAGAACCGTAGCGCTCTCATTTTTGGAATCTGGGGCTGTTTGATGGCTCATTCTCTGCGACTTGAGATGCCGTTTCTAATGATTCAATTTTTGTGTAGATATGTGTTTTGATCGCCCGTTATTACATTTTATTGCATGTTGCAGCGACCAAAAAAACGTAATTTTGGCGTTTGGAGTTTTTTTTCCATTACGCAGTTTACTGATCTGATTCATTGATTTTATATTTTGATATATTGGGCATTTATGAATGTGGCAATACCAAATACGTGTATTAGTTTTTATTTTTTTAATACTTTTATTTTGAAAGAGGCAATAGGGGGTGATTTGAACTTTTATGTTTTATTTTTCATATTTTTATTTCTTATTTATTTTCCACTGCCCTATAGGGCGCAAAAGTGCTGCACTGTCCGATCGCTTGTGCTATGTCAAGATCAGCTGCAGCACATCGGGACATAGCACAAATGATCACTTCTTGTGGATGCTGGCGTTAGCCAGCCATAAACAGTTAGTGAACTCCTGATAGCATCCAGGGTTACCATAGGACCCCAGGCTATCAGGTGGCTCATAGAGAAAAAACGCACCACATCATGAAAGCACAGATTGATCAGCAAAACTTGAAAACCCATTGACTTTGCTGGGATTCCATTGTAGGCTAGCTTCACACCACGGTGTGATCCGGTCCGGGGCTGTCCGGGATGACCCTGACAGCCTCGGACCGGATCAGCACACAGAACCGGAGGGCCAAATGTGCCCTCCGGTCCAGTGTGCAGCCGGATGGCTGTAATTGCAGCCGCAGCTGCTGGTTTTTCAAGTCCTGAAACAACAGCGGCATGCAGCCGCCAGTGTCAGGATCCCGGATCCTCCCGGTCCGGGGCAATCCGGCCCTATAGGCTCCCATGTTAGGGAGCGTCGGATTGCCCTGGATCCGGGACAATCCGAGAGAATCCGGGATCCGGCAAATTGGGGAGATTTTTCTCCCCGGACAAAACAATGATGCAAGCATCATTTTTGTGTCCGGAGAGAATAATCCGAATTCTCCCGATTCCACCGGAGAGATGAAACCGGATGGCAGAGAGCTGCCATCCGGCTCCATCCGGCCCCATAGAAGCTTCTATGGGGCCAAAAACCGGTCTGGGGCTGCCTGGTTACACCGGACAACCCCGGACCGGATCACACCGTGGTGTGAAGCCAGCCTAAGTGATACGTTCACTGCGTTTTCACTACAAAAAATGGATAAAAAAAAACAGATAAAAAAATGCACAGTGTGAACAGGGCTGTAATTTTCATGAAAATGCTACAAAAAAACTAGTGCATGGGAACATAGCCTTACCCTGCTAAGTAGGAAATACCATGGGAAAAAACATTTAAACCTAAACTAGCATATGTAGAATGTAAAATGAAAAGCAGCATTCAACAGAAACATCTGAAATAGAACTAAATGTACCTTAATGAATATACAAAGTAAATGGCCGTATTTATTGTCATGTTTTATGTACTGTCCTGTATTTGAAATTTCAATAGACTTTTTAATACTCTGTATGAACATACATATTGTAGGATACTTGATTACAGGCTGAAGTAATTAGGGTTATTAACTTGCCTATACCATACATGCTTTTTCACATCTTTGACTTTATATCATTCAAGCTATGAAAAGTGTCTGTGACAAAGACCATGCGAGCGTTTCCAGCAGTGAAGTGAGTTAAACAGCAGCAGGCATAAAACTATTAAGCATTTAGAAATTCAATCCACATATGAGTTGAAATGATCTCGGGAATGCAGTCTTTAAGATTATGCTACAATATCTAAAATATTTTCATTACCTAAGAATGAGCAGCGGAATATCCGGCATTATGAAAAATGTCTCAGCACATAGTAGCAGGAGGTCTGGATAGGCTGCGCCAAGGGATTAAAAAACAATGATAGAGAATAAGAACATCAGGCAAGCAAAGCCAACTTTACAAAAAGGCAAAAACATTGCTCGGAGAATGACATTTTAGAGATTACAATTTGTATTTTCAGACACATGGCATTATCCTGTGTGAGGTTACAGTATATAATGCTATTAGAGTAAGTAGCAAGTCTAAGGCAGCTATGGACATTGACATTTTCATTAAATGAAAAAAAAGATGCAAATATGCAAACTCCGACTACCCACTCACTGCTTCCAAAATTGGCGGATTCATCTTTTTTTTTTTTAAAAGGTTTTCAAAAGAACATGCTAAAGCCAAAGAGCAATTATCGTCTTATGTCTATCTATGACACTATTAAAGGAAGTCATCTAGATACCATTATCTGAAAATACCAATTGGATCAATGGACTAATTCTTCTAAATTAAGAAATGTACTTGAACAAAGAAGATTATACAAGATCTCGAGCCATTGTGCCTTGATGGATGAATTATCTGTAGGAAGATCTTGTGCAAACTGAGCTAGGTCCACCAAGGTCTTCTCAGCTGTTACATAGATATTATAAAGCCATTGGGTTGCTGGTCTTCCTCTTTGCCTTTTTTCCTTCTATTCTTGATGTTCTTCTCCAGTAATTGCACTCTTCATATGACGTATCCAAAGTAGGCCAATCATTACTTGGTGATCCTTGCTTCAAGTGACATGACTGGCTTGATTTGCTCCAAAATTGATTTGTTTCTTCTTCTTGCCAATTATGGTATTGATAACATCCTTCTCCAGCTCCACATTTTAAAGGTGTTGATTTTTCTTCGGTCTTCTTTCTTTATTGCCCAGGTTTTACATTCGTATGTTACCACAGAATACCAAACTATATATACGAGCCAAGTCTTTATCAACAGTGAAATATTTCTTGATTTGAAGACCTTGCCCAATGACTTAATTGTGGATTTGCCTATAGCTATTCTCCTATTGACTTCTTGTGTCGTAGCAGCATCTTGAGTGATCATTGATCTGAATAAGGTCCTTTACAACTTTCAGTTTGTCACTATCCATCTCAAATGTGTCCCGGTCATACCTGGCAGTACACAAATCTCATGTTTTAAAAAAGCTAATAAAACTTTATTAGGGATGAGCGAGTAGAATCGTTACTATTCGGTACTCGCCGAATAGTAACGATATTCGGGCTACTCGCTACTTCCCGAGTTTCTTGTGATTACTCGGGAGTAGCGAGTAGTCATTTAACTTTCGCAGTGTATCTATATATACACTGCGAAATTGCACTAAAAGTGAATAAAAGTTAATAAAAACTAAAAAAATATCATACTCACCTATCCAACGCCTGCACCGGGACCGGCAAAGAAGACATCCGATCAACGACAAGAACCTGTGAGTCTGACAGCCAATCAGATGGCAGGTAGCGATCTGGCCAATCAGATGGACAGACATTACAAACCACCTGATCGCTACCAGCCACCTGATTGGCCAGATTGCCAGGTCATTGATGTATGTTCAAGACCTGGCAATCTGGTCAATCAGGTGGCTGGTAGCGATCAGGTGGTTTGTAATGTCTGGCCATCTGATTGACCAGATCGCTACCTGCCATCTGATTGGCTGTCAGACTCACAGGTCCTTGTCGTTGATTGGATGTCTTCTTTGCCAGCCTCGGTGCAGGCATCGGATAGGTGAGTATGATATTTTTTTTATTTTTTTAACAACTTTTACTCACTTTTTGTGCACTTTCGTAGTGTATATATAGATACACTGCGAAAGTACTCGCCCGCCCATTCACTGCCATTGGACTCACTATACTCACAACGAATACTGAGACCTACTCGTTGCAAGTATAGCGAGTCCGATTCTCGCAGTACTCGCTCATCCCTAATCTTTATTTAAAGTCTACGTTTTACTGCAAAATTGATCTATACATTCTCTTTAAACATGACCTGTCCAAATAATGAAGTGGCATAATTAAACACCCACCCCATTGTCAAATGTGTCTAATTTTCTAAGTATAGTGAACCCTCTGGAAACACTATCATTTTGAAGGTTGCTAATTTGAGATGTAGTGCCTATGTAAGTTCTGTCAGTACCTTTGATGCTCCTATATGAGCACTTGTGCAAGATTGACACCACAATGTCGTCTTGCGTAAATTATGGTTGATGGCAATGTCATTATCAGGATATTGGTTGATATTGGTCAGAAAACAATGACACAGGGAGCAGACAGGAATCAAATAAAAAAAAATTGCCAATTGTTGGGATCAGGAGTCAGCAGAAAAGACAAATATACAGGAGGGGTCATGTGCAGGAATATAGTCAGTAATTTATGGGGGTGTCCTGGCATAACATACTAATACCTATCATTAGAATAGGTCATCAATACCAAAATGGTGGTGGTTTGACACCTGGAACCCCCAATGGTCAGCTATTATTAGCCCCGATGCCAATTGGATGTAAGCATTGAATGGAGCGGCACTGAACAGTTTCGATCAATGTGAAGCAAATGCAGCCAAGAATTGTGAACCAAACTGAAATAATCGACACTGGCCATTAAACATTGAACATGTGCCGTTAAGCTTTGTTTAGCATTTACATCTAGCTGGGTAGTGCCGAGTGTTGGACACACCAATCTGATACTGGATAGGTGAATAATATTTTATTCCTGGGCAGACCCTTTAACCTAGGTCAAACATATGAGCAAAATATCAAACCTTATGGTAGATGTGGGATGAAAAACAAGCAACCAAATCATAGAAAATAGCTGGTTAAAATGCCCCACCTGGGTGGCATCATAAAGATACATTACCGTAGCTTGCATAGCGATCCCCCAGGTCCAAATAACACAGAAACAAAAGAGAGGAAGCAGGGTGAGTCGTGTGCCCGGTAAGTTACCAATGAAATGTCTCTTCCCAAAATTGCTATTTTCCCATTATTTCTAAATCCAGTTTTTATTTCTTAATTTTAATTTTCAATTTGTAGATATCTGGACTTTATGATATTCAATGGAAATACAAGGGAATTTAATATAAAAAGAATAATTTTTAAATAATTCCAACCATTTTTATTTGTAAGATAAGCAAAACATTGAACATTTGCTTTGAACCATCACCTGCAAGTGTCCATTCTCTAGCAAATAAATGACTTGCTATATGCACAACATAAATCTGTATTCTCCCCAAGGAAGTTATTGGGGGTCTAAAAACATCAGTCAGTAATTACATCAATTTCATTGTACTTAGCTCAGGTGATACTTTCCCTATAGAAAGGCCTTAGAAGTCAATGAAGCCTAAAATAGGTGTCTGTACTGTACATTCTCTAGTGATTATATTCATTTTAATTCAATTGTAGTCTACAATACACATCAACTTTTAGACTAAATCACGTTATGAAAAGGATAGAGATTCATAAGTATACATGGATTTATCGTAAGCTGACCATAGATATTTAATGTACATCATCTGAACCTGCTAACCATCAAATATGTCAGCGGCGTATCTAGGGGGGTGCAGCCGGATCTTTTGCCCCGGGCGCAACTCAGAGGGGGTGCCAGCGCCATCATCTGGGCCGCTCTGTCACCGTAGTCAATAAGTCATCACGCGCCTCCGCTCTGCCCTACAAATTGTGCACGGCCGGTGCCGCGCATGCAAAATTGAACCCCTGATGGTCTTCGCCCTGGTAGCAGCTCCCACCCCCGGGTCACGTCGTGCTGTGGCTGACGTCACCCGGTGCGCCGCACGCAGTGAGTGCGCGCGTACATTGAAGTCGGACAGAGAAGACAAGAAGAGGAGCTGCTGCCCGCCTCCTGACTGAAGTTAAACAGGAATGGTTTCTATGGTCCGCGCTGCTGCTCTTGATCAAAGTATTTCACAAAAAGGTTGTTACCATCATCAGGTCCTTTATTCATCAATAACCTACGTGTTTCAGTGCTGTCCCAGCATCTTCCTCACGGTAGGGAGAGCACTAAAACGCGTAGGTTATTGATGAATAAAGGACCTGATGATGGTAACAACCTTTTTGTGAAATACTTTGATCAAGAGCAGCAACGCGGACCGTAGAAACCATTCCTGTTTAACTTCTGATTTTCCCGCGGTTTTGGTGTGACAGTGGAGGTACTGCAGCAGCTGCTAAAGCTTTCAAACTGGTTGTGAGTCTCACAACCTAAAAAGGTGAGTGGATCTCTATATAATCCACATTAGAACAGTCAGTGTCTTTTTGATAAGACACAATCTGCGCCTCTTGTATCTCCTCTCTTTCTAGTTGCCTCCTGACTGAGTCCATTGTAATAAACGATAATGTAGTTTTACTTGGTAAGTGAGCGTTTCAATAGAGCTACGCATCAAATAAAAATTGGCGGTGGTGGGGGTGGGGGTGGGGGCGCCAAAATAAATCTTTGCCCCTGGTGCCAAAAAACCTAGTTACACCTCTGAAATATGTAATGACGTAACCTGACGCGAGATGTCAAGAAGTTTAAGGAGTTGGATTGTAACTGTCCTATCTATTCATTCTTCATAGAATAAGCAACTGCCAGTGAAATTTGGACGCAGCTTACTTACCTCTTTTTACTAGTTTCCAAAACAACTCCTGCAGACAGGTGCATATATATGTGTATGGGGTTCGGAGTGCTAGCCAACAGCTCTGGGTATATGCAGCCTAAGGCTGGGTTCACATAGTGCTTGGCCTTATATTCAGTGGCTTCATCTGAGCTTAAGTCAAAACCTCCGCAAAATAGTATTCGGTGTATGTGCCAATGGGGACATTGGCGGTGGCTCAGGCACTGTAGCTTTGTAGTACTGGGACTGTGAATTCACACCTCACCAAGGACAACAGCTGTAAGGAGTTTATATGTTCTTCATGTGTCTGCATGGGTTTCCTTCTACACTCTAAAGACATACAAGGGATGACATCTGCAAAACGCTGTGCAATAATGGTGCTGTATAAGCAAGTAACATAAATAAAGAAATAAAGCGTACTCTGGTGTACATCATTTTCATCCATATTTGCCAATTGGAGCTGGGCAGTAAGATGTTGTTGAATACATCTTGATGCCTTACTCCAACAGGTGTATGTGCCTGAAAATGATGCACAACAGAGCATATAGTGACTCCATATGCATAGTTTATATACCTAGATAGAACCACTAATCATATGGCCAAAGGCTATGTGAACCTAGGAAACAACTTAATTGAAAAAGAATTAGCAAAGAGTAATTAGACAATATTACTCAACACACATATTTCAATATTAATCCACCATAGAAAACCCCTTTAAAAAAGCAATGCTTTGAGCTTTGAGAGTGATAACAAGAAAAGTGTTTCGTCATCATAAATATTCCAAGAGAGCAAAAGGTCAAAGACAAGTAAAAAGCGATGACATAATGTCAACCTTTGGAGGTAAGGGAATCAGGTAACAGGTAGGTGTAATGGGCGAAGGGATCAGGAAGAGCTAATCTGACCCTTACCCTGGGGGTCCCTAGCTCACCCTGCTCTCGGAGGTACCTCTAATGGTGAGGAGGTCCAAGTCTCCACCCTATTCCCTGGCTCATGAACAGCCCTAGACTGAAGGCCCCTAGCTTCACCCACAGATCTGGGATCACAGCTACTCCTTCAGCCCAGCAGCTAAGCAACAAAGCAACAGCACAGCACCAAGACTTAAAGCAAATAACTCTATCAGCAGCGTCTGAGAGAGGGGAGGGAAGGCTATTTAAAGCCAGGGGGAGGAGATTCCAGGCGAGTCACACATCAACCCCTCAACCAACAGCTAAACATAACAGTGAATGCAGCTCTGGAGCACAACACAGGAGGCAAAAGACCTTCACACCAATACCTCATGCAGCTCATGAAGACAAACAACATACACAGCAGCATCCAGCAATGTCGGCGCCATCTAAGCGCGTGACACATACAAACAATTGTTTATTGCGCGACAGAAATATGAACCCCATGAGAGCAAATATGATTGTCAGGAAGAAGCTTTTTGGTATCAAGATAACTCAATGTTTAAGACCTTTGCTTTGTAGTGATGGAGCCTGGAGGGATTAAAACATCTGCACCGACTCTCCATGCTCTCCCAGGGTCCGAGATGTCATTGGTGTAACATGTACAGCCACACAGGGGCCCAAGAGGTAAGGGGGCCCATTTGGTCATCCAAAGCAGATGGAATTTTGGATTATGATGAGTTATTTGACTGCAAAGGGCCCACTTACTGTTTTTGTACAGGGGCCAACTTATCTCTGTGTCCAGTAGCGTGTTCATGTTTGCTTGGGTTTCCTCTGTATACTCCAGTTGCCTTCCACAATCTAAAGACATAGTGAAAAGGAAATTTAGAAAATAAGACCCACTTCATCACTATATAAGCAAGTTCACTAAGGAAAGGCTGCACAGTCAAGCTTAGATTTCTTTGTCAGTAGGTTGGTCGGCAGGTATGTTTTCACAAAAATGATTGATGGCAAAATCATGTTTCGTGTACTTTCTAGGGTTGGCTGTGCACTACTATATAAATGATTGAAGAAGAAAAAATGTAAATTGTAAATACTGTCAAAACAGTTTTCCCCTTCTAGAATCTTCTGATGACTATAAGTGCAGTACTAATTATTTAAATAAGAAGTGTAGAGAAATATTCATGGACGCTGATTTCAGATTGTTTCAGTTAAACTTGTTTTGACGACGACCCGAGACCAACAACTTGATTTTGTTTACAATAAAAACCTTTTTATAGCAAGTTTCTTAATTGTTCTCAGAAATGATTACATCTGTCTTACCTTAGTTAACATAAACATCTCAAAATGTGAATGTGCTTGAAGCCTTTTGTTTTTATTTTCCTTTTCTACAGACAATTTATGGAATAAGTGATACTCTTCGTGTAATAGATTCATTCTGTTCTGAATGTATTACTTTTAGGGTTAACGTTCCATAAGGCGACACCTCCACGTCTACAGAACCAACTACTACCTGGTATTGAATTGGAAATAAAACCAGGGCTGGAACTAAAGGTTAACTATGCAGTGGTGCACGTTCACACTGGCCTCATAATGGGAAAAACAACAAGGAGAACAAGTGAGCAAATACCCTAAAATAATAAAAGTAAAGTGCAAGAAAATAAATAGGGTACTTGGTGACATTATTATGATCAAAAAAATGCGTAAGCTGTCCCACTAGGGAAAAGGTGACATCATCGGGATGGTCCCTACCTAAAATCTAGTACTAATACCTTGTCATCTGTCTTTGATGTGGAATGACAAGGATTGGATCAAGCAGGACCTGGGTCCCAACAGAGCACACCATACGATGGGAGGCCATTAATGTCCAGCTCAAAGGTAGGCCACACCTATGATTGCATGACTGCAACAAAACATAATGAAATAAAACCAGGGCTGGAAATAAAGTGTAACTACGCAGTGGTGCACATTCACACTGGCCTCATAATGGAAAAAACAACAACAAGGAAAACAAGTGAGCAAATACCCTAAAATAATCAAAGTAAAGTGCTACAGTGCAAGAAAATAAATAGGGTACTTGGAGACATTAATTTTGATAAAAAAAACAGAGTGAGGGAATGACAAAATAGTAGACTTGATTGGATCACAAACATTCAAAGGCATGTAATACATTCCCAGAAAGAACACAAGATGTTATAAGCAACAGGGTCTCACCCGTCCACTGGCTCATCAGGGATTAGAATATTTGTGCCTTGGGGGCTTCCAGGGCCAAATAACCCAATCACGCAGCACCGCACTTTTGGCAGGCACCCATTTAGAAGAGATAGCAGCAAGCTTAGGAAGCTAACAGAGTCCAGCAAAGAATGTCACCAAGTGACTGAACTGTCCCAACCTGGGATTTTCCAGCAGTTCTTTGATTGTCCGGATTGTTCAGTGGTATGAGCCCTGGTCCATTCATTTTTTCTAAAGACAGCCAGGCCAGCGGATGAGAGCACCCACTGACCCCCATGTATCCACAGCAATCATGTGGGGTCAGATTAGAGTGAACCTAAAACTGGAATAAGATATCAACCGGGGAGTATGTTACTATTTTCAATATACCCATGATACCTAATAAAGGGGCAAATAAAATTAATTAGATTAGCTCCTTATATAGTATTTGTATTTCTATTATTTATACTTCCCTCCTATCCTCTAAACTTCAAAATAAAAAAAAATCCCTCTGTCACTCACAGTGATTTCTCTGCTGCCCACTCCCACTCAATGATTGAATATTCATGCATCATGACACTGTCCTGCCTCCTCTCTGATCTGTCTCTGATCTGTCTGATATGTGACTCATTCACTGCAGACAGAGAAGGGAGAGGGGTGGAGGGGGGAGTTTAGCTGCAGCTCTTCATTTAATTGTATATATGAGACATATGTACTGGTGCAGTTTGAGATATGTCTATGTGATTATAAGAACATTTGATCATTTGCTCAGCAGATACACACATTACATGTCTACAGGAAAACTAAATTTTATGTATACACATAGAAATCTTACAGGCTGCAGCACAAAACACCTTCCCCCTCCCAGCCCAGAGCACAGAGGGGAGGGAGTGAACACAAGCCTGGATGGGTGAGGATATTTAAATAACACTTATAATGCAACTGGACTATTCAGTTGGAAATATAATGGAGAGGACTAATGCACCAGCTCCTTGCAGGTATGAAAATGCTGATAAAATGGAAACTAGAAAGTGCACAATAATGATTTTACATGTTTTTAAAGGGTCTGCAAAGGTATTATTAGTATCATACTGAAAAATGACATCACAGTATCCTTTTAAATTTTAATGGTGTCCTTTCAACACCTCTGATATTTGTCATGTTGTAGCTGCTGTTATGAAGAGAATCCACAATGCAAGTATATACCGTATATAAACATATTAGTATATTTGGGTGCAAAAAAACTCACATATGTATTGCACAATATTACACTTTTAGACTATATTCACACTGTGCATTTTTATTCCTTTTTTGGATCCATTTTTGCAGTGAGCGCATCACTGTAATGGAATCCCAGCAAACTCAATGGGTTTTCAAGTTTTGGCATTCAATCTGTGCGTTTTTGATCTGATCCGTTTTTAGGGTAGAAAAGGGAACCTGAAAAAAATGAGCATCGCAGTTATTGCTGCATTTTTCTACACTGTGTGCAGAATTATTAGGCAAATGAGTATTTTGATCACATGATACTTTTTTATACATGTCCTACTCCAAGCTGTATAGGCTTGAAGCAACACCAATTAAGTAAATCAGGTGATGTGCATCTCTATAATGAGGAGGGGTGTGGTGTAATGACATCAACACCCTATATAAGGTGTGCTGAATTATTAGGCAAATGCCTTTCTTAGGCAAAATGGGTCAGAAGAGAGATTTGACGGGCTCTGAAAAGTCCAAAATTGTGAGATGTCTTGAAGAGGGTGCAGCAGTCTTGAAATTGCCAGACTTTTGAAACATCACCGAACAATCGTTCATGACAAACAGCCAACAGGGTCGCAAGAAGCGTGTTTGGCAAAAAAGACCAAAATAACTGCCCATGAATTGAGGAAAATCAAGCGTGAAGCTGCCAAGATAACATTTGCCACCAGTTTTGCCATATTTCAGAGCTGCAACGTTACTGGAATATCAAAAAGCACAAGGTGTGCTATACTCAGGGATATGGCCAAGGTAAGGAAGGCTGAAAAACGACCACCTTTGAACAAGAAACATAAGATAAAACGTCAAGACTGGGCCAAGAAATATCTTAAACTGATTTTTCAAAGGTTTTATGGATTGATGAAATAGAGTGACTCTTTATGGGCCAGAGGCTGGATCAGTAAAGGGCAAGATAGCTCCACTCCGACTCAGATGCCAGCAAGGTGGAGGTGGGTACTGGTATGGGCTGGTATCATCAAAGATAAATTTGTAGGACCTTTTGGGTTGAGGATGGAGTGAATGCTCAACTCCCAGACCTACTGTCAGTTTCTGGAAGACAACTTCTTCAAGCAGTGGTACAGGAAGAAGTCAGTATCGTTCAAGAAAAACATGATTTTCATGCAGGACAATGCTCCATCACATGCAACCAACTACTCCACAGCGTGGCTGGCCAGTAAAGGTCTAAAAGAACAAATAATAATGATATGGCCCCTTGTTCACCTGATCTGAACCCCATAGAGAAACTGTGGTCCCTCCTAAAATGTGAGATCTACAGGGAGGGAAAACAGTACACCTCTCAGACCAGTGTCTGGGAGAGGCTGTGGTGGCTGCTGCACGCAATGTTGATCGTAAACAGATCAAGCAACTGACAGAAATCTATGGATGGAAGGCTGTTGAGTGTCATCCTAAAGAAAGGGTGGCTATATTGGTCACTAATTTTTTTTGGGTTTGTTTTTGCATGTCAAAAATGTTTATTCCTAAATTTTGTGCAGTTATATTAGTTTACCTAGTGAAAATAAACAAGTGAGATGGGAATATATTTGATTTTTCTTAAATTGCCTAATAATTCTGCACAGTAATAGTTACCTGAACAAACAGATATCCTCCTGAGATAGACAAATCTAAAAAAAAACACTCCAACTTCCAAAAATATGAAGCTTTGATATTTATGAGGCTTTTGGGTTGATTGAGAACATAGTTGTTGATCAATAATAAACATAACCCTCTAAAATACAACTTGCTAATATTCTGCACACAGTGTAATTCACTTTTCCTATTGAAATGTGGCACCCCAAGGGTTAATGTGCCACAGTAACATCACAAGGGTTAACTCCCCACACAACACTGGACACTGCACTAGCACCTCTAGGCCAGAAAGGGGAGCTCAAGCAGCTCCCTGATATATTCTGGTCTGAGGAGGAAGTAGTTAGTTGATAGTTGACAGTTGAGTTTAGTGCAGGGAGCACTAGGAGGAGGACCTGTAAATGGGAGCAGTGCTGAGCTCCTGACAGAGACCACTGATTACTTTCAGGCCTGAAGCCAGGGTCTGAGGAGAAGAGTACAAGAAACAGAGTCTGGGAGACTGAGTTACCTCATAACTCGCCCCAGAGGAGTGCAGAGACCAGAGACCATATACCAGATCCAAATCTGTGACTGAAACACGCAGTACAGAAAACACCAGGATAGTGGAGGTTTTAGATCTACAATGTACCTCAGCAATGTCAACACGGCGAGGTCAAAAGCTCACAGAAAGACTCAAGTTGCCTAGCAAATGGTGGTACCTGTGAGAGAGGAACAGGGCCAGCAGCCTAGCTAAAGCGGCAGCAGGGCCACACACAGCGCAGCAGTGGGAAGCTGAGGACCTGTACATGGTGGGAGCAACCCAGCCCGTACAGACTCCGTGGACAGTACTTGCTGAACAACAACTTCAATAAAGTCTTGGAAAACTTCAAAACCGTGAGTGTGTGTGATCCTTGTGCTCAAACCCTGCGTGCCCTCACAAACTACCATCATTTCTACTAGTACCCCTATCCTGCAAAATCTATAACACCATCTATAGACTATTACTACCACTGCCCCGGGGAACCCAGCTCTACCTGCGGAGAGCCATTACATCCCCAGCGGCGTCACGACAAACAATATCCCCTGTAAATATTCCCCCATTACTTGCAGAACCCAGGACACGGTCCAGACCAAGACCGCCGTGATATCCCCAGCAGTACCCCGGTCCAGAACCGAGTACCCCGTTCCAGTGGGCTCCACAGAAACTATTGTCTATGGGCTAAAAATGCACCAGAAAAAAACGCATCAAAACAGATCAAAAACAGATGATGCCATTTCTGATGCATTTTTTAGAAAAACGGATCCAGGTTCCAGCTGAAAAAGTGAGAAAAATGCTCAGAAAAAAGAGATCAAAAGCGCATATTCTGAATGTAGCCTTAATCATCAGGTCTCTGGTGCACAGTATGTGACCACATACATCAAGTAGAATGAAATATTTTTGAAGCCAGCAAAAATAAACTGTTTTTATTTCTCATTTTTACATTCATGTTGCTTTGCCTTTGTTTCTTTGGCACCCTGAGGGTCCATTCGCCACAGAGGTACTGCACCTCAGCCAGAGGTATGGTACACCCACCCCAGGTAAGGAGGGGACACTACCCGGTACCCACACACCTGCATCCAACACTAGCGACTCCAGGCCAGGAGGACAGAGGGAGTGGTAACACCCTCATTCCTGGCTGGAGATGGGGCTTAAACAGGGAGGTGGGAGGAACAGTAGGAAGGAGGAGAATAGGAAGTAGGAGATGAGATAGAAAGCAAAACAACAGGAAGTAGTTAGTGAGTTCAGAGGAGGAGTTCAGAGTGAAAGGTTGAGCAGCTCCAGTCAGGGAGCTGAGAAGGGCTAGTATCAGGGGACTGGAGCTGGAGGAGCTCTCCCAGAGTGAGAGGGAGAGACGGAGGGAGCCAAGCAGAAGCTCTAGAGAAGGAAGGAGTCCCAGAGGCATAGGAAGTGAAGGATCCACCCGTGGGGCTCGCATTCATTGCTGATCGCAAGCAAGTGGAGGGACCAGGGCTGCAGAGTGTCACTGGGCCCAGACTATAGAGGAAACTTGAGGCCTCAGCTAGCCAGCCAAAGGCTGCTGCATCTCCAGGAGCAGCAGCCGAATCCATGTCATTCGCTGCAAAGGTGGTTGGATAGGGCCAAAGGGGACAAAGAGTGCATCGCCCAGTAGGGTCTGAGACCACTGGCGTGGGACACTGAACATGTGGTGCAGGCAGGAAGGAGAGAGACAGCACAAGAGGGAGATGACCCGGAAAATGTACAGAGAACGGGGTGCCAGTTAAGTGTTTCCAATCTACCTGGGAGTGGCTGAACCCCTTGCTCGTAGGACACAGCATCCGGCTGGACGCTACCTCTAAGAACCGTTAGTAAAAGTGTGGAACTGCACCAGCTGTATCCGTGAATTATTCTGGCGTTCTGTGCCCTGCACCGCAACCATTCAACCAATGACTCTTACACCTGCCCCAGGGTACCACTCCAACTATGGGGAGCAACAACGCCTGGCTGTGTCGTCATCTGCCCCGGAGGTCTGTATTGCAGCGTCGGCCATCCCTGGCCAAGCACCGTAGGTGTCGTCACGACAACAATCCCCAAAACCTTAATTCCCAAACTTTAAAAATTTTATTGACACCGCCAGGGTACGGAGCCAGATTTCGACCCCGTGACTCCCACAGCAGAACTGTAGCCCAGTTCCAAGTACCCCATGGCCCTGGGGGAGGCGTGTCATTTCTCCTTCAATTTTCTTTTTAAATGAAGGTGATTGAGAGTCTGAACTTTATTTTTTACCCATTGACTTTGGATCAGTTAAAAAAAGATTAAACACATATAGCAAACTGATGAATGACATTGGACCAGGCCTTCTAAGAGAAGAGGTGTCAGGGATGGCAACAGATAGGAGGCTTGTAGTATAATTGGAAAAAAATTATACACTTTATTACAATGAACATATCCTAATGTCTAATTTCAGGGTGTACTTTTAAAAGGCAAAACTTGTACAAAAGGTATTTAATCACCCTTAAGGTACCTTTACACGCCGCAACCGTGGCGAGGAATCCTGAGGCGATATGTTGCCCTGGAACTATCGCCGTCAAAATCCCAAAATCAAAAAGTTGGGGTGATAAATCGCCTTGCGGCGGTCGCCTAATTTCAGAGCACTGCTCTAAAATCAGAGGCAATCCTGAAGACGAGATTTCCGGGTTTTGGCGTGTGATAGGGCGATAGTGATGGAATCTGCATCACCTATTCATTTCCCGTAGACGTGCCACAGCGTGCTGTAGTCCACGCCCCGTCTGCAATGATTGGTGGTGGCTACTGTGTTCCCATTGGCTGTCAGTTCACAGGACGCCATATTTGAAGAGCTGTCTGTTCAGCAACACACACATCTTTGAAAGGCGTCATGTATTAGCCAGCCTTCCAGAGCAGGCTGACCAATAACAGTGCTGTTGCGTTGTCCAATGATCGCGTATGGGGCACTGTGTAAACCACTGTTGCACGCATATGTCCTCGCCGCGCTGAACACGTATGCCCACATTGCTTTGGGGATTGCGACGTTGAAGCGGTGAGGGAAGGCGACCGGATCGGTTCCGCTGTGGGTGAGGCGATTTCCGGGGCAACACATCGCCTTGGGTTGAGGGCGAAATTGCGGCATGTAATGCCGCCATCGGCGATCTGAGGCAACCATGAAAAACGTGCAACGCGCACGTTAGATCGCCACATATCACCAGTAATATTGTGGCGTGTAAAGGTACCCTTAGATAGAAGACAGTTCAGCTGTACTTTTTATAAGATTGACACTAAACCTCAGCCAAGGCAATCGACGACTCTAACCCAGGACATTTTTCTAAAATTGTGCTCATATGGCAGAGTCATCATTTGAGGCTAAATCACACGGATAAAGCAAAAGTGATATTAGAGATGACGAATACTAGATAGTGGTGTTTCTCATAGATTATGAGTAGTGACTACATAATGAGGTCTTGTGAAATGTTTTATCAAAAGGAATTTATCATCATCTTTTTCATTAAAACACATACGCCAGCAGTTCAAAGTCTCCGCGATGTAAAATAGGTGACTACAATACATAATTCAGGCCGGTATAGTGAGGAGGGAAGAGCAGATCTGTAGGCATAATACATTTTATATATCCACCTGGAAGTGCTCTTGTACTTTCACAGCTACAATGCAATAACTTAAAGTATGTACAACTTAGCTTTTGACCTTTTGTTCTGAAACCTGTGGAAATAGTTATCAAGGAACATTCCTTTGTGAGTAATAATGCAACAGTCATATAACTTTAACAAAAATGCAAATGGGAATCCAGTACCTTAGTCCTGATATATTATTCCTTGGATGAGACGTTTCTAGCGAATGACCAACAAGAGACTATTTAAGAAATTCTCCTGTGAGATTTAATAACAACCTTCATACAATGAGAAGAATATATGCCATGACAGATGGTGGAAGCATTGAGGTCACGATGCACACAATGTAGAATAGATACAAGCTCGTTTAGAAAGACAAAATCATTTTACAGATATTAGAAGTAATCATACTTAACAGGCAAAATACAATATAAGGAAAAACAGAAGGCTACATAGTGATATGGCCCATCTCTAGTAGAACAGGTGTTAAAAAAATTCTAACAATCATCATGCAAACTACGTTAAATTCCCAGCTTTTATTGATGGAGCTGTCTGAGTTTGTTGATTTATTTATTTATTAAATGAGAAATTTACTTTCAGCAAATTTTTCAGAAGTTAAGTAGTACAGGTAAATATTAGAAAATTTGAAATATATCTTATCAGAGAAATTTGCTTCTTTCTCCTCCACTACACTTAGTTGTCAGGTTACACTCCCTATTATACTCTTTGGCGATAGGAGCAGAGTGAGAAAACAAGCAGAGACATAGGAAGATTCTTGTAAAAAACAGTTATTTCACCCCAAACTTGGATTTACATCTACACTGCTCAGTTCTGCTGTATAATGCAGGGTAATCAATACAGAGGAGGACAATTTTATATTACAGGAGGATTTATGTAAACTAGAGGCTTGGGCTGATAAATGGCAAATGAGCTTTAATGGGGATAAATGTAAAGTCATGCACTTGGGAAGAGGAAACAAAAGGTATAATTATGTGCTTAATTGTAAAACACTGGGCAAAACTACCACTGAAAAAGACCTGGGTGTATGGGTAGATGACAAACTCACATTTAGTGCCAGTGTCAGGCAGCTGCTGCAAAGGCAAATAAAATAATAGGATGCATTAAAAGAGGCATAGATGCCATGAGGAGAACATAATTTATACCGCTATACAAGTCACTAGTGCGACCACACTTAGAATACTGCGTACAATTCTGGTCTCTGGTGTATAAGAAAGACATAGCTGAACTAGAGCGGGTGCAGAGAAGAGCGACAAAAGTCATTAGAGGACTAAGGGGTCTGCAATACCAAGACAGGTTATTAAACTTGGGGTTATTTAGCTTGGAAAAACGAAGGCTTAGGGGTGATCTTATAATAATGTATAAATATATGAGGGGACATTAAAGACCTTTTTAATGATCTCTTTACTCTTAGGCCTGAGACTGGGACAAGGGGGCATCCTCTACGTCTGGAGGAAAGAAGGTTTAATCATAATCACAGACGTGGATTCTTTACTGTAAGAGCAGTGAGACTATGGAACTCTCTGCTGCATAATGTTGTAATGAGTGAGTCACTAATAACATTTAAGAAGGGCCTGGATGCCTTTCTTGAAAACTATAATATTACCAGTTATACATACTAGATTCTTTGATAGGGCGTTGATCCAGGGAACTAGTCTGATTGCCATATCTGGAGTCAGGAAGGACTTATTTTTCCCCAATGTGGAGCTTAGTGTTGCCACATGGGTTTTTTTGCCTTCCTCTGGATCAACATGTTAGGCTATGGGTTGAACTAGATGGACTTAAAGTCTTCCTTCAACCTTAAAAACTATGTTACTATGTTACTATAATTTCTTTCATAGTCCATCTGTCACACATAGCTTTGCTCATACTCCGCTGACTGTCACTGCGGTGTTGGGCTCTGTTCAGATTGCCGATTCTGATGCTCCACCCAATCGTTTCCCTGGCGTCTGGGATCAACACAGGCAGACTTGAGGATCGACCTGCTGTCTGCTGATTCATAGGAAGGCTAGCAAGAGTTAATCTAATCTGTTAGCTCCTATTGTAGGAAGGCCTATCACAACTGCTCCCTTCATATTAATGCTGGTGGAATCATCTACCCATGCCAGCTGTAGTTTATTCATTGTTGGTCTGAGAGATGTGGTGTCCCAGATAGGATTGAGTGAGTGTAATCGTTACTATTCGCTACTTGCACGGATAGTATGGTATTCATGATGCTTGTTACTTGGCGAGTATTGCAGGTGCTCATGAGTGATGTGCCCATCGCTATGGATCCTAAAAGTAGAGATCGAGTGGCACACCTGTATGTGAAGGTGCTTGCAGGAAAAAAACATCATATACTGGTTATCTGCTGCACACTAAACAATAAAACAAGGTATAGCATAGTGGCTGAACAATTAATGGCTTGCAAATATAAAGCTAATGCAAATTTGGATGAGGAAAAATGACATTGCAGAGACTCCTTCAGAACACAAAGTAAAAATGAGAATCTTACCTGATGCATTGGCCATTGCATGTGAGCCTGATAACCATCATCAAAGTGCTCTCATATCTATCAGGTCCCTGACCTTGTGCCTCTGTCTGCGGTACAAAAATGCATGTGAGGATGAATATGTACATCTAAGTGCAATTAAAACCTGCGTGTGTGGATGTGGCTGGGAACTTGACTACAACAAGATGGTGAACTAGATGGTAAACTAGACATGGCTATCGGGTGGACAGGCAACAAGCAGAAGAGACTTGTTTGGGCTAAAGAACACAAGGAATGGACATTAGACCAGTGGAAATCTGTGCTTTCGTCTGATGAGTCTAAATTTGAAATCTTTGGTTCCAACCACCGTGTCTTTGTGCGATGCAGAAAAGGTGAACGGATGGACTCTACATGCCAGGTTTCCACCGTGAAGCATGGAGGAGGAGGTGTAATGATGATGGGGTGCTATGCCAGATGACCTGGCCTCCAAGTCACCAGACTTGAACCCAATTGAGATGGTTTGGAGTGAGCTGGACGCAGAGTGAAGGCAAAAGGGCCAACAAGTGCTAAGCATCTCTGGGAACTCCTCCAAGACTGTTGGAAGACCATTTCGGTGACGACCTCTTGAAGCTCATCAAGAGAATGCCAAGAGTGTGCAAAGCAGTAATCAAAGCAAAAGGTGGCTAATTTGAAGAACCTAGAACATAAGACATATTTTCAGTTGATTCACTTTTTTGTTAAGTATATAATTCCACATGTGTTAATTTCATAGTTTTGGTGCCTTCAGCGTGAATCTACAATTTTCATAGTTATGAAAATAAAGAAAACTCTTTGAATGAGAAGGTGTGTCCAAACTTTTGGTCTGTACTGTATGCTAGCCATTCATTCTTCAGCCATTATGCTATACCTTGTTTTATTGTTTAGTGTGCAGCGGATAACCAGTATATGACATCATTATAGATCTGACACAAATTGACAGCCTCTTCAGTAATCAAAGTGAGCTGACACGTCACTAAGAGCAGATTGAATGTTAGGGTTTCTCTGGGGGGGTACAGCAAGGTGTTTTATGCAGTAGAAATGCAAAAAGCCCACCCTCCAGCCCTGCCTTGGAAATGCTTGTTTTAGTCCAGATGTGTGTGGACGGAGCCTATCAATACTTGACTAACGTTGGACTCGCTATTTGGATGAGTATGTGATTATTGAAAACTACTCATTACGAGCATAGTAAGTACAAATATTTCACTACTCGCTCATCACTAGTCCCAGACTCTCTGAAGAAAGTTGTATGTACTTGGTGCAGTTGTGGAGGTTTTCCCCTGTGTTCTATAGCTCCCTTTCTGCTCTGGTTTTTCCTCCTGCTACTATTAGGCTACGTTCAGACTGTGTGTGTTTGCATCCATTTTTGTTATCAGTTTCTTTGCAGTGCACTGCATAATACGGAACAGTCAAATGAATTTCCAGCCAAGTCAATGGATTTTCACTTTTTGCCATTCAGACTGGGAATTGTTTGACTGATCTGTTTTTGTAAGTGCTTGTTAGGCTACATTCGGACACACCATTTATTTTTATTTTCTTGTGGTCCGTTTTTCAGCTGGAGAACTGATCTATTTTCTAAAAAATGCACTACCCATTCACACTGTGCATTTTTGCATCCAGTTTTTCTGCGGTGTTTTTTTTACCTATGGGAAAAACGCAGGAGAAAAACACTACAGAAACTAACATGCACTTACAAAACATGGATCAGTCCTCCAGGCAAAAAACAGGTCAGTCAATCAATTCGCAGTCTGAATGGCAAAAATTGAAAATGCATTGACTTGGCTGGGAATTCATTTGACTGATACGTTTTATGCAGCGCACTGCAAAACACGGATCACAAAAATGGATGCAAAACACAGTCTGAATGTAGCCTAAATTTCAGGGGCATTTTACCCCTGCCTCTTTCCCATAGGGTACCATTGTAAATGGGAAAAAAAACACAGCAGGAAAAAATGATACAAAAACGCTCAGTATGAATTGGTGGTGCGTTTTTTAGAAAACAGATCAGTTTAGAAGCTGAAAAGCGGACCACAAGACAAAAAAAGGACAGTGTCTGAATGTAGCCTTATTGTCTTTACCTTTTTGTTTGAGTGCTTTGTGACTGAGGTTTCATTTTCCCTTGTCTGTCTTCATCTGTGGGCTTCATGACTCCCATGTCCTGGGGGAAGGGGAGTGGGATTCAGATCAGGGCTGGTCAAGAGCAGGGTCAGGTAAGGACACTCAGGCTTCTTCACCATCAGGAGTACCCCTGAGACAGAGATAACCAGGCCTCCCTAGCTTGAGGGGCAGATCAGACGCATTGGTTCCCCGTGGTCCCATGGTCATTGTGACACCATCTCTGTGCGTCACTACAGACGTTTGAGTCCTCACAGCTCATAGTCTGTGTGCTGTCAGGATTCTCTGGTGTCGGTGCCAGGAACTGGCAAGTGCGTGACCTCAAGTGTGCAATTCACATACATGCAGTCACATACAGACTAGACATGTGCTGACAAACTTAAGACAAGTGAATTCAGCAGGACTACACATGTTTAGTCAAAATGTGGCCAATTGCATACTTGTGATCACCTGACCGTCCACTCCTAGCGCCGGTACCAGAGAATCCTTTCATTGTCGGAGAATCCACATACTGTAAAGTGAATGCAGACTTGTACCTCAACTTCCCCTTTAATAGAACTGGTTAAACATTAATTGCTAAGTGGCTACTGGTATCAGCCAGGTATACTTTTTCTCTGTGTACACAGTAGATATTGAGTGGTGTATCAAAAAACTGATCTCCGATGACTATAAAGATACTGAAAAGAAATAGATCAGCACACAATTTAAAAACTCATTCGACAAAAAAGTTAAGAAAATGGTGTTCAGCTCCAGACATTAATTTCAAGCTTATTGGTGGCATGGCACCTACTATATTTCCTCTTGGCTTGATTATTATACATTAAAAGGAAGCATTTATTAAACATGCATTTTAAAATGAAAGAAAAATAGTTTTGGAGCGGGTTGCTACTTTAAGTGATATTAATATGTTTCCCCTTCACTAATGAATAAATGGTTTTCAGTGGATGAACTCTCTATTTTTTTTCTTGTTCTATCTGGTAGGAAAAATGGATATCATATATCGCTTGGAAATGCTCAGTGCAGGTGGGAGAGCATAATTAAGTGTTATGAAATTTCAGTAGTGCAGCACATATTCCAGTAACCATTATACCAGATCTCACATTCCTTCACAAAACCCAAATGAACACACAGAATACTATTTCTAACAATGTAATCGTGTTGTAAGTGGTTATTCGACAAACTTATACTTCCTCCTCTTTAGAGCTATATCACCATGAAAGGCAATAAATATTATTCATACAAAAGGTATAAGCAATGGAAAAAAAAATCACGATGATACATTAAACCCTAGATTGAAAGAATTAACAGTAAATATTTCAAACTCATTACAATATTGGGATGGATTTTAAAAATCAGGAAACATATCTTTCATAATTTCATAGATTTATTAATTAAAATTCAACCCATAACCTAACACGTTGATCTAGGGGAAAGCATAACCCTCATAAGACAGATGCTAATTGCCCCATTGTAGGGGTAAAAAGTCCTTCTAGACTCTACATATGTCAATCACACTAGTTCCCTGGAGCAAAGTCTCATCAGGGTCTGGCATCTATAACCTCTAAACCAGGGGTCTCAAACTCGGTTGGGTTGGTGGGCCGCACATAGAAAAAAAATGATATCGGGGGCCGCATTCCTTGTAGGACTAAGTGACATTTTAGCAATACCAGAATTTTTGCTCAATATAGTAAAGTACAAATCCTGATCATCATCTTGTAGGAATGTCCCCACCCTAACCTCCTTTATGTAAGAATATCCCCTTCTTGTAGTAATGTTCCCATCCTGGTCCTCTTCTTGTAGGAATGTCCCCATCCTGATCCTCTTCTTGTAGTAATGTCCCACTTCTGGTAGTAATGTCCCCATCCTGGTCCTCTTCTTGTAGGAATGTCCCCATCCTGGTCCTCTCTTGTAGTAATGTCCCCATCCTGGTTCCCTTCTTGTAGGAATGTCCCCATCCTGGTCCTCTCTTGTAGGAATGTCCCCATCCTGGTCCTCTCTTGTAGGAATGTCCCCATCCTGGTCCCCTTCTTGTAGTAATGTCCCCATCCTGGTCCTCTTCTTGTAGTAATGTCCCCATCCTGGTTCCCTTCTTGTAGGAATGTCCCCATCCTGGTCCTCTTCTTGTAGGAATGGCCCCATCCTGGTCCCCTTCTTGTAGCAATGTCCCCATCCTGGTCCTCTTCTTGTAGTAATGTCCCCATCCTGGTTCCCTTCTTGTAGTAATGTCCCCATCCTGGTCCTCATCTTGTAGGAATGTCCCCATCCTGGTCCTCTTCTTGTAGGAATGTCCCCATCCTGGTCCTCTTCTTGTAGGAATGTCCCCATCCTGGTCCTCTTCTTGTAGGAATGTCCCCATCCTGGTCCTCTTCTTGTAGGAATGTCCCCATCCTGGTCCTCTTCTTGTAGGAATGTCCCCATCCTGGTCCTCTTCTTGTAGGAATGTCCCCATCCTGGTCCTCTTCTTGTAGAAATGTCCCCATCCTGGTCCTCTTCTTGTAGGAATGGCCCCATCCTGGTCCTCTTCTTGTAGGAATGGCCCCATCCTGGTCCTCTTCTTGTAGGAATGGCCCTCTTCTTGTAGGAATGTCCCCATCCTGGATCTCTTCTTGTAGTAATGTACACCAACATGGTCCTCTTCTTGTAGTAATGTCCCCATCTTGGTCCTCATCATGTAGTAATGCCCCCTTCCTGTTCCCCTTCTTGTAATAATGTCTCCATACTGGTCCCCATCATATACTAATGTCTTTTAGTAATGTTCCCTCCCTTGTCATCTTGTAGTAATGTCCCCCGTCCTGATGCCATTTTTTTGTGCTGTCCCCACATCCTGATCCGCTTTTACGGTGATGTCCCCATAACCTGGTCTCTGTTCTTTTTGTTCTCTCTCACTCACACACACTCACACATATGCACACACTCACATATACACACACATATACACACTCATACATATACACACACACTCATTCACATGCACACTCATACACCCACACATTCTCAGACATATAAACACATACACACTCACACATACATATATACACACACATACTCATATATTCACACACAAACACACACACTCACATATACACTCACATATACTCACAAATATACACATACATACTCATTCACACACATACTCACATATACACACACACATATACACACACTCAGACATATTCACACAAATACATACACTCACACATACACTCACACATACACACATTCACACACTCAGACATTCACACACACACTAAGGGCCGCTTCACACTGCAGCATGATCCGGTCCGGTTCTGTCCAGGAGGACTCAGACAGCTGCGGACCGGCTAATCATACAGGACTGGGGGGCTATTATGCCCTCCGGTCCTGTGCGCAGCGCACGCAGCTGCAGCCGCTGACAGGTCAGGACCGAAGGGCATAATAGCCCCCCAGTCCTGTGTGATGATCCGGTCCGCAGCTGTCTGGGTCCTCCCGGACAGAACCGGACCGGATCATGCCGCAGTGTGAAGCGGCCCTTACACATACTCACACATACACACACTCACACATACTCAGACTCACATACACGCATACTCACACACATACACTATCACACCTGCCCCCTCCGTCCTCCTCACCATCACACCTGCCCCCTCCATCCTCTTCACCATAACTGCCCCCTCCGTCCTCCTCCTCACCATCACACCTGCCCCCTCCGTCCTCCTCACCATCACACCTGCCCCCTTCATCCTCCTCACCATAACTGCCCCCTCCGTCCTTCTCCTCACCATCACACCTGCCCCCTCCAACCTTCTACTCCTCACCATAACAACTGCCTCCTCTGTCCTCCTTACCATCACACCTGCCTGCTCCATCCTCCTCACCATAACAACTTCCTCCTCTGTTCTCCTCCTCCTCACCATCACACCTTCCTCCTCCATCCTCCTCACCATAACAACTGCCTCCTCCATCCTCCTCCTCACCATCACACCTGCCTCCTCCATCCTCCTCACCATAATTGCCTCATCCGTCCTCCTTCTCACCATCACACCTGCCCCCTCTGTCCTCCTCACAATCACACCTGCCCCCTCCATCCTCCTCACAATCACACCTGCCCCCTCCGTCCTCCTCACCATCACACCTGCCCCCTCCGTCCTCCTCACCATCACACCTGCCCCCTCTGTCCTCCTCACCATCACACCTGCCCCCTCCGTCCTCCTCACAATCACACCTGCCTCCTCCGTCCTCCTCACAATCACACCTGCCCCCTCCGTCCTCCTCACAATCACACCTGCCCCCTCCGTCCTCCTCACAATCACACCTGCCCCCTCCGTCCTCCTCACAATCACACCTGCCCCCTCCGTTCTCCTCACAATCACACCTGCCCCCTCTGTCCTCCTCACCATCACACCTGCCCCTTCTGTCCTCTTCACCATCACACCGGCCCCTTCTGTCCTCTTCACCGTCACACCGGCCCCTTCTGTCCTCTTCACCATCACACTTGCCCCTTCTGTCCTCTTCACCATCACACCTGCCCCTTCTGTCCTCTTCACCATTACACCTGCCCCTTCTGCCCTCTTCACCATAGCAACTGCCTCCTCCGTCGTCCTCACAATCACACCTGCCCCTTCTGTCCTCTTCACCATCACACCTGCCCCTTCTGTCCTCTTCACCATTACACCTGCCCCTTCTGTCCTATTCACCATAGCAACTGCCTCCTCCGTCCTCCTCACAATCACACCTGCCCCTTCTGTCCTCTTCACCATCACACCTGCCCCTTCTGTCCTCTTCACCATCACACCGGCCCCTTCTGTCCTCTTCACCATCACACCGGCCACTTCTGTCCTCTTCACCATCACACTTGCCCCTTCTGTCCTCTTCACCATCACACCTGCCCCTTCTGTCCTCTTCACCATCACACCTGCCCCTTCTGTCCTCTTCACCATTACACCTGCCCCTTCTGTCCTCTTCACCATAGCAACTGCCTCCTCCGTCCTCCTCACAATCACATCTGCCCCTTTTGTCCTCTTCACCATCACACCTGCCCCTTCTGTCCTCTTCACAATCACACCTGCCCCTTCTGTCCTCTTCACAATCACACCTGCCCCTTCTGTGCTCTTCACAATCACACCTGCCCCTTCTGTCCTCTTCACCATAGCAACTGCCTCCTCCATCCTCCTCACAATCACATCTGCCCCTTTTGTCCTCTTCACCATCACACCTGCCCCCTTCATCCTCCTCCTCCTCACCATAACTGCCTCCTCTGTTCTCCTCCTCACCATCACAGCTGCCACACATATACACACTCACAAATACACTCACACATACACACACACTCAGACATTCACACGCTCTCAATCAACCACACCTTTATGATGCTGTGGTCCATTATGCATATGCAGGGAGCCGCCGCGGTACCCGCTTTATCGCGACTTCCGGGTACCGCCCACACAAGCTCCTTCACGGCTTGTACATCAATGCAAGCTGGCGGCCGGCGGACCAATCAGAAGCCTGCAGCTGACGTCGGCGTCAGGAGGCTTCTGATTGGTCCGCCGCCTCTCATTGATGTACAAGCGTGAACGAGCTTGTGTAGGCGGTACCCGGGAGTCACAATAAACCGGGTACCGCGGCGGCTCCCTGCATAATGAACTGGGGCATGGCTTTTGTTTCTATGGAGCCCCGGGCCGCAGTGTGAAGCCTCGCAGGCCGCATGCGGCCCGGGGGCCGCGTGTTTGAGACCCCTGCTCTAAACCATGTTCCAAATTAATATGCAAATTGGTTTTAAGTGTCATTGGGTTTTGTTTTTTTTCATCGAAACCCATTGATGGTATTGTGTCTCAGGGTTCTTTGGATCATTGAAATCAATCTCAGATACCTGTGATAATTAGTTTGGCAGGTGAGCCCAATTAAATGAAAACTGAATGTTTCATAATATTGAGCAGGTCACAGTTTTCAAGTAACATGGGAAAGAAAAAGGATCTCTGCTGCCGAAAAGCAACAAATAGTGCACTGCCTTGGACAAGGGTGAAAACATTAGATATTGCAGGAAAAAATAAGCATGATCATCGCACTGTGAAGAGATTTGTGGCTGATTCTTAGCACAGACTTGTTCGTGCAGATAAAGACAGAATGAGGAAGGTTTCTGCCAGGCAAATTCATCGGATTAAGAGAGCAGCTGCTAAAAAGGCCTTACAAACCAGCAAACATATATTTGAAGCTGCTGGTGCCTCTGGAGTCCCTCGAACCTCAAGGTCTAGGATCCGTCAAAGGCTTGTGGTGGTACATAAACCTACTATTCAGCCACCCCTAAACAGTGCAGAAACAGTTACAGTGGGCCCAGACATACATGAAGACACATTTTCAACCAGTCTTGTATACTGATGAGTGCCAAGCAACCCTGGATGGTCCAGATGGATGGAGTAGTGGATGGTTGGTGGATGCCACCATGTCCCAACAAGGCTGCGACGTCAGCAAGGAGGTGGAGGAGTCATGTTTTGGGCCGGAATCATTGGAAACAGCTGGTATGCCCCCTTTAAGGTTCCTGAAGGTGTGAAAATGACCTCAGCTAAGTATATAGAGCTTCTGACTGAGAACCTCCTTCTATGGTACAAAAAGCAAAAACGTGCCTTCATTAGCGAAATCATCTTCATGCATGACAATGCACCATCTCATGCTGCAAAAAATACCTCTGTGTCACTGGCTGCTATGGGCATAAAAGGAGATAAACTCATGGTGTGGCCACCATCTTCCCCTGATCTCAACCCTATAGAGAACCTTTGGAGTATAATGAAGCAAAAGATCAATGAGGGTGGGAGGCAGTACACATCAAAACAGCAGCTCTGGGAGACTATTCTGACATCATGCAAAGAAATACAAGCAGAAACTCTCCAGAAATCACAAGTTCAATGGATGCAAGAATTGTGAAGGTGATATCAAAGAAGGGTTCCTATGTCAACATGTAACTTGGCCTGTTAGGATGTTTTGGAGTTAAATAGCTTTTTATTTCAGTGAATGTGACCTAATGCTGCAAATTCAACAAATGAGCATTTTCAGTTCTTTCAAACATATCAAATGTGTGCCTAATAATTTGGAACACAGCATTTAGAGTTTTTTTTTCATTTTGAAGATTATACTGTTATCATTGGGAGGTTTCTTCAATAAAATTCGATGTATACTCTAACGGGTGATGACTTATTACACTGACTGTCATTTGCACCGGCCATTTAAGAAAATCAGAAAAAAAGAACATTTGCATAATAATTTGGAACATGGTGTATTATATTTTTTCAAGAAAGGTATCCATACCCTCTTTGTACTTATTAAGTGAATTGGAGATTACAATATATTGTGGTAATAATCCATAATCTTAGACTATGTGTCCACTGTGTGTTAGTGCTGCGTTTTTTTGCTGTGTTTCTGCACCAAAAATGCAGTACCCAGAGCTTTAACATGAAAGTCAATGTGATTTACCAAAAGCTGTTCCCCCATTTGCTGTGTTTTCGTAGCATAAATCACCAGTGTTTTTGTATGTCTCTGCAATTAACATGACGTTTTTGAGCTGCATTTTCTCTATAGACTCCATTCTAACCGCCCAAAAAACCACCACAAATGGATAGGTATTCCCACAGTCCGTTTGTGGTGCTTTTTTCCTGCGATTTTCATAACAAAAATGCTCCAATACATGGCGATCCTCTGACATTTTTCCTCCATGCAGCGGTGGGAGATGTGTTTATCAATCTTCCAGGACCTTTGCACCATGCGAGTCAGCCCGTCACATGGTGCGCAGTAAAAAAATGTAATTAAGCCATTTTTTTCAGATTTGATTTATAGAGTGAATTGTTCATTAAAAATTATGAGGCAACTTGATTCTTCAAGTCAGTCTGATTACAATGATACCAAGCATGTATAAGGTTTTTACTATTCTAGTGGCTTAAAAATTCAGAACTTTATAAAATAATTTTTTTTTAATTTATGTAGACATTTTCTTAGACCCATAAATGTTATTATAGTTATGATTTATTATGATAGCGCCATTTATTCCACGGCGCTTTGCATGTGAAAAGTGTATACATAATAATACAATACAGTACAATAATCATGAACAACACAAGGCACAAAATGGTAAAGGAGGAGAGAGGACCCTGCCCACGAGGGCTCGGTCTACAAATGATGGGTAAGGACACAGTAGGTATGGGTAAAGCTTGTCGTCCAGCGGTATAGTGGACTGAGGGTTACTGCAAGTTGCAGGCTTGTCGGAAGAGCTGGGGCTTCAGGTTCCTTTTGAAGGTTTCCACAGTTGGTGAGAGTCTGATATATTGGGGTAGAGAGTTCAAGAGTAAGAGGGATGCATGGAAGAAACCTTGTATGTAGTTGAGGAAAGAGCAGATAAGAGGGGAGGAGAGAAGGAGATCTTGTGAGGATCAGAAGTTGTGTGTGTAGGTAAGTACAGAGAGACAAGGTCATAGATGTATGCAGGAGACAGGTTGCGGATTGTTTTGTATGTTATGGTTAGGGTTCTGAATCGGTCTCTGGGCAATGGGTAGCCAGTGAATTGCTTGAAAGAGAGGAGGTCAGTGAATAGCGGGGACACTGGAGGATTAGTCGGGCAGCAGAGTTTAGGATAGATTGGAGGGGTGCAAGTGTGCTGGATGCGAGGCCAGAGTGTAGGAGGTTGCAGGTGTCTAGGCGGGAGATGATGAGAGCATGCGCTAGTGTTTTTGCTGATTTTTATTTAAGGAATATATGGAGACGGGAAATATTTTTGAGCTGAAGTCAGCAGGAGATGGAAAGGGCATGGATATGTGGCTTGAAGGAGAGAGCGGAGTAGAGGTTACTCTGAGGCAGCGAGCATGCAAAACTGGGAGGAGTGAGTAATAGTGATGAGAGAGTGTAATTGTACTATTCGCTACTCGCACGGATTGTATGGTATTCACGATACTTGTTACTCAGCAAGTATCGCTGGTGCTTGTGAGTGATGTGTCAATTGTTATTGATCTGACAAAAATTGACAGGTCCCTTCAGTACACAAAGAGAGCTGGCACCTCGGAGAGAGCAGATTGAATGTTAGGCTCTCTCTGGGGGGCACATCAAGGTGTTTAAGACATTGAAATTATAAAAAAGCCCACCTCCCGCCCATTCTTGGAAAAGACTCGTTTTATAGCTGAATGCATGTGAGCGGAGCATATCCCTAATTGAATAACATTAGACTCGCTATTCAGACGAATATGCGAGTATTAAATACTTCTCATTACGAGTGTAGTGAATATGAATATTTCACAACTAGCTCATCACTGTGAGCAGCTGTTCACTTTGATGCTAAGGTCTGGTGGAGGAGTAGAGTGAGATGGGAGAAATATGATGAATTTTGTTTTGTCCATGTTCAACTTTAGAAATCGAGCAAAACAGAAGGATGAAACAACAATCACACATTGTGAATTTTGTTTAGTAAGCAGGTGATGTAAGGTCCAAAGAGGTGGATCTGAGTGTCATCAGCGTTGAGATAATATTGAAAGCGTGGAAGTCTATGAGCTGTCCCAAGTCAAATGTGTAGATTGAGAAGAGCAGGGGTCCAAAAACTAAACCTTAGGGAACACCGACAGATAGGGGGCGAGATGAGGTAGTGTGAGAGTGGATGCGATCGGAAGCAACATTGTGACCGGTCAAAGAGGAAGCAGTAGGAGAGTTGGGAGGACAGCTAAAGATAGACATGCTGTTCGAATAGTTTTGAGGCATAGGGGAGGAGTGATATTGGGTGGTAGCTAGATACAGAGAATGGATAAAGGGAGAGCTCTTTGAGGATGGGTATGATCAAGGATGTTTGGACCATGAGGAGAAAACACCAGTTGTTAGTGATAGGCTGAAAAGATGAGTTAGGGTTAAGATGAAGACTGAAGTAAGGTTTGGGATCAGGTGTGATGGGAGTGGGTCAAGTGTACAGGTGAAGAGATGTGATCTGGAGAGTAGAAAGTTTTTCTTCTGGGATGGTGGTTTGGACGAAGAGGGCAGAGTAGCTGTGGGGTGGGGTTTTGGTGACTGTGGGTCAAAGCTTTCTCTGATGGTGTTGGTTTTTTGTTTGAAGAATGAGGCAAAGTCTTTAGCCGAGATGAGTGGGGAATGAGGAGGTGGTGTGGGATGGAGGAGAGAATTGACAGTGTTGAATAACTGTTTAGGATTGTGAGAGAAAAAGGTTTATTTTGCAGCAGTTAGTGTGGACTTGAAATTGTTGCGTTTATAATAGTTTTTTTTGTATGCTGAGGGTGGCAACTAATTTGAGAGCAGCAGATATTGTGGCATCGTGCAAGAAACCTACACTACTGTTCAAAGTATGCGGTCATTTAGAAATGTCCTTATTTTTGAAAGAAAAGCACATTTTTTTTATGAAGCTAACACTAAATGAATCAGAAATACACTCTATACATTGTTAATGTGGTAAATGACTATTCTAGTGGCAAACATCTGTTTTTTAATGCAATATCTATATAGGTGCATAGAGGCCCATTTCCAACAACCACCACTTCAGTGTTTTAATGATACACTTTGTTTGCTATTGTGTAAGAAGGTTAATGGATGTTTAGCAAACCCTAGAAAACCCTTGCACAAGTATGATAGCACAGCTGAAAAGAGTTTGGCTGATTAGAGAAGCTATAAAATTGACCTTACTTTGAGCTAGTTGAGAATCAACACAATGGGTCGCCCAGGAAGTGTTAATAAGGATTTGTGTATCGTAGGGAGGAAGTACCAGTGCGGCTTGTTCGGGAATTCGCGATACAGTTATTCAGCCTCTTTCGATGAAATGGCACCCACCGACACTTGCTGGTTTAAAAACCTACGTAAGTTTGCTGAAAATTGTTGGTTGAGTCCAATAGCAGATGTTTGTAAACTGTAGAATAATTTAACTGACTGGAGGCTTCCAGAATGTAGTACTCCCTAGTTATCAACACAGTACCTCCTCCCTTATCTGCTTGGCGGATCACCATGTCTTCCCATTTTTTTTATCTCTTCTAGTGCTTTTTCCTCAGCAACCATCAGAGTCTTTGCCATAGAGGGATAAATCAGAGAATCAACACATTTGGTTGTCTAAATATTCTTACAATATCTTATTATCTTGTATTTGCTGTTTTTGAACTTATTGATTGCAGAACCTGTCTAGATGAAAACATTCTGTGACTTGGTTTTAAATACCTGTTTTTAATTATGTTCCCCACCCACTTGCATTTAAGGAGGGGTTTGAGGACATGACCTGTGGACCCATAGAAGCACCAGCTAAGTGCGAAACAGCGCTGTCGTCCAGTGTCTCCTGCTCCCCTCCCCACCCCCACTACACCATCTAGCTGTATGATGTCACCGGTGATTACTAAAGGCATTTCAAGACTACATGGAGAGTGCCCCTCTGTTTCCTACTGAACCACTGTATATGGATATAAGCGGTCTATTGGAAGCGCTTTGGACACAGACTTCAGGAAGCTCAGATGATATTGAACAGACCTTTATTTCCTCGCCTCCACAGTTCCACAACGCATTTCGATAGAAATGCTATCTTCATCAGGTGGCAATGACATACCATACCCTGTGGACAGCGCTTGATTGGAACCAATTTCATCCTACAACAGGACAGTGACCCAAAGCACACCTCCAAATTATGCATGAACTATTTAGGGCAGAAGCATGCAGCTGGTATTCTATCTGTAGTGGAGTGGCCAGCGCAGTCACTAGATCTCAACCCCATTGAGCTGTTGTGGGAGCAGCTTGACCGTATGGTATGTAAAAAGTGCCCATCAAGCCAATCCAACTTGTGGGAGGGGCTTCAGGAAGCATGGGGTGAATTTTCTCAAGATTACCTCAGCAAATTAACAGCTAGAAGCCAAAGGTCTGCAATGCTGTAATTGCTGCAAAGGGAGCATTTTTTGGCGAAACCAAAGTTTGAAGGAGAAAATTATTATTTCAAATAAAAATCATTATTTCTAACCCTGTCAATGTCTGGACTATATTTTCTATTCATTTTGCAACTCATTTGATAAATAAAAGTATGAGTTTTCATGGAAAATACCAAATTGTCTGGGTGACTCCAAATTTGTGAACGGTAATGTATGTCTGCAAGTGGGAGAAAGAACTAGTAAAGGGTGTGAAGATCGAGGTGTTTGAGATTTCTGCGAGGATATGCGAGTTTGTGGAGTTGGGGTTGTGTACTTGGAGAGGAGAGGGAAGAGAGTGTTTTATTTTCCCCTCAATGGAGCAATTTAATGGCTTTTGTTTTTTTGCATGGTGAGCTGGCATTCTTTATTTATACCACTTTGGGGTACATACTACATTTTGATTGCTTGTTATTGTTTTTGTTGTTTCTAAAAAACTTCCCTAATGACGTTAGGGTTTAAGTGCAGTAGAGTTTGGCCACATTAAAAAAAAAATAGAAATCTGACGGAGTTATTGCATTTTAGCATGTTCTGTCAAGATCTCTTACAAATATTGGTCATGGCTTATGTGAAAAGAAAAAGTTTTGCATTTGGCAAATGTCAGGGCCGCTTCACACTGCAGCGTGATCGGTCCGGTTCTGTCCGGGATGACCCAGACAGCCGCGGACCGGATCTGCACACAGGACTGGGGGGCTATTATGCCCTCCAGTCGGTGTGCAGATCCAGTCCGCGGCTGTCTGGGTCCTCCCAGACAGAACTGGACTGGATCACGCCGCAGTGTGAAGTGGCCCTAAGATTTGAAGCCTGGGAATTTTGCGTCAGGTTTCTTAGGGCAGATTGCTTCTTATACAACCTCTGGCAAAAATTATGTAATCACCAGGCTCGGAGGATGTCCATTCAGTTGTTTAATTTTATAGAAAAAAAGCAGATCACAGACATGGCACAAAACTAAAATCATTTCAAATGGCAACTCTGCCTTGAAGAAACACTAAAAGACGTCTTGAAAAAAAATGTGCTAGCCAGTAAAAGTACTGTTACACGGCACAACGTTGAAACGATGTCGGCAACGATTTTGTGGGAGCGCGGTCATTTCCGACATCAGTTTCACATCGTTGGTGAGATGTCACACGTCTAGATATCGTGGACGACTCACCAACGATGTAGTGAGCAGGTATTGTTCGCACAACCCAGGGAACGATACTTGTTCACTGCTGTGAATGGGCGAAGTCATAAATGACATTGTTATCGCTGTGTCACACACAACGGATATAGCAGGTTGGCTGATCGTTGATAGTGTGATTTGAGAACATGTTCTCAAATCTGCGATCAATGATCCAATGATTTATCGTTGTCGTATCATGCTGTTACACGCAATGATAGTCTTACTATGTTGTTTTAAACCGTGACGTTTAAGCAATATCGTTAACAATGTTGTGCCATGTAACGGGGCCTTAACGGTTACTTTTGTAAAATTGAATTACTCAATTTTGAGATAAAAATTATGGAATCATGACAAACAAACAAACAAAAAAACAACACTCAAATACATTACTAGTATTTTGTTGCACCACCTCTGGCTTTTATAACAGCTTGCAGTCTCTGAGGCATGGACTTAATGAGTGACAAACAGTACTCTTCATCAATCTGGCTCCAACTTTCTCTGATTGCTGTTGCCAGATCAGCTTTGCAGGTTGGAGCCTTGACATGGACCATTTTCTTCAACTTCCACCAAAGATTTTCAATTGGATTGAGATCCAGACTATTTGCAGGCCATTACATTGACTTTATGTGTCTTCTTTCAAGTAATGTTTTCACAGTTTTTGCTCTATGGAAGGATGCATTATCATCTTGATAAATGTTTCATCATCCTCAAACATCCTTTCAATTGATGGGATAAGAAAAGTATCGAAAATATCAATGTAAACTTGGGCATTTATTGAAGATGTAATGACAGCCATCTCCTCAGTGCCTTTACCTGACATGCAGCCCCATATCATCAATGACTGTGAAAATTTGCATGTTCTATTCAGGCAGTCATCTTTATAAATCTCATTGGAACGACACCAAACAAAAGTTCCAGCATCATCACCTTGCCCAATGCAGATTTGTGATTCATCACTGAATATGACTTTCATCCAGTCATCCACAGTCCACGATTGCCTTTTCTTACCCCATTGTAACCTTGTTTTTTTTCTGTTTAGGTGTTAATGATGGCTTTTGTTTAGCTTTTCTGTATGTAAATCCCATTTCCTTTAGGTGGTTTTTTACAGTTCGGTCACAGACATTGACTCCAGTTTCCTCACATTCGTTCCTCATTTGTTTTGTTGTGCATTTCCTGTTTTGGAGACATATTGCTTTAAGTTTCCGGTCTGGATGCTTTGATGTCTTCCTTGGTCTACCAGTATGTTTTCCTTTAACAACCTTCCCATGTTGTTTGTATTTGGACCAGATTTTAGACACAGCTGACTGTGAACAACCAACATCTTTTGCAATATTGCATGTTGATTTACCCTCTTTTAAGAGTTTGATAATCCACTCCTTTGTTTCAATTGTCATCTCTCGTGTTGGAGCCATGATTCATGTTCAACAGCTCTCCAAGGTGTGATCACTCCTTTTTAGATGCAGACTAACGAGCAGATCTAAATTGATGCAGGTGTTAGTTTTGGGATTGAAAATTTACAAGGTGATTCAGTCTGGGAGCTGGCTATCAACCTTATGGTGATTCCATAATTGTTACCTCAGAATTGAGTAATGCCATAATTTGTAGCCCTGCTTGGTCTACAAAAGTAACCGTTACTGGCTAGCACATTTTTTTTTCAAGATTTCTTTTAGTGTTTCTTCAAGGCAAAGAGTTGCCATTTGAAATGACTTTAGTTTTGGGCCATGCCTGTGATCTGATTTTTTTCTACAAAATTAAACAACTGAATGGTCATCCTCCGTGCCAGGTGATTCCATAATTTTTGCCAGGGGTTGTATTTTACACAGACATGGTATATCTAGTACACGTTCCATAAAAATAACATCGAAATAGACAATATATTGTGCAATTCTGAATTCTGCTGAAAAGGACTTCGCAGCAATACTGCATGTTGAGGGAATAATATAGTGTTAATATAAGCATCTGGGGTCTGATGGCGGCCAGTTAAAAGCATCATTGCAGGCAGAAAGCTGTAGCTCTCTGATATCTCAAAGGATGGCAAATGGTTTACGGATGACTGGATTTTGGGTTCATTTTGCAGATAAGAGATGTTAAGTCCTGTGACTGAGCTACAGACTTTAACCTCTATAATCCAGAAGAGATTTTCTTCAAAAGTATCCTATAGAGACTCCTTGCCCTGCAATGCGTGTCTAAATAAAATGATAATCATAAAGCAATGCGCATCATTCCCCAAGTAATAATAAATCTAATTGTGTACATCTGAAATGCGTCATTCACTTATTTCATATGATTTATGCAGGAATTGATATCAGAGAGAATTTCCAGCGGTGATCAATAATCGAAGGCTGAAGGAAGTTTCAGGGAGAAAACAGAGTAGGGCACATTGCTGCAAATCTGATGCACAAGTCGAATATAAGACAAAAGATAGTAAATCTGAGCACAAAGCATCACATACATTAAGCTACCGTATATACTCGCGTATAAGCCGAGTTTTTCAGCCCAAAATTTGGGCTGAAAAGTCCCTTCTCGGCTTATACGCGAGTATACAGTATAAGTATACAGCAGCAGCAGCCCCCGGAGGTATACAGGCCCCCCCATCATGATCCAGGGCCCCCCCCCCTTGCGCGGCAAACCTGTAAAGTAAAATCATACTTATCACTGTCCTGTCGCGCCGTCCCGCCGCTTGCCGACATCACGATCCCGGGCTTCATTCCGCGTCTTCCACCTTCCTGTGGTCGCGGGCAATGACGTCATTGCCCGCGACCACAGGAAGCAGGAAGCCGGAAGCCGCGGAATGAAGCTCGGAATCGTGATGTCGGCAAGCGGCGGGACGGCGCGACAGGACAGTGATAAGTATGATTTTACTTTACAGGTTTGCCGCGCAAGGGGGGGGGGCCCTGGATCATGATGAGGGGGCCTGTATACCTCCGGAGGCTGCTGCTGTATACAGCCCTGGGGCTGCTGTATACTACCTAAGGGCTGCTGTATATACCTCTGGGGCTGCTGTATACACCACTAGGACTGCTGTATATACCACTGGGGCTGTATATACCTCTGGGGCTGCTGTATACTACCTCTGGGGCTGCTGTATACTACCACTGGGGCTGCTGTATACTACCACTGGGGCTGCTGTATATTACCACTGGGGCTGCTGTATAGTACCACTGGGGCTGTATATACCTCTGGGGCTGCTGTATACTACCACTGGGGCTGCTGTATACTACCACTGGGGCTGCTATATACTACCACTGGGGCTGCTGTATACTACCACTGGGGCTGTATATACCTCTGGGGCTGCTGTATACTACCACTGGGGCTGCTGTATACTACCACTGGGGCTGCTGTATACTACCACTGGGGCTGCTGTATAGTACCACTGGGGCTGTATATACCTCTGGGGCTGCTGTATACTACCACTGGGGCTGCTGTATACACCTCTGGGGCTGCTGTATACTAACCACTGGGGCTGCTGCTGTATATACCACTGGGGCTGCTGTATATACCTCTAGGGCTGCTGTATACCACACTGCTGGGGGCTGTATACCTGTGCTGGGGTCCACCCTCGGCTTATACACGAGTCAATAGGTTTTCCCAGGTTTTGGGGGCAAAAGTAGGGGGGCGGCTTATACACGGGTCGGCTTATACACGAGTATATACGGTAATACATTTTATGGGTTTAGCAAAACTTTATGCTGCCACTGGATAAACATGTTGCCAAATCCCTTTAACTGAATAATAGAGAATTAAAGGGATATTTCTAAAATTGCAACTTGCTGATTGGTTGGATCTGACAGTCACGACCCCTAGGGATCCCGAAGAAGAAAGATCCTCAGCCCTGACTTGAATGGAGCTGCGGAATACATGCTTGCATCCAGTGGCGTAACTTTAGGCCCAGGGGCCCCGATGTGAAAGCTCTGACGGGGCCCCAAATTATTGCAAATCTTTAATAGTACCGTATTAGTCTTTTTCTATAGGCCAAAGGGACTTATGGGGCCCCCTTAAGCTACAGGGCCCGGGTGCGATCGCAACCCCTGCACTTGTGGTAGTTACGCCCCTGCTTGCATCCTATTCATTGACCATGTGATTGGTAGAAATGTCCGAGCACTTTACTTTGCTTTTTCTGCCAGTTCCATAGACAATGAATGGAATAAATCCCAAGAAAGCTTTCCTCCCAACTCCATTTGAACAGAGCCCTGTGTCTTGGGATTGCTGTCAGTGGCTGGAACCTCAGCAATCCTCACGTTTTTCCCTATAGTATGGATATAGGATCATTTGTTATTTTCAGAATAACTCTTTGACTGGATAAGAACAAAAACAAACATTGCAAAATGTATTTTTCATTAACTTCTTGCTGTTATTAATATTTTATTAATTATAATATTATCTTCAGTTCTTCTGTATAGACTCCATGAAAGACTCCTAAGGTGGTTTATTTTTTGCCGTGGCGACATGATCAGGGGCGTAACTACAACAGGTGCAGGGGTTACAATGGCACCTGGGCCCTTCAGCATAGGGGCCCCAAAAGCCATTTTAGCCTGTAGAAAAGTACTATTGCTATAAGATTTGCAATAATTGTGGGCCCTGTTTGATCTTTTGCATCGAGGTCCATGAGCTTCAAGTTACTCCAATGGGCATGGTGAAGCTCAAAATGCCTATTCATGTCCATATGCCCATCTTAAAAAACCCCATTAAAGTTAAGTAATATAGTAACCTCGCTATGGGGGAGAATTAGATTAAAAAAAACATATCTGTAACTGGAACATGTCAGAAAAAATATATTTGCTTGGAACATATGCTGTAAATACAGCCAAGGAACCATTCAAGTAGAACATTCTTACCCATTCTTCTTAATAGTTATAAATGTAAAACATACGTGCCAAAATAATGCTACGTCTGTCTTCCAACACTCCATATAACATCCACTGAGGAAGAAAATAATAATTAGAAGAAAAAAAAATAATGTAACCCAAAACCCTGGCATAGAAAAAGGTGAAGGGTGCAGTGGTAAATCAGTATCATTTTACATGTTCCTCCATTTACATTTCATTCTACAATGATTGGACTTTGCCGGAGAGATAAACAATCATGTTAGATAGAAAAAGACAAATTTACAATGGGGCAAATACAGCAGAAAAATAGGAAGAATCTTCTAGGGAGAACTTCTGGTTTGTCTTGGCTCCACACTCCTAACTACATCTCACATTGCTGATCTCGTACATTTATCCTTAAGTGTATCCATAATAAATTAGCGTAATTAGCATGATTACTGAAAGTAAGACACACAAATGTTCTACAAACTCAGACGGCTGGAGCCGTACAGAGCTTCAATGAATCTACAACCTCTGACAGCCGTACAGAAGACCTCCAGCGAGTGGAAATGAAGGACAAAGAAGGGTGACTGATACAACGACAGTAAAGAGTGGAGGCGCGGTCTACAAAATATTGGCAACACTGGCTGTTTGTGGCCTCATTCACACATTCATTTTTCACCTACATTTTCTATCTTTGGTTTTCACGGATAGAAGATCTTTCCATTATGATTTATGGAGGTGTTCACAAGTTGGGCTTATTAAGGGAACCAACCACCAGGATTTAACCCCCTGTAGATCAGTGCAGCAGGTGATTGATGTGTGCAGCATGACATCACTATTTTTCTTTATTCCTCCCTGTGGGCGTGTCTTTCTGCTGTAAGCTGAACCCCCTCCCTCCCTCTCATCCAGACTGTCCTGGCGAGGGGATAGGTGGTTGAAGGGGGTTTGGTTTACAGAAGAAAGACATGGATAAAGAAAACAACAATATTGATGTCATGCTGCACACTTCAATTACCTGCTTGAATCCTGGTAGTTATGAAAAATTGCCCCATAGTCTTGTCATCTGCAACATCCTTAATTACATCTATTTCTTCTTTCTTCTTCTGCTTCCTTGCTAACTGATTAGAGCCTCCAAAAAGCAACCTACAGGGGTAGATTGGTGGATTCTGGGAACTCGTGGCTCTGAGCATATACAGAATGGGAGGAATAGGGTTAAGCGTGAAATAGACTTGGGTATACTAATAGATCACAGACTAAACATGAGTCAACAGCGTGATGCATCAGCAAAAAAGGCAAACAATTCTGGGATGTATTAACAGAAGTATACAGTCTAGATCACGTGAAGTCATTATCACCCTCAACACCTCTTTGGTCAGACCTCATCTGGAGTATGGTAACCAGTTACGGGCAACACATTTTATACAAGACATCAACAAACTGGAACAAGTTCATGGAAGAGCGACAAGAATGGTGACCGGTCTGCAAACCATGTCCTATGAGGAACAGCTACAGGATTTGGGTATATTTAGCTTTCAAAAAAGAAGACTGAGAAGAGACCTAATAGCTTTCTACAAATATTTCAAGGGCTGTCACACTGTAGAGAACAGCTTTCATATTTGCACAAGGAAAGACTAGAATCAATGGGATGAAACTGAATGGAAGGAAACACAGATTAGAGATTAGATAAAACTTTCTGACAGTGAGGGTGATCAACGAGTGGAACAAGCAGCCATGATAGGTGGCGAGTTCTCCTTTAATGGAAGTCTTCAAACTGTCTGAGATGATTTATGGAATCCTGCTTTGAGCAGTGGATTGGATCAGATGACCCAGGAGGTCCCTTTCCACTCAAGTATATAGAATTTAAATATGGAAATAGGAGGTAATGGGAAGGATTTTTCAATTGATTTTTGATTACCAACTTCAAATTAGGATAAAAAAAATCTCTCTTTATTACAAAAGATTAAAAAGGTCATAGACCTAAACAAGTGACAGACAGTAATAACACGCAACACAAAGGAATATAAGATATAAGACGACCGCAATCGATTCCTATCAAGACCCTAAGGGTGCCGTCACACCTGGCGATGGCACCGCTGGTGTCTTAGGCGATGTAGGGGCATGGCCTATCGGCGCTGATATCGCCCCTGACTCGCCTAATGTAAAATGTATCAGTGATGTGAAACCAGGCAGCCGATCCGGGGCGTCGCCCCATGTAAATGGCCGCTGGTAACCTGACAGGCGATGGGAGCCATAAGCTCCCATTGTACTGCATCACCGCTGGGGTTTTGAGACACCCCGGCGGTGATGCTGCCTGTCAGCTCGCTGGGGCATCGCCAGAGGTGTCTCCCCGTGTAAACGGGGGTGGCGACGCTGGCGGGGCGCAAAAAAACGTGCGTGCTCCCGCCAGTCGCCGCCGACATCTCCGGTGCCGTCGCCAGGTGTGACGCACCCTAAGACTTACTCCTGCCTACCAGTGGAGGATTTACGCACCCTAATATGTGGTGCCCCCACTCCCCAGTGGCTTACCCTAAGCTTGCCCTAACAGGCAAATAGAGTGATGGAGAACAGAGTCCTGAGTCAGACTTCACTTCATATAGTCCAGAGTTGACTAGGCAGTCCTCAGGGATATAATTGTGGGTCCAAATCAGGTTCCAAACAATTAGATTGATGAGTTTCTCCAGTAGCTTTATGTGTTTTGCCCTGTCTTATGTAACAGGGCTCATCAGAAGGTTGGAGATGATGTTACATCTCGCCTTTACAGGCAGTCATGAAGGGTGGCGAGTTCTCCTTCAAAGGAAGTCTTCAAACTGTCTGGGATGATTTATGGAATCCTGCTTCGAGCAGGGGATTGGACCAGATGACCCAGGAGGTCCCTTTCCACTCTACCATTTTATGTCCCTTTTATTATGGTGGTTCTTTATGGGGGGGAAGTGCAATTCGCCCCTTCAGCAGGTTAGGTTATCTTAAAAAATAACAGCCTATCTGGAGAAAATGCCATTATTGTGTGATTAACAAGGGTCTGACTAATGGTCCAAAAAGTGCCAAAACACGCCAATGCCGGAGAATTGAAGTATGTGGGCAAGGTGCAAATATATTCCAAACTGGAGGCGAAATGTAAAACTTTCATATACAATTGAAACACTGAGTAATGAGGTTGTTATTTGCAGAATGAACTACCCGAGCTTCTGACTGGCACTACCGCCATGCTAATGCCAGCGTCAGGAGAGATCTGGGAGGCAGAGTGCCAGGGGAACAGAGCAGAAAATAGGATGACAAACTAAGTGCAGGAAAATACAGAAAGAAAGAAATGGGGAATGAAAGAAGGAATTAAAAGGTTTTTAAACTGTTTTATGGCAGATGTATATGTTGGTTCTGAAAATGCACATTTTAAAGTAACAATACCTTCTAAGCCGCGCGGTCCACCATTTTACGGGTAAAGCCACCAGCATAGTAATGCTTCATATTAAAGGTTCTTTTGATAGAGTAAGACTTATGTGAAAGGTCTTCCCAATTCCACTTTTGTCCCTGCACATATATGCAAGAAAATCAGCCACATGCTTAAATTGATAGCCGGTAGAGGGAAGAAAAGAAGGCAGTCTGATTACTTTACGGTTCTTTTGCAAAACTGATGAGACAGCAAATGCTATTCAATCCCATTAACAAGACTAAGCACGGCTTTTTTTTTTTTCTCACTCCTACTCCCTCACACACAAAACAAAATCCTCACATTCCTCACATCAGGATGGTGTGATACGGTTCCACAATTCGGGGAGATTGGAAATTACAGGGCATCTGCAATGAAATTGGTTTTCTGTGGAAAACAGATGAATCACTTACTGCCAATGACTGGAAGGAAAAAGTACTTGTTTATGCCCTTCTGTAATGAATTTTTATGAGGTACAGTTTGCTGTTTATAGAAAAAAAAAAGAAAAAAAAACCTCACCGCACACTTAAAGCTTCGAAAAAAATATAAGGTAATAGAATTGTGAATACTGTGCTGCAATTATAAGGGGAGGGAGAAAAGAAGAATTCATGGGATAGAGCACAATACCAATCACATTCTGTTGGCTGAAATGCCAAAATTAAAAATGCTCTTTTTTATATTTAGGCAACAAAGGATAAAATATTAGATTAAATTGCGGAAGAAATTCTGAGATGTTTAGATCAAACCTCAAGGAACAAGACAAATAAAACCTTTATATCTGGGAAGAACTGGGTGTTAGAAATGATCATCAGCAGGGATGTCTTGTAAAGCCCCATCACACATAGCGAGATCGCTGTTGCGTCACAGGTTTTGTAACGCAACAGCGACCTCGCTATGTTTGACATGTAGCAGCGACCGGGCCTCTGCTGTGACATCGCCGATCGTGACGGAATGGCCTGGAGCACTTTTTGATAGTTGGGTTCCCGCTGGGCAGCGTGCACCGGTGTGTTTGATGCCTTAACAACGACCTCGATGGTGACTCTGAACTCAGCCACGTAGGTCTGAGTCGTCACACTAGCTGCTGTGTGACAGGGTCCCAACGACCGCCGAGGTCGTTATACGGGTTGCTGCTGCGTCGTTGAGTAGATCTGACTGTTTGACATCTCACCAGCAACCACTTAGTGACGTTCCAGCGATCCTCACCAGGTCGTATCTTTGTCGGGATCGCTGGAACTTCGCCAAATGTAATGGAACCCTAAGCTTGTAAGTTAAACGGTCGATGGCCATTTGCTATAATCTATGATTTGGTTGTAATTACAGCCCACAGTGAGTATACAGCACTATCAGTGCAGTGGCTAAAAGAGTCTTGCCTGTGTGCCAAAGTACAATGACCGAAAGGATGACGGTAAGAACAGACCTTGTCAACTATGAGGAAAAGTATTCTGAAGAACAGGATAACATTATACACAGAAATAGCATATATGGGCTCTCTGGGAAGAAAAATATGTCAAAAAATAAATAAAAAAATAATTCATTTTAATAAGCAAATCACACTCATTTTGTCTCGGGAGCTAATAAATGTAGAACAGCAAAATGGCTACCGTCTTTTTACACTGACAGGAAATCTGTCTTAAGGCTCAGTTACACAGCACGACATTGTTAACGACATTGCTGATACGTCACGTGTTTGGAGGCGTTGAAACAACATCGTTAGGACATCATTGCGTGTAACTCTGCAAAGTTGTAACGATAAATCGTTGGATCATCGCTCGCAGGTTTGAGAACATGTTCTCAAACCACACGATCAAGATCAGCCAACCTGGTATATCGTTGTGTTTGACACCGCAATAATGATGTCGTTTACGACTTCGCCCATTCACACAAATGAGCAGGTATCGTTCGTTGGGTTGTGCTCACATTGTTGGCGAGTCGTCCATGATACCTAGAGGCGTGACATCCCCCTGTTCAAAGCAGGATTCACTAAATCATCCCAAACAGATGTCTGTCCAGCCTCTGTGTGAAGACTTCCATTGAAGGGGAACTCACTAGCTCCCATTGCAGCCTGACCACTCGTTGATCACCCACAAAGGTTTTCTAATATCTAATCTGTGTCTCCTCTCATTCAGTTTCATACCATTGCTTCTAGTCTTTCCCTGTGCAAATGAGAATAAAGTTGACCACTTCATAGTGTGACAGCCCTTAAGACATTTCTAGACAGCTATTAAGTCTTCTCTGATGGTGGGTTTACACACACCAATCATTGTATCCAATCTCTGAACCAATCTCTGGTTGCAGTGAAATCATGGACAGATTGCTCCATGTTGTACACAGCCACAAAATGGAACTATGTGTCCATGATTTCACTGCAACCAGAGATTGGTTCAGAGATTGGATACAATGATTGGTGTGTGTAAACCACCATCAGTCTTCTTTTTTGCAAGCTAAACATTCCAAATTGTGTAACTGTTTCTTATAGGACATGGTTGCAGACTGGTCACCAAACGTGGTCAAGTGAGTGTTCACACCGCCTCAAAACAATATTACTGAAAATGGTGTCTGACAGACCATAATGTAACTCCACCTGCATCATTAAAGGTCTATGGCTTCATCAGTGCAAATGTCCAAACCCCGTATTCCAGGGCTCAGACATAAGCGCCATGTGGAGCAACTGACAGTTGGCCAAAACACAATGTGAATAAAATCTCATAATGTCGATAGAAAAAATGCCTGTGAGAATGTGCAATAGGAATTTCCACTGAACTCTTCATGAGCAGTAAAATTTTGCGCATGTGCTGCTCACACCTTTATTGTAGGGGCAGCTTGATCCTGTAGTACATGGTATTGTGACATGGTGTTGGTAAATAAGGCTGCCTTTTAGTGATGTGTTTTTAAATGAAGATAATAATACCAAGAATTTGTGATTGCAATCTTTTTCAGGAAGAAACTGAGTATTATCTGACAGAATTGCAGGGGTGTCAATACTTTTGGCCACAACTGTAAATAATTGTGTTGGAAGCTTGCATATTTTGGCCAAAATATCGATACCTCATGTATTTTATATATCTTTTAATTACACATTTTCATGCAGAAAGCAGCCAGTCTTTTTAGTGTTATCCAGGTGAATTGGGGCATCTGTCCTTATCTGTGTACCTTCTATGAGACAACCACCCTCTCTATGAATTAGTAGATGGTATTGGTGCCTTTTTTCTGTGTTGTTTGATTATTATGTCTTCACCTCCATTCATAATAGTAATAAACACTGTTGCAGTGAATTGGAGATAAACTATCCTACTTAAAGTCATCTACAGGTCACAAAAGTGGATCTTCCTATTGCACATGATAGATTCCCTTTAAATGCTCACGGTACTTCCAGATACTTAATCTCATTATTGTAATTGTCCCCTGAAAAATCACTGTCAAAACTACCATTAAGGCTGGTTTCACACTTGCGGACCCCTCCGCAGCATCCTGCGGAGGGGATCCGCAAGCTGAGCACAGGCACTGCAAGTCCCTATGTTTAACATGGGGACGCAAGTGCCTGCGCTCGGGTGCAAATGGCCGTGCGCACCCATTGCCGGCAATATGTGATTTGTGCGCATGCGGATGCAGATAGGATAGACACGACATGTCGCATTCAGGTGCAGACGAGAGTGTGTGATTTGTGCGCAGACATCCGCCTGCATACAAATCATACATTGCAGTGAATAGGGCGCACAGGTGCGCACGCCAATCTGCATCTGAGCATAGGCACCTGTGTCCCCCTGTTAAACATAGGGACTTGCGGTGCCTGCGCTCAGCTTGCGGATCCCCTCTGCAGGACGCTGCGGAGGGTCCGCAAGTGTGAAACCAGACTAAGAGGGTGATGTTGCACATTGTCTGTTAAAAGGAATCTGTCAGGTAAAAATCCATATGTAACTGATATAAATTTTCTAATTCCTCTGGTGAAGCTCTTTCTATTCATGTATTTATTTTATTACACTCAGCCCCGATTGTCTGTAAACTGCAAAAAAAAAGATTACTTTCATCTGTCAATCACAGTGAGTGACCACTTCTCTGCTGCACACTCCCCAAGGAATGAATATTCATGTAGAGACATCACTGCACTGCCCTTCTCTGCAAGCGCACAACCAAAGTTCAGTGGAAATCATCACATGGGAAGGAGGGGTCTGTATCCTCCTATCTGTTCTTCTCTCCCTTGTATGCAGGAAACCAAATGTTCAAATAAACACATAGAATCTCTCAGGGTACCATCACACACCGCAATCTCGCCTGGTGATATGAGGCGATTTAACGTGCGTGTGCACGTTTTTCATGGTCGCTTCAGATCGCCTATGGTGGCATCACACGCCGCAATCTCGCCCTAAAAGTAAGGCGTTGTGTCACACTGGAAATCGCCTCACTTACAGCGGGGACCAATCATGCCTCATTCAATTGCCGCTTCACACGATGCAATTCCAAAGGCAATGTGAGCGTACATGTTCAGCGTGGCGAGGAGATAGGCGTGCCACAGTGGTTTACACCGCGCCCCATACCGCTCATTGGACAATGCAACAGCGTTACGATTGGTCAGCCTGCTCTAGAAGGCTGGCTAATACATGACACCATTGTTTGTCGGAATTTGGCAAAAAACACACTCGAGTCGTCAATTGTGGCTCCTGCAACACACTTTCAAGGCGCAAAAGTGTCGCACAGGAGTGGTCTTGTGCATTACAGTGGATTACAGTAACAATGGCTAGGTGTGCGTCTGTAGGTGATTGCGGCAAGCTACAAACAACACTATGGACATATGTACCTGCATTGGTCCACGCCATGGCAGAGCTGCCATAGCTGAACTGAACTATGTGTATACACACATCTTTGTGTGTGTGTAATGAAGTCTACCTGCATCCCCCACAAACACCATTGCATTCTCCATGTGTGTGGACACGGTCCCATGTGGCTAAACACATCATAATGGACATGTAGACTGTGTTCCAAATTATTATGCAAACAATATTTCCTCATATATTTCACTAAATTACTTATATGAATTGCAGTCATTGTTATTTTCCAGTCATCTACTATTCTAGTATGATTGGAATTTTTTTGCCTATGAAAACACTATATTTTTAAAAATAATAAATACTCAAAATGCATGTTCCAAATTATTATGCAGAGTTTTCAACCTTTTTATTTTTATTTTGAACAAAGCTTATTACAAAATGAAATCAGTTTTCAAGTCAAACCTTTATTCTAGGTGATGTCACATTTGCACATAGAACCCCTTGTTCGAAAGAAGCTTCTCAACTCTCTCGTCCATTGAATTTGTCAGTTTTTGGATGGTTTGTGCTTCAATTGTTTTGCATGTGGACAGAATACCCTCCCAGAGCTGTTGCTTAGATGTGAACTGCCTCCCGCCATCATAGACACTCCTTTTATGATGCTCCAGAGGTTCTCAATGGGGTTGAGGTCAGGGGAAGATGGTGGTCACAGCCATAAGTTTGTCCTCTTTATGCCCATAGCAGCCAGAGATGCAGATGTGTTATTTGCAGCATGAGACGGTGCATTATCATGCATGAAAATGATCTTGCTGCGGAAAGCACGGTTCTTCCTCTTGAACCATGGCAGGAAGTGCTGTTTTAGAAACTCCACATAGATTATGGAGTTCATCGTTACCCTTCAGGGATCCTAAAGGGGCCGACAATCTCTCTCCCCATGATTCCAGCCAAAACATTACTCCACCTCCTCCTTGTTGGCGCTTTAGCCTGTGTTCATGGGGTGTCCATCAACCAGCCATTCTCCACTCCATCCATCTGGACCATCGAGCATTGCACGGCATTCATCGGTAACAAAACAGTTTGGAAGTCAGTCTTCATGTATCATTTGGCCCACTGGAGCCTTTTCTGCTTGTGTGCAGTGGATAGAGGGGTTCGAAGGATGGCTTACGCACATTTGCAAACCTCTGAAGGACCCTGCATCTTGTTGTTTGGGGGACGTTGGAGGCACCAGCAGCTTCAAAAACTTGTCTGCTGCTATGACAAGGCATTTTTACAGCTGCTCTTTTAACCTGACACAATTGCCTGTTGGAAAGAGTCCTCATGTTTCCTTATCAGCACGCACACGTGTGTGCTGGGAATCAGCTACATACTTCTTGATTGTGCGATGGTCACGATGAAGTGTCTTGGCAATGTTGATTGTAGCCATGTCTTGACCTAAATACACCACAATTTGTTGCTTCTCAGCAGCCGACACATCCTTTTTCTTTCCCATTTTGGCAAAAAATGTAGGCTGCTTAATAATGTGGAACAGCCTTCTTAAGTAGTCTTGCCTTTATTTGGACACACCTGCCAAACTAATTTGCACAGGTATCTGCAATTGCTTTCAGTGATATAAAGAGCCCTGACACACATCACCATCAATGAGTTTAAACGACAAACAAAAAAATTCTAACCTTATCACTCCTAAACTTTTTGCATAATAATTTGGAACACAGTGTACATAGATTGCAGTGCTGACCCATGTCACCCATCTACGATGTGTAGGCCAACATCTGAGATGACGTGTGTGGCACTATACTCGACACAGCGCTACTTAATACACAAGGACAACATAGATTGCGCTATTCAATGGCGCATGTAATTGCACTATTTAAGCGGACGGTTGTGTAGCCGAAGATGTGTGTGATGCTGAACGGACAGTTTTTCAAATATGGCGCACTGTGAACTGACAGCCAATGAGAACACAGTAGCCAACACCAATCATCGCAGACGGGGCGCGGACTACAGAACGGTTGAGGCACGCCACAATACGGAAATCTCTCCTTAAGGATTGCGGCTGATTACTGAGCACTGTTCAGGAATCAGGGACGGTCGAGGGGTGATTTATTGCTGCGAAATTGCCAAATCACACGCCGCAACCGTAAGGCAATTTCACGGCGATTGCGCCGGGGCGATAATCGCCTTGATGATTTCCAGGTGACATTGCAGCGTGTGACGGTACCTTCAGACAACACGGTCTTGTACTCAGAGCAAGAAACACCTTCCCCCTCTCCACTAGGATGTCAGTACAGACGGAGACTTATCTCATAGCTCAGGTAGGTATGTGCCTGCCATCTCTGCCTCCCTCTCCTTCCCCTCCCCCTCAGAAGCATGATGAAAAATTGAAAGCTAGTAGAGAGACACACAGCACAGGGAGGAGGGGGAAAATACCAGCTTGGCTATTTAAATAACATTTACATACGATGGCTTTCTTAGCAGTGAAAGTAATGAACCAGACTAGTGCAGCCAGTTGCCTGCAGGGTGTGAAGATGCTTGTAGCAAGAAAACTACAGAGAGTACAGTAATGATTTTTACATGTTTTAAAAGGGCTGCCAGAGCACTATTAAAGGGTACTATTAGTATCATACTGAAAAATGACCTGACAGAATCCCTTTAAGCATAATCAATCTCTAGGAGTAGACACAGTAAGGCGAATTAAAGAAAGTGGGAGGCAGGACTTTGCCTCTGCTTCTGCTCACCTGTCTGTCAAATTGCATATGAGAAAAATAGAGCAGTGGGCTACTAAGTCAGGTTAGGGAGCCCACTGGAAAATGGAACCAGTAAGTAGGGGACAGCAAGTTACTGCACTATAAAGGTTTATAAAGATTTTTTTTATGTCAAAAATTATGGAAAAAGAGCTGCTGATCCCTGGATAATGGATTGCAGTTGTCTATTCCTCTTCATGTGCAGACAGTACAATGAACCACTCTTGATTTACAGTGATGTTTCTTACCCTCACAGGCCATGTTTCCAGGATCTCTCAGAGGGGAATATCAATGACAATTACCGATGCAGTTATACCAATTATAGCACTGGTAGAGTAGTCAGTCTGTCCTCAAGACATGACCTGAGGATTGGTATTTCGAAATTCTGATTTACACTAGTTGGAGCAAAATTGGTGAAAGGTTTAAACACATTACCAGATAGTGCAATATTCAAGTTAATGTACCCTCTATAACTGAAACTCCCTTTTGGTTTCAGAGTGTGCAGATCAAAGCAATAGCTAATTGTCCCCGTGCACGTTGATCTGTAGATACGCTGTAATCCATATAGGAGTAATGAAGTTACATCTTTTAAAAAGGGCCCGTCAGTAACTTGCAATGCATGCAAGTGATAGCATGGAACAGCCAATAACGCGTAGTTAATGTCAGTACCAAGTACATATAGACTTAAAATTAACAAAAGCGAACATTTGCCACTTATAAAAAGGTGCAATGCATGCAGCTTTGAAGCCTGGAAAAGAAGAACACTAGTTATCTCCCAAAGAACATATCACTTCAAATACCACCAGACTGCTTCTAACACAGGGCACATCATCAGAACAGGGATAGCGTGGATTACAGCCTATATTCGGGTGAAACATTTTACAACTACACTATGTTATATTGTATTGGAGACAAACAAGGTGACCCAGCTGTACTATCTCCACCATAGGCAATGTGGTAGCAGGGATAAAGGACAATTAAACAGCTATGGCAATGGGGATTTTAGTGGAAAAACAGGTTCCTACAGGCTATAAAAAATTTTTTTGAAAAATTAAAAACATTGGGATGGGCCACCAGTGAAATCAGATTGGCAATCACTGTAGTGTCTCAGCAGCGGTATACTATGGCTCTTTATTATATGGCTTTATACTGTAGGATAGAGGAGATTTTTCTGACCCATTCATATGGAATCAATGGCATGTTCAATTAAAATATAAAATATGGAAGTACAGTATTTTACTTGTAAGGAGATTTATTGAGGGGAGCTGATATGGCAGCAGAAATTGTGTCTCTTAAAAAGATGTTGACAACTCACTAGGAACAACCACTTTGTGCATGGGGTGAAAATAGTTTGAACCATGTGAAAGTCTAAGTACATGGTGGGTGACATATAGATAGTTCATGGATACCCCTTGATTAAAATCTGCAGGCTTGAATCAGAGTCATGGAGTCGGTCCTGTTGAGATTGGGTAGATTCAGGGAAGTTGAGAGTCAAGTTGGAACAGATGTTGAATATAGGCAGTTACACAGGGATTGTTGCAGATCCTTGAAAAATCTAGCAGGCTGAAGTCAATCATGGATCAGTTCATTTGATATGTACAGTCAGGCAATTGAGGACAATGTGGCATGATTTCACTGCAAACAGAGATCTGCAACACTATGCAGTCTGCACATATTATCAGTTGTGAAGCTAGTTTCTGATTCGCACAGCATGTTGATGGGTTGGCAATCTGATGTTCATTTGTGAAGATGGGTTATTGATTCAAGATGAATTGAAGATCGGAATCATGTGTTTTGCTTAAGCGACTTCAATGTTGGTCGACTCTGCATCTAGGGCTAATTTGTAATTACAGTTTGAACTTTTAGCACCTCAGATTACTCCATGTTTTAGTAGTAAACTCTTCCTGACAAGTCAGTGAAAAATCAAACTTGTTTAAAGAGGGCCTGTCACCCCCCACAAAGATTTCAATCTAAAGGCAGCATTGAATGCAGCATGTATGCTGCATACAGGCAAGGGGTCCCCATGTGTTTCTGATGTATAAATCATTAAATACAGCCTTTTAAAATGTGTAAAACAAAGTCATGATCAGATCCATGAGTCAGCTCCTTCTCCGGGGGCTATTCCCGCCCCCTGCTTCTCTGTTACTCCCTCCTCCCTGTCCTTGATACCTTGTCAGCTTTCCTCACTCTGCGCCTGTGTCTCCTTGAACTACCTCACGCAGGCACAGAGTAAGCTTGTTGCTAGTGTGGGCCCCTCGCTCCTGCCTCGCCATGACAGCAGCAATTGTTCGCGCCCTGCTCCATGTATTACATGGAGCAGGGCGGGAACAAATGCTGATGCCCCTCGCTCCTGACATCAGCACTTGTTCCCGCCCTGCTCTGTGCTATACATGGGGCAGGGCGGGATCAAGTGCTGACGTCAGGGCAGGAGGCAGATCAGGAGCGAGGGGCATCAGCACTTATTCCCGCCGTGCTCCATGTATAACACGGAGCAGGGCGGGAACAGTTGCTGCTGTCAGGGTGGGAGGAGGAGCGCGGGGCTGACAGTAGGAATACCTCACTCAGCACCTGCGTGATAAAGTACAAGGAGCCGCAGGCGCAGAGAAATGACAGGCATCAAGGAGGCGGCGAGAAGGAGGAGCAGAGACGCAGGGGGCAGGAGTAGGCCCCGGAAAAGGAGCTGACTCATGGATCTGATAATACCCTCATGACTTTGTTTTACACATTTTAAAAGGCTGTATTTAATTATTAAAACATCAGAAACACATGGGGGGACCCCTTGCCTAAATGCAGCATACATGCTGCATTCAGTGCTGCCTTTAGATTGAAATCTTTGGGGGGGGGGGGGTGACAGGTCCTCTTTAATATGCCTGGTCCGATAAACTATTTAATTCATATGTTCCCTGATTAATTGTTTACTTCTCCCAGAAAAGGTTAAGGTGTACGGGGAAGTTTGGAAAGAGAGTTGTTGACCAACTTGTTCGTGTTTTGATTTTAGGATAAAAATGTTAATTTTGCTGCTAACTGACAAAGCTCTAAGGCTGGTTTCACATTTGTGTTTGTGTCTGCATGCGGAGGGCATGCAGACGCAAATGCAGGGCAAACACTGCCATACTGATGTGAACGCAGCGGAGAATCTCCGCATGCGTTCACATCGTTATTGTGCCCGGCCAGCCTATCAGCTGTCTCGGCGGCAGAGAGGTGATGTCAGTGTGGGAGATTTAAACAGCTGTCAGATCAGCTATTTCTTCAAATCTCCCGCTGCCGACAACGCCGGAAGATTAGCAGCTGCCGTGCCTGGGAGATCAGCAGCTACTCCAGCTCATCTCCCGGTGGCCGCCGCTGATCTCCTGGGAGTGATTTCAATGAGATCCATTGAGATCCATGCATTGTTTGTGCGCTTGCGGGCACTTGCATGATAAAAAAACAATGTTGGCCTGGAAAAACTAACCAAAAAAATGCATACAGGCTGTCGTTCTGGCTGGGGACGCCACAAAATTGAATGTTGCATTTTCTCGAACGCATAACTATCTATGCGTTTCCCCATGTTAAACATGTACGTAACATTCTATGTTCTGTTGTGTACAAATATGTGTCAGTAAAATATGAATTTTTGTCATGGTTTTAAAATGACAGCAAGAGATTTCTTAATTCCCCGCCACTTGTTCGTTCAGAAGAACTCTGAGCGGAGCAGAATTAAGCTAGTCTAATCTGGTTTTGTCCCTGTGATATCCGTTTCACTTAATTTACAGTCTTGTAACGTCAAATTTCATAAGACCCGTTCACAGCACAAATTCATAAATCACATTTTTTAGATGTTTACCTTTTTTCAGTTATGATGGTATATCTTTTATATCAGGGAAACAATCAGAAACCTGGGAAATGGGTTCTGACTTTCTGAACTTGATAGATATATCATATTTGATATCAATCTTCGTGTAAATTTCCAAGGGAAAACATGATGCTCATGGTTTTGAACCGTCAGCGGCCCCACCAAAGATATGAAAACGGAGGTTTTTGGAAAATTGTGAAAGAGGTGGGTTTCAAAGAACCAGCCCACCAGGGAAGTAACTTAAGTGGGAGTTTTTGGATTTTATTACATAAAACCAGAGCGTCCATTTTGGCTTCATTCCACCCTCAGACTCAAATACAGTTAGACACTAACGCTGTTTGGCGGAATCATACACCATTTAATGGGGGGATGTCCTGTTTCCCCCTCCCTTCCCCAGAATCTGAGAGGTTACCGCGTGGCACAGGTTTTGTACTTTTCTCATTTAATCCCTTTTATTTTAATAACTGTTTTATGCATATATGTAAATTGTCTCATTTGTAAAATCTTTTATATCTTTTTGTAAACACTGCCAACTTTCTGGAGTAAAACTTATAATTTACTAGTTTCTGTTCTTCATGTATTCAGCTCGTTCATAGAACATTCCTCTCTGCCAAACAGGTTACCAATCCACCTGAAAGAGATCGGTGGTGGCAACATAATTTTTGTATTTATGTGATATTGTGGGCCTGAGGGTGACCGGATCAATGTATATATACGTTCCTGGCAGGAACTGGTGGTATATGTATATCCCGTCACATCACGTGCTGCAGTAGACAACATAAATTAGGGCAGCTGGACTCCTTTGCTTATCCTCTGTCAATACCGTGTTTGGCCAGCAGGATAAGGTGGCACCAGAGAACTGCAGGTCCTGACTACGTTTTCGTGACAATATGTGTCTTCAGAATTTGGGTTAATGGGAGACTGATGAAGAGGCCTTAGAGTCTCGAAAACTTGAATATTTTTTAAGCTAGCCACTGCCTTACAGTGCCCATTGCATTGTTAAACTCGGTTCATGTAAAAATGCTCTCTTTTAATGAAGATTGAGAAATAAAGGATTTTAACATGCCATACTAAGGGTGTGCCTCCCTCATCACCGTGAGGATCCCTGGTAGAAGACTGAACCTGAGACAAAAAAAACTACCATTTGGGTGAGCTGGCTTTATTTTTTCTTTATTGATTACATCAAATTAGGAAGAAAATAAACAGAAATGTGAAAATAAATTTTATTAATCTAAACATTAGATAGTGGTATTTCATTTTACATCCAGTTCTGAAATTGTGATGAATCGCAATAAACAACAAATGAAAACACTCTTCGAATATTCATACATATGGGATTTTAGTAGTATTTCTGCTTAGTGTGCGCAAGGACTATCCCTTGTGTTTTTAGTAGTTTATACCCACTGACTTCAAAGAGAAGAAATTAGTTCATATAAATAACTCTAAATGAGTCAATAATGTAAACCCAAGGCCACAGTAAGAAACCAGCAGCTTATGTCAAGTCAGGGTTATATGGATATTATTGCTCAAAAAGATGCAGGGTTATTGACATGGCGCATACTGCACTACAGATAGGCTGTACTTTTTTAGAGGAGCCCCAGGTTGGCTTATATCCTTAGGTTATGCTACAAGGTTCGGTAATGGACTGGACATAACTACCAGGCACACAGGAAGCACACAGTTTCTTCTTTTTTAATGAGATCTATCTTAAAGAATTTGTTGACCTTGGGGACTTTTTTTTCTTTACTCTGAAGCATGTATTTAAGGTTAAATTAATATTTTTAGCAATTGGGCTCCATTAAAAATGTTGCCCCTTTTGGCTTATAGGGCACGTGCCCACGATCAGGATTATCAGCAAATTTTCGATGAATCCAAAACACTGCATTGCATATGGATTTACTAAAATCCCATGCCCATTGAACTTCCTACTTACATAGTGTAAACTGACAAGTGCCGTGGTTTCCCGAGTTGCGGCATGTCAATATATTCTTGTGGATATGCTAGTGTTCCCAGTGGGAGATCATTACGAAAATACGCTGCGGCCAGAATCCTGATCGTTGGCATGATGCGGGCGGAAAGCACTAGTGTATAAGCAAAAGGTACGATGCTGCGTCCAGAATGTGTGTCCGGATCATGGGCAATTAGCCTTATTACCCTTAGGGGCCCGTTACATGGTGCCATCTTGCCGGCGATTGGGCCGTCGATGCAGTGTCGTGGCCTAATCGCAGCACCATCGTCGGCATGTTGCCCAGTATAACAGGGCGATTCTATGGCATAAAAGTGGAGTAACCACGTGATATGTGAAGAAGGGGCCTGGTCGCTGCTAAGTGTCAAACATAGCGAGATCGCTGGCGAGGTCACCGTTGCGTCACCAAACTTGTAACTGAGCAGCGATCTAGCTTAGTGTGACAGGGGCTTTAAGCTCCGTGCTGCATCATTATCCTGATAATAGCTGCAAGAAGAAGGGGAAGTGACATCCCAGAAGCTGCCTGCTGTGCTTATCAGTGTCCTGTTATCTGCTTCCCTGCAGTCAATCCGAGGAGAGGGGATGTGGCCATGCTCCCTCTTCTCCACATTCCAGAAGAAAATGGCTGTTACAGCAGGCAGCATCTGGGATGTGACACCCCCCATTTATGAACTATAGAAGCAGGTATTAGTGGAGGCTGCCGGTAGCTGCACATTGGTGACGTAACATCCCATACGGGTGGAGCAACTCCTATCAGGGTAAATTACAAAAGCTCTAAACAAAATGGAGGTGTATTAGGCATCTCAGCTTTATAATGTATGAGTGCAGAGACACAACATTTTATTTAATCTCCTCGGAGTACCCCTTTAAAGACAACATGTTTGTGTAAACCTAAGGGCAATTTCATTAAACAACATTACTGGAAGCATTTTCTAGTACTCAGACTTCTGTTCTGAGAGCCGTAGGGGATAATTCCACAATAATACCTTTTTAGAAGTTCACACACTCCATTTGTGATATCTGGCACCACTGATTGCATGAGGTACTCTGTATGACTCTCCACATAGTGACACTTTTGAAATGATCATTGTATTGGGTCAAACTAAGGGGTTTATCACAAATAATAATTTATGCAATATTGGCTGGATATTCTAAAACTTGCTGATTAGGGGATGTTCAAAATACGGAATCTCAACTGATGCCAAGGATTCCGCTTGTTACATGTCTCCTTATATTAGAATACAGTATAACCCCAAATGTGCGGCCAACTCTTCAGCAAAAAGTGAAGAATAAAGTGCAAAGTGGCTTTAATTTGAGTAAACATGCTCCATATCATCCCACAATGAAGCTAGATGTTTGTATATCTGGTGATTGGATCATTTCTGGTGTAACGTGGGTTAATGTAAATGGGGGATGCACAGCTGGCAATTCGAGGTTCTATGGGGTCAGAATGATCATTGGACTTGTATACAGTTGAGTTGGTGATTGTCCACATGCTGAACAATCCCTTTAAGTTGGCTTTTACAATTACTTTGCTGGACCTTTTAAAATAAACTTTTTGTAATGCTATTCGAATACCTGAAGTTAAAAATGGGAGAATCATCTGTCCCTCAAGAAGTGTGCCAGTGTCAGGATAGGACGCAGGTCTTCATCCTCCAAATAGAAGTACTACTTTTTGTTTTCAAGTTTTGGGTGCATTAATATCTCTGCTCAATATCAGTAAATTAGTATATCCTATAAATTCACGTTCTCTTTATTCCAGTGGTGTGGGCCCCATATCATTTTGTACGACTCATTTATTACAAAATCACACGATATCCGCATCTCTAGAATGCAACAAGCCCAACATGCCCTGTTGAGACTGCAGGCACAGTGTGGGGGCACTTGGTCATTTGCCAGTGCACCCAACCATTATATTAATTAGGAGGATCCAGCAGGTAACATCTGTTAATACTCCATAGCAGGATATAGTTATAGAAATGTGTTCTTCATATGTGGTGATATTAGATGGTAATTAAAGTAGAAAATCTCATGAAATATTCACAAATCTCGGTGGAATTCAGTTTACGAACCACTTCCACATTTCATCTTATGGAAATTGGCTCTCTAGAAAAAAGAAACTATATTAACTAATCCAGGCAACCGTCTGTAGACAGCCATTCCAGGATTTTGACCCTTGTCAGGTCACTGCAGGGTCCTGGTTGGCTGGATGAAATGCCTCTGACAACTCTGGATGGAGGGCGGTTCTGGTTCTCATTGACATGCATCAAAAAGCATCTCATCCAGCCAACGAGCACCCATCTCTGTACAGGCGAGAGGCAAAAACCTGAAACAACTGTCTACACGAGGATATCGGGCATGAGAAATTTTAAATATTTCTTCTTCCTTTTTGAGGAGTGTTCATTTGCAGACCCTCTACCTATGGAGTTTTGCCTGTAACTAGTCGCCCAAAGCCATTTTAATCTTACAAGGTGTGAACCTCAGAGATTTCAATCTTGAACTCCAGGGGCAGCAGGCTGTGCACCTGGGTACTACACTTAGGGCATGTGAAATACATGTCAGCCATATAATTGCTTTTAATGCAGTAGTAGCAAAAGACATGAGTGCAGCCGATGGTATGAGGCATCGTGGGCCACTCTCCACACAGACAGCATTCTTTGCAGATGGTTGCGACGGATGGGTCAGCAAGTCGCAGCCCTCTGACTGGCTTACACCAAGAGAACAACTTAGATTTTAGCTTTTGGGTATTAACAAGGGGCAGAAGAAAAATCAAGAATTCAGCAAACCCATGCCACAAAATTTCCCTATTCATGTAATCAAAGCCAACTTGCCGCACATCTTGGGGTTTCTTGAAAACAGATCGGATTCCAAGTAATCGTTCGGTCAATGTTGCATACTTTCCTTGCTGTAGAAAAATTAAGAAGTTCAAGAGTCCGAAAACCTTGGCGAGTCCAGAAACAACATTAATTATATGCTTCATCCTGAGAAACGATGATCCGAAAGGGTTATTACTGAATATGTCATAGGACCTTTCTTCCAACCATTTGCCCCCAACTGATAACAGTGCGAACCATACTTTCTGCTGTTTATTAAGCGGTTGGTATTTCGGAGTCTGAGACAGGTCGTTTTTGTAATGAATGTTCAATATTGCCTGCCCCACAGTCGCATTCTTGGAGTAGACGGTGTATCTCCACAAAAAAAGCCATAAAAAAGTCTTAATCTCCGCTTCATAGCGGCTCAAAAGTCCTGGTTTGAAGCCTTGAAAACAACTATTAAACTGAGTCCAGATTAATTGCTCCAGCGCCTTGTTTAGTTCAATAGCATCCAGTTGACTAATTCTTAATACAGGATTTATGTCTTCCATATTGTTTTTAGCCATGGCCAATTCAACTGCAGGGAAATAAATCAGGTTATTTAACATGCAGAATAATTATCTGAAAGAAAAGCTCTACATCTAATTCAGACCATATATTATCATCAAGGTCAATAAAGCAAGCTGTAAAAGGGCAAATTCTGGTTATTAGCAGAGTCTTTGGCATCTGTGTGGCTCGCTGCCTTGGTTTTATTATTTTCCTTACACCATTTGGGCCATGGTTTGGGTTTCAATAGGTCAACATCTCCCAGTACCTTGGTTTCTACACACTTATTTAATACTAATTGCCATAAAACTGGCAAGATTGTAGGCACAAAGGAGAATATTTCATGTCAGTCCCCAACCTAAATCCTGCTAGTGTGAGGTGCGTTAAAAATACCAAACCTATTTATTCACTACTACATCTTCTACTATGGAGACACCCATAGAGAGCAGAGGTTGTCTATAGAGTGATTACATCATAGTAGTACTACCGGTAGCTATTGAGCCTGTTCTATGTCCAGGTGGCATGGTTATATTATTTTTCTCACTAGATATTTGAATCTATTTTTTCACATATATGTGTTTTTCATATGTATATATATTCACGTAATAAATAATAATTCTTTCACAAGCTATTCATTTGTATCTTATGTAGTCCTTATCGTGTGTGTCCCATTCCGCTTTGTGATATATTTGTATTAGTTTTAAAATATGGCTATTTGCTTATATCCTCATGGCACACTATTTAATATTTTTCTTGATTAAAATGCATGTAACAAAATTAATTTTTCATTATATATATATATATATATATATATATATACACACACACATATATATATATATATATATATATATATATATATATATATATATATTATTGTATTTCGTTTTTCTATTTTTCTTCCTTTTTAAAGAAGACCTGTCACCCCCTGGTGCTATGCTAACTGAATGCAGCACTGAATGCAGCGTGTCTGCTGCATTCAGGGAAGGGGTCCCCCGTGTCTCTAGCTCCCCTGTAAGCTGTTAAATAGACTTTATAAAAAGTGTACCGCTAAGGAGTCCGAAGGGACTTACTCAGTAATGAGTCATCGCTGTTGCTCGTGTCCTCCCGGCCTCCAGCCCTCTCTTGTTCAGCCTCCTGTATGTGTCATTGCTGTTGTATGGGGTCCTCCCCGCCTCCAGCCCTCTCTTGTTCAGCCTCCTGTATGTGTCATCGCTGTTGCCCTTCCCGCCTCTAGCCTTCTGTGTGGCACCTCCAGCCCTCTCTTGTTCAGCCTCCTGTATGTGTCATCGCTCAGGGCTGGAGGCGGCATAGAGAGCTGGAGGTGGGGAGGACACCAGCAACAGCGATGACACATACAGGAGGCTGAACAAGAGAGGGCTGGAGGTGGCACAGAGAGGGCTCGAGGCGGGGAGGACACCAGCAACAGCGATGACTCATTATTGAGTAAGTCCCTCCGAACTCCTAATGTGTACACTTTATAAAGTCTTTATAACAGCTTACAGGGGGGCTAGAGACATGGAGGACTCCTTCCCTGAATGCAGCAGACACGCTGTATTCAGTTAGCATAGCACCGGCGGGAGGGGGTGACAGGTCCTCTTTAAAACATGTTTTCTAAACAATACTTGGGTTTCGTATAAGGAATTTGTTAATGAATATTGGTTCAGTTTATATTGTAACCTTTGAACCCTAGTTGTAGTCATGTGCTTGATTGGCGCTCCTTTTGAAATTGTGTAGCTATTTAAACTATGAAGCTGCTGTTGCCTTGTAACTGGTGTATATTTCCTGATGAAGAAGTGAGGAGACGCTTAGAAACGCGTAGAATAAACCCCTATATGCTGTGCCGATTCTCTTGGATAGGCTTATCTGGCAGCAGCACGGTCCTGATACCACGTTTTCCCTGGTACCCTTTATATTCCCGGGTGTCGGGCATTTTTATTGCCACATTTTTCATTTTATTGAAGCATTACCTGAAAACGAAATGTATTTATTCTACAAAAACGTCTCTGAAAACCGCATTTTTAATGTAAACTCTGTGTTTTTTCTTATAATAACCTTGTTGGTTCAGGACTTTGTGGGTCAGGTCTTTATCTATTCCTACCCTGGCTGCTTTCCTCACATTTATTTCAATATCATGTCACGGCTGCTGCTATTATCCCTATGACCTGCGCATGCGCAGTGCTATGATTACATTGTAGATGAATTCTTCAATAAATGGTGCCGGAGTCAGTGCATGCGCATACCATGATCTCTGGCCATCCCAACCCATTCAGCATTATATTATAGATTATTGTTACATTCGATAAGGGTTCAATTATTCATAGCAGCCAATCTGAGCTCAGCTGTCACTTTACCTCAGCAGCTTCAATGCTTAAAGCTCCACTCTGGTTGCTATAGGCGACCAGAACGATCTTACTGTGAGGTGACTCTCGTTAATGAGGCCGCAATTAGGGTGGTTTCACACATCCATTATTTTTGCTTGCGTGCATATCTGTCCAAATCCTGAAGCCTCCTGATCAGGCATGTGTCACTATACTAAAATGGGGCCGCACGTTAATGTGGTGGCATCAGGATTCAGTCTAATCCTACCACATCAGTTTTTTTTATCACCTTCTGTGGCCGCAAGAAGTCGCATTTTTGGGACCAACCTAAAATACTGATGTTTCCGGATGAGTCCAGATCCGTCCACAAATAGATTCGGGTCCAAGAGAGGATGGATCTAAAAGGTGCAGATCTGTTGACCCGGATCCGTTCTACCCCATTGAGCATACCCAGACTCCTCCCTCCTGCCGACTCCCGAGGTCTGATCAGGCATCCAGCAGCTGCGGCGGCATCAGCTTGCAGGTGCACCGCCAGAAGCAGATGCTTCCGTTTTGAGCCTCATCCGGCCGCACCGCAAGTCTGAAGCCAACCTTATTTCTGCAGAAGTAGAAAGAAAAATAGTCTATTTGGCCAATGAAACAGTTCAATCCTGGCTTTGGACAGAAGGACATGTTCAGCATTATATTATACACACAGGATGGCTTCCATTCTGTTTTAGTTCTGCAGTAGTAAAGAGGCGTGTCCTGTGACTGAAGGGGGCGGGTCTCGTACATTGCTGAAGCCAATCAATAACTGGGGGAGTGGCCTCTTGCTTCGGACAGACGCCATTCACTGTTATATTATGGTATAGACTAGCTATTGAACCCGTTCTACACACAGATGGCAGCATTCTTATTGCCGCATTTCTAGTTATATTGAAGCATTACCTGAAAACAAAATGTATTTATTCTGCAAAAATTTCTCTGTAAACCACATCCTAAATGTAGTCATTGGTCACTATTAAAATAAAAATGTATTCTTCAGAGCACCTCTTTAATAATATAATATTTTTTCATATTTTTACCCATAATGGTTTTAATTCTATATGTGATTCTAACATGTATTTGTTTGAACGTTTAGTGTTTCCTTGATACCGGAAGCAGGATGAGGGAAAAGGAAAGTGAAAGAGCAGTAACCCTTGATACATGGCCTTGTTGGTGCAGGACTTTGTGGGTCGGGTCTTCTTTATCTATTCCTTCCCTGGCTGCTTCCTTCCCCTTTATTTAAATTTGCACAGTGGCGCCCGCCATTATCCCTATGGCCATTGCATGTGCAGTGGTATGTTCACGTTGTAGTTTAATCTTTCAATAAAACGTCGCCAGAGTCAGCACATACCGCAAACTCCAGCACCATTTTATTGAAGACACTGTCCGTGCGATTATCATCTGAAAAAAACTGGTGACTGGTGATATTCGTAAAGACAGAGTCTTCAATAAAATGGTGCTGGATTTCGCAATGTGCGCTGACTCTGGTGACGCTTTATTGAAAGATTAAACTACAATGAAGGGTAGTCTCTCTACACTGTGTCTCCCCACCCAGTGCCTGTCTCTCCCCTGTGTGCTGTCTCTCCTTTGTGCCTGTCTCTCGAACCCCTGCTCCCCTTCCCACGCTGTGTGGCCCTGAGCACAGTGCAACTGTCACATGAATCTGGCTCTGACTGGTCACGTGACTGATCACATGACTGTGACATCACACAGTTCCTTTATCCCTTTGGTCTGGTAAGTCAGAGGGAGTCAGGGGGCTGAGTGCGAAGTGCAGGGTACTGGGTGCGGCAGAAGGTTTGTGATGGGAAGTGTGTTGAGCGGCAGCATCGGGTGTCTGTGCCCCGGCGCCATATTAGCACACTCATCACTTGGGTGTGCTAATATGGCGCAACTCACAATGGGTGCAATGAAATCTGGGGTTCGTGGACATTTATGACTTACGCAAGTAGGTAAGTATTATATTAGATTAGTGGTTACGCTTTATAAAAGTCTAGTTGTTCATATCAATCAGAGTTCAGCTTTTACTTTATCTCAACTGCTTCAATGCTGAAAGCTGCACTCTGGTTGCTATATGCCATATTAAAACTAATAATGCATTAGGTGTAATGAAATATATAGATGTATCAGTGCCGGTAGTGATACAAGGGTATAACATAGGATGTTGGTAGGATAGGTTGCTCAGCAACCGACCGCTGGGCAAGTGACAGTTGGAATTAGCTCAGAGGGAGGAGCTAGTGGTTAGAGAGTGAGACTGCTGAAGCCGATCAGTAGCTGGGGGGGCATGTCCTCTTGCCATAGGTAGTTATCCAGGCTTCGAACAGACGCCGTTCTGCGTTATAGCTATTGAACCCGTTCTACGCCAGGGTGGCAAGCACTTTTATTGCCACATTTTTCATTTTATTGAAGCCCTACCTGAAAATGAAAAGTCTTTATTTTGCAAAAACTTATCTGTTAAGCACATTTTTGTTGTAAACTATGTGGTCCTTCTCAACTCCCTTCACCACCACCCCCCCCAACTTGTTTTGACCCTAATGACCAGACTATTTTTTTTTGCAGTTCTGAGCAGTGTCAATTTATGAGGTTTTAACACTTCAATGGATACCAGTGATTGAGACTTTTTTTTCATAACATATTTTATTTTGGTGGTAAAATTAGGCCCATTTCACATCAGCGTTTTTCGCTGATTGAGGCAGATCCGGCAGATTTACCGCATCTGCCGCCTAACGGACGCACTTGCGGCAAGCCCCATGCACTGTCTATGGGGCTTGCGGCCAGTGCGGCAAGTTCGGTATTGCCGCGGTTCTGGCACTGGTGACTGTTGAGGCCGCGAAAAAAAAACAGCCGCTGACAGAGTTTTTTCGCGGCCGCAACTGCTGGAACCGCGACAATACCGAACTTAACGCACCTGCCGCAAGCCCCATAGACAATGCATGGAGCTTGTTGCAAGTATGCCACAAATGCGACCGTTATGTGAAAGGGGCCCTAGGTTGATAATTTTTACATTTCTTTTTGAAACAAAAAAAAAACTGCAAAAATGTAGCAATTTTCAGACTTTGAATTTTTATACCATTAAACCGCAGAGTTATGCCACATAAAATAGTTATTAAATAACATTTCCTCCATGTCTTCTTTACATCAGCACAATTTTGGAAACTAACTTTTTTTTCTTAGGAAGTTAGAAGGGTTGAAAATGTTATCAGCAATTTCTCATTTTTCCAACAAAATTTACAAAGCCACTTTTTTGGGGGGAACCATATTCCATTTGAAGAGACGTTGAGGGGCCTATATCAAAGAAAATACAAAAAATGACACCATGCCAATAACACCACTCCTCAAGCTACTCAAAACCACATTCAAGAAATTTATTAACTATTCAGGTGCTTCATAGGAACTAAAGCAAGGGTAGGGAACTCTGGGCCTCAAGAGCCGCATACAGTGCATGTTTTCAGGATTTCCTTAGCATTGCACAGGGGTTGGAATCCTCACCAATTATGTGAAGAGGCCCTAAAGACGAGTACACCAACTTGAAACGTGCGTAGGCGTTTTGGGACCACTTTGGAGCATACCAGCAAGTAGCAGCATCGGATTTAAGGTATGAAATATTGACCAATACTACTGCGGTATACCCAGAATAAGGCTAAGGGTGCGTGCCCACATAGAGGTTTAGGGTCTGTTTAGCAGCGAAAACCGCCGGCGGTTTAGCATAGGTTTTATTTAAATTTATGTAAATCCTAAGCAGCGTTAGGACTTACAAGTAACCCTATGTAATTTGGAAAATGCTGTGCACACAATGTCGGTTTATGTGAGCGGATCTGCCAGAGGTTGAGCGGTTTCCTAGCGGTTTAGCAGCATACAACATGTCAATTCTTCTCAGCGGTTTGTGATCGTTTTTGAGGCAGAGAATCCTACCTAGAAAACCGCTTAGAAACCGCTGGAAAAACCGACTGAAAAACGCTGTTCAACAGCTCTTAAAACCGCTGGAAAACCGCTGAGAAACCGCTGGAGACTTCTGAGCTCAGGAGTCTAGGCTCCTTGAATTTTCCACTGGTTTACTGACTGTCTGAACGTCCCTAAACCTCTATGTGGGCACGCACCCTTAGAAATCCCATAAGAGTAAAACTGGGAGGAGGAACATCAGAGCCCTGTAAAATAGATACTGATTAATGCTTATGGTGGTATACCTTGTGAAAAGCTTAGGCTACCTTCACATTGCGTTTTTGGGCTGTCCGTGGGGATCCGTGTGTTGTCAGGATCCCCACGGACAGCCACGGATCCCTGCAATCGGATGGCAAATAGCCATCCGATCCGATTCTATGCAGGATCCGTGTGGATCCTGTTCTCCCTGCCTGTCCCTGTCTTCTCTATCTGTCCCTCTTCTATCTCTGCTCTCCCTCTCCTCTATCCTCCCCCCCTGTCCTCTCCCCCTCCAGTATGTAAAAAATAAAAAAAAATCCTCCCTGAGGAGGAGCATTACCTTCCGACGGCTTCATGCGACAGTCACCATCTGGTGGCTGAAGGACCTGTGATGATGTCACAGAGCTGGTCACCTGACAAGTCAGCTGACCGACTCTCTGACATCACCACAGGCCCTTCTGCACAGATGGTGACAGTCCCTGGAGGTGCCGGAAGGTAATGTATCCTCAGGGAGGGATTTTTTTAAATTTTTTTTAACAAAGAGGAAATAGAATAGGGAAAAGGATAGGGAATAAGACAGGGAAGAGGTTAGAATAGCGGGGGAAAAAGCATAGAATAGTGGGGGACAGGATAGAGAAGTGGCGGGGAGGAAGATGCAGGGAGGCAGGAGCAGGGAGGACACGGAGCAGACATCGGATCCGACGTCAACTCGGATCCGATGTCCATAGGCTCCCATGTCATCAGAACTCGGATCGGCTCGGATCCGATGCTGTTCGATTTCATTCTCGGACACAAAATTGCAGCAGGCTACGATTTTGTGTCCGTGCTTAAATCGGACAGGATCGGATGGTGCCAAAATCGATTGGCAAAAGGCACACATCCGATCCGATCCGAGCCCCATAGGGATACATGGGATCCGATTTTGGATCCGAGTGTATCCGTTTTGAAATAGATACACTCGGATGCCTCAAAAACGCAGTGTGAAGCCAGCCTTAGAGATCCCACAACAGTGAGACTGGGGGAGGAATATCAGAGCCCCAGATATACTATATTGTTCAGGGGTGGGAAACCAAGTATTTATAAGGTATTAATAGTTGTGGTATAACTTATGGTCTGTATGTGATGCTGTAAAATGAATATATAACTGCTGAAGATTATAATTGTATAATCCATAGCTGGTCAGGGGTTAAATTGTAACTAGCTCATAAATTATGGTACCTGGATATGAATTTAGATTTTGTAAAAAAAAATGTTTAATTCATAAAGAAGTTAATTTGCAATATTTGGTGTGGGTAGATTCACTATTATCATCAGAGGCACTCCTTTGGAGGACATCCTATGGTGGTTTTGAGAGATATTGTTAGGATAAGTGAAACACAGAAAGGAGTAGATTGGACAATAGTGTTCATAACTTTGTGAAAATGCAATATTTGAGGCTAAAGTTACATTTTTGTTGGAAAAAGTAAAAAAAATGGTTTTGCAAATTTTGCTGGAAAAAAATGAAAAATTGCTGATGAACTTTGAACTCTTAACTTCGTAATAAAAAAATATATTTCCAAAACTGTGCTGATGTGAAGTAGACATGTGTGAAATGTTATTTATTAACTATTTTGTGTCACATAACTCTCTGGTTTAACAGTATAAGAATTCAAAGTTTGAAAATTGCTAAATTTTCAACATTTTCGCCAAATTTCCATTTCGTCCACAAACACACGCAAAAATTAACATCCTAAATTTATCACTAACATGAAGTCTAATGTGTCACAAAAAAACAGTCTTGGAATCACTGGGATCCGTTGAAGCGTTCCAACATTATAACCTCATAAAGGGACACTGGTCAGAATTGCAAAAACATGGTCTGGTCATTAGGGTCCAAACAGGTTGGGGGTGAAGGGGTTAATAGTGTGAAAACCAGACATGTAAACACTGGGGCTTGTTACTCCATTTTATTTGTAGAATTTGTTATGCTTTAGTATGTCGCAAAACACAGAAGTGAGTAATTTCTTCCTTATGAAGCACAATTCAGCAGCTACAGAATCTCTATTACAACAAGTTAAAGGGAATCTGTCAGATGATAGTAATGGTATCCTGAAATAGGGGCTTAGGCAGCCCTTTCAGGATCAGTAACTATTCTTGCTGTAAAATGTCTCTGGTTGCCTTGCTGGAAGCCTCGGAGAAGTCAGTATCGCACTAGCAAATCAAGTGTATACAAATTCAAACTGAATATGCACTGCTCCCCATGCCCTTAAGTCCGGGTTACACGCTGCGATGTCCCAGTGATGCGACCAACGATCGGGATCGTTGGGACATCGCTATATGAGAACGCTGGTAACCAGGGTACACAGGGGGTAACTAAGCATAGCGCTGCGCTTAGTTACCCGATGTTTACCCTGGTTACCATGTCCCAGCGTGTACTGTGCGGCGATGGGCATCGGCTGGGAGGTCGTTGATCGTTGGTCTCCCTCTGTCACATACGCCGATACTGGCCACCCAGCAGGAGACCAACGATCGAAAACTGGCCCTGGCCATTCCGCAACAATCTGCGATCAGCGAGCTGATCACTGATTGTTGCAGGATGTCACACGTAGCAACATCGCTACTAGATCGCTGCAACGTCACAAGTTGCAACGACATCGTTAACGATGTCGACATGTGTAAACCCGGCCTTTCATCTGCCCTCCTCTCAGCGATGCAGGTGATGATAGTAAAAAGCTTTTCACTATCACTGACTGTGGTGCTGAGAGGTGGGCGTGGGGAGAAGTGCATAATAAGTTTGGATATACATACACTTGACTAGCCAGTGCAACACTGAACTTCTCTGGTTGTCTTGTTGTAAGCTCCAGAGAATTACAGCAATAAAAGTCACTGATCCTGAAAGAGCTGCCTAAGCCCCTATTTCAGGATACCATTAGTATTGTACTAAAAATCACTTGACAAATTCCCTTTAAAGATGTAAACAACAGAATAAAATGAGCTATTTTTTTAAAAAGATGTTCTGCTATAGCTAAGTCATAGTGTGCCCTCCATTCTGTGCCAGCTTAAGCATGCCCACCCCCCCTTATACAGTGCCCTCAACACTGCCACTTCATCGGGTTATTCTGACATCAAAATACAATAAATATGTTTCCAAATCCTATGTTTCAAATAAAAAATCCATATAGTGATGCTTTATCGTACTAAACACTGAGCGCAAAGGAAACAGAAGAACATGGCTACCAAGGAGGTCAGTGCTTGCCTTTTTCCAGAACTGGTTATTTGACTTTTTGCTTGCCATAAAAAAAAAAATCAAGAATGACAACTCTAGCAGAGAGAAGGAGCAGGTGGACAGAGTCATTGGGGAATAGTAACATTTACATCAAAATCCTTCCAATTGTTTTGCAAATTCTGCCTTTTGCCCGTATAAATATGCAGGACACGATTTATTAAACTACACACAAAAAAATAATAAATAAAATATTCCAATAAAACGTGAATAAAAGCTAAAAATACATAAAGAGCACCATGACGCTAAAAATGAAACCCCACTAGACTGCATTGTCCTTGTCTAAAGAATAGGATTCACCCAAACTTGGGGCGACTTGTATAGACCTCAGCAGGTGTAGAGCTCCGAAATGTCCAGCTCCAGCTTGACTGACTGCTTCCGGAATTTCGTATTATTTTGTCCACCCATGGTCAAAACATACAGAGATAGTTGACCCCATGCTTGAAGCATAGAGTAGAAACCAGGAACAAAAGGCCGGCTTCTGCAGGTGGGCCCGACTATTGTATTGTGATTATCTGATGAAAGAATACAATTGTATGTGGGGAGAAAGAGGAAAACTAAATGCTCCGCGGTCCCGAGACTATTCATGAAATACTCCACTCTGCTACCTATTGACATTCGCTCAACGTCACATGAATATCATGTTGTAACAAAGAATGACCCCAGATCTGCACACAAAACCGGAGAACAAAGGGAGGTTCTTTCTCTTGAGGTCACTGCACCAACAAAAAGAAAAGTCAAACTACTGAAGCCAAATTGTGCACATGCAGAAAATGTGGAGGCGAGCCCACTGCGGCCATTTGCCGGCTTCTATTCCCTGTAGGCCAATTTAAGTGAGCACCTTCCAAGCAAATGATATGTGCAAGAATGCGGCATCGGATTTCCCCTTCTGTGCCGGGAGTAAATAAATAAGCGCTCGCTACATTTATCCTTATGTTCTCGTGCAAGCATAACAAAAAAGTTTTATTTTTGCCCCTATTACTACAATATTCTAGATTTTATACATACAAAATATTGCTGGAGGATACAATATTCTAGATTTAATACATACAAAATACTGCTGAAGGATGAGGGCTAAGGTAAATGCACACTCCGAGCAGAACCCTATGGGGCATTTTTAGCCAAAAACATATCTGTCCGTACATGCAAGGAAATATATGGCTAAAAAACACCTTTAAGGCTTTGTCTGGGCTTTTTCTATCATTTACAAAGCTGCAAAATGTTGACGGTTTGAAATTTGCATCCTGTCAACATTTTGCATTGTCACCCAGATATCAACCACTTGCGGCTGCTAGAGAACAACCAGGCGACGTGTTTGTGTTGGAGCCTGCATGTAAATGGAGAACTGGATGCTTACTCCCAGACTCCTACAAACACGTCCCCTCCCCCAGTCTAAAAATGTCTGACCACCCCCAGACTGCTACAGCCCACCCCAGTCCCAAGCATGACCACTCACCCCCTCTGCACACAGTGGATTACCTCCTCGTCTGGCACAGTGCACCAAATCTGCAGCTCTGTGCACAGGGGGTGGGTGGTCATGCTTGGGACTGGGGCCGGCGGTAGCAGTCTGGGGGTGGCCGGACATAATGTAGACTGGGGGAGGGGACGTGTGTGTTGGAGTCTGGGTGTAATGTCCAGTTTTCCATTTACATGCAGCTCCAGCACAAACACGCCCCCTGGACATTCTCTGGCAGCTGCAAGTAGGTGATATCTAGGAAACCCTGTAAAATGTTGACAGGATATAAATTACAAACTGTCAACATTTTGCGGCCTAGATACACATGTAAATTATAGATAAAGCCCGAACAACCAATTTAAAAAGAACCTGTCAGCTGTCCTACAAAGTAAAGTCATGGCCATAATGGTGCTGTGGTTGCTGAATAATCATCCTGTGAAGTTTTCACTTGATGATGTCTTCTGAGCATCGGGGTGGGACTTGGGGTAGGGTTTTCTTCCACTTCTCCACTTGCCTCCTTTGTTTCTTTTACAAATAATTGATTATTCATTGATTTGCCTCCTTTTTGAAATTCCATGTCGCTGTCACCATCATTGTGGTGGATGGCGCATGCGCAGTGTGAGTCTATGGCTTATCTGCAGGTCTTCCGCGCATACGGCGTCTCTGGCTCCAATTTATTGAAGACTGTGCTCAGTGTGATTCCACAGATGATCTTCAATAGAATGGCGCTGGAGGCAGGGCATGTGCAGATCAAGATTTCAGCTAAAGAAAGAATTCCTAGATCAGATTCTCAATCTGTGCATGTACCACGTTTGGTGCCATTTTGCTGACCAAGGGTCAGGTATAAGATTTCTTGAAACAAAGTCTTGATCTGCACATGCCCTGCCTCCAGCGCCATTTTATTGAAGACCATCTGTTGAATCACACGGAGCACAGTCTTCTAAAAAAATGGAGCCAGAGTCTGTGCATGCTCAGTTCAAGGTTTCGGCTCAACAAAGAAGTCATTGAGCTGAAAACTTGATCTGCCCAAGTGCAGACTCCAGCGCCATTTTATTGAAGGAAGTCTGTGGAATCACACTACTCACGCATTGCTACCTCAATGACGGTGGTGGCACCAAATTTCAAAACTTAAGCAGGTCACTGATTTATCAGTGATCTGTAAATGAAACAGAGGAGGCAAGTGGAGGGGCGAAGAAGAAAACCCTACCCACAAGTCCTGCCACCATGTACACCGATGCACAGAAGACGTCATTAGAGGAAAACTTTACAGGATGATTATTCACCAACCACAGATCGGATTCCTTCACTGCTGGTATCTGTTTAATCAGCATCACAGGAGCAATATGGCCATGGCTTTACTTTATAGCTATAAATACTGCTGACATGTTCTCTTTATAGAACCTAAACCTTGACAAACAGCAGCAAATGTGAAAAGAAGTGTCAAAAATATCATCATGCCTCCCATAGTTCAATGGTATTATGTGACGTAGGACCCAAAAATTGATTAAAAAAATAAATGAGATGGCATATATACTGCACCATTGTCCTGCTGGCCATTCCCCATCTCTGACTTTTCCAGGAAGGGGGGGGGTTCAGCGCTTGACCTTTGGTGCCCGATTAGCTGCAGCAGTCACCTGATGACCACACCGGAAGTGAAGGAGATGAGGACGGTGCAGACAGACTGTATGACGGTGGGGTGTCGAGGTACTGACTTCAATGTATGCCAATTATTTTCCACATATATGATTTAAAAAGTGCCGAATTCCCCTTTAAACAATGATGCCAGTAGTTCACCATATGGAGGCCTGTAATTGTCAATATCTGACCATTGAAACCTGGTGAAGACCCAAGGAAGGAAAATCCTGCATCTAAGCAAAAATGATTAGTTCTTTTTCCTCAAAAGTAAGATTATCCCTCCAGATTCCTTGGTAGCAAAATATGATTTACAGCAGGTATTACTTTCAGATTTTGGGATCTTTTTTTCTAGACTACGAGAGCTTGAGAAGGGACAATTTGGGAACCACAAAACCTGTACAAGGGGACCCCTGATCCTATAAAACACTGGTCATCCACACCGGGTGTGTAATGACATGTATGTAATCCTGAATACAGTGCATACCTTTTCTGACAGCGTGGGGTGAGATTGTGCGGATACTGTGGCCCCTTGTTTACACGAATAACCTGAAAAATGAATACAGATATGTGTAGGTGATCAACAAGTCTCTGTTATTTTCACATAAGCACAATACTGTCATGTAACAGTCACATACTTCTAACCAGACCAATGCCTAAAAGTGAGAGACGCTCAATCTCTAAACAGGAATGGTTCAATCAGGTTTGTAGAGAAAACTTGTGACCAGATCGCTCCGAGTTGGTTCAGTTTGATAGTTTTAGGGGGACTCTTGTCAGGTCATTTTTCAGTATGATACTAATAGTAACCTTGAATAGTGCCTGGTAGACCTTTCAAAACATGTAAAAATCATTATTGTGCTCTTTGTAGTCCTCTGATTATAAGCACCTGTAGACAGCTGTAAAAGTAATCGACATGACTCCCGAGAGTCACAGTCTGTGTTATTTAAATATCCATGCTTATCTAAGGCTGGCTTCACATTACGATATTTGGATTTCCGATGCTGCCCGATAAAAATCGGACAGCATCGGATCCGAATTTGGCCCCATGCAGCCCTATGAGCATCAGACCGAATCGGATGTGCACTAAATGCCATCCGATTTGGTCCAATCCGATTCTGTCCGATTTTTTTATCGGTGCAAAAATCGGAGCAGGCTCCGATTTTTGCACCGAAAATAAAATCGGACAAAATCGGATCGGACCAAATCGGATGGCATTTAGTGCACATCCGATTTGGTCCGATCAATTTAGCATGGGGCCCTATGGAGCAGGGTCCGAGGAAACATCTGATGTCTCCTCGGACCCGATTTTACTGTACTGAGCATGCTCAGTACAGTAAAACTTCTCCAAACTGGGAGAGAAGGGGTTAAAAAAAAAAAAAAAAAAGTTTATTCTCACCTCTCCCCGAGCCCCCGCCGTCTCCCGGTGTCCTCACGCTGTCTGCTGCAGTACAGGACCTGCGGTGATGTCACAGTCACGTGACAGCAGGTTACCATGGTGTAACCTGCTGTCACGTGACTGTGACATCTCCGCAGGTCCTGTACTGCAGTAGAACACCTCTGCAGACAGCGTGAGGACACCGGGAGCCACCGGGAGACGGCAGGAGACGGCGGGAGACGGCGGGGGCTCGGGGAGAGGTGAGAATAAAATGTTTTTATTCCGGAGGACAGGGGAAAGGAGGGTGAGCACTGGGGGACATGAGGGGGCCACACAGGGGACATGAGGGGGCCACACAGGGGAGAAAAGGGGGGGGGGGACACACACAGGGGTGAAGAGGGGGAAAAAGAGGGGTGATGAGGGGGACACACAGGGGAGATGAGGGGGAGCACCAGGGGAGAACAGCTGTGACAGTGACAGCAACTGATCCTGCAGAATGTCGGATCGGATGCCTATTTGGCATCCGACTGCAGGGATCAGTTTAGATCCGATGCTGTCCGATTTATATCGGACAGTATCGGATTTTAAAAAATCGTTATGTGAAAGTAGCCTAAGCTGGTATTCTGTCCCTCCCCTCTGCTGAAGTTACACTGAATCTCAGGCTACTTAAGGCTGCTGCGGAGGGGGTTGAGAGGGGGAGGTGTTTTGTGCTATAACTCTTGTAGTAACATCACTAGCCTGTGCTGCCGTTGAGACATTTCTGTTTATATGAACATTGGTTTTCCTGCATGCATGTAATGTGTTTATCTAATGTTCATATAAAACACAAAGAAATATCTCACAGCACACACTACATACATACCTTAGATACACACAATGAAGAAGATCTCAGAGCTGCATCTGCTAAGAGCACACACTTTCTCCCTCCTCTGTCTGCACTGCGCTTACGCTTAGAGAGCTGTCCAGAATCACACAGCATACACAGAGGAGGGGAGGGCAGTGCAGTGATGCATGAATATTCATTCCTGCGGAGTGGTCAGCAGAGAACCAAGTGATCACTTACTGTGATTGACATATGGAATTAATCTTTTATTTTGAAATTTACACAGGATAGGAGGAAAGTACATATAATAGAAATACATGAATAGAGAGAGCTTAGAGAAAGGAGTTAGAAAATGATATCAGTTACATATACGGATTTTTGACCTGACAGATTCCCTTTAAGCCATCAGTGTCAAGAGGTAAAGATTTTATTCAGAATGGATAACCCTTTGAAGAACTATTATAGCTTGTAGATATAGGTGCACAGGCCACCTATGTAACACGTGTACTGTAAGTACAGTGCAAACATGACCTAATTAATTTAGGCGGTCACTTATCTAGGAATATAGATAGTCTACAGTACATAGAATAAGTAAACTGTCGGCACTCCCTCGTATGCAGTCTGAACAAGTTGCATACTGAGCATGAAATATATTTTGATAAAAAGTTACATTCTGAAATGCTAAAGCATATAAATCAAGAATATAAGAATATAGACATGCATTACTGCTAAGGAAATATATATAAAAAAGTAGATGCTTAGCATATAAAAATGGGCATTTCAATATTTGCCCAGTAACCATGACACAGCGTATCTCATTACTGGGTTCCTACACTAAGATAATGCTTCTCTCTGGGTTTAAAACCCTCCAATTGTATGGGCGGATATGAACCTGTTAATAGAGAATAAAGGCATGTAAGGCTAATGGGGGAGGGGTGCACAGTCAGAAGACATGACCCCATAATCTAAATAAGAAAACTGACAGCACTCCTCTAAAATGCAGTCTGAACAGATGTATACTGAATATAACACATCTAATATATAAAGCTGAATGTGTGTATGTATGTATGGCTATGTGTGTGTGTGTATATCCGGGATTGGCATCTACACCGTCGCAACTACAGCCACAAAATTTTGCACAGTCACACGTCTGGACCCCGAGAGTGCCATAGGCTATTTTGTGAGGCAAAAATTTAACCCTGCGCGTTCCAGTTCACCAAACAATTTTGCCCCTATCTACATAATGGGGAAGAAGTGAATGGAAAAGTGTTGGACACAACTCGCCTCATACGTGTGCTATCTTTAATTTCCAAACATAAACATCTGATTAAAAACAGCCAATGTGCAACACATGTGGCATATAGGGAATTAAGGCAGATGTCAGTCACATGAGCTGTCTATTATGTGTATGTGTGAGGTAACATATACTGCCTGGCCAGGGGGAGGGTTTACAGTTGGCTGGAGATTTATCAGGCTGCCTATAGCAATCAATCACTGCTCAGCTTCTATTTTCCTACAGGTCATTAATATGACATATTCAAATTCTATTTTGTTATAGCTAACAGCAGTTATTTATTAACCCGGGCGTAGCCGGGTACTACAGCTAGTACTATAATAAATAAAGAGACAGTTGCACTCTGAAATGATAAGGTATGCAAACAGTGAACATGCACATGCATTATTACTAAGGAAATATATGGAAAAATTGACTGCATGTTAGAGAGTGCCATCAGTTTTCTTATTTAGATTATGGGTCATGCCTTTTGACCTTTCATCCCTTCCCCATTAGCTTTAGGTGATTTTGTTCTCTATCAGTAGGATCCTACTCGCCAATACAAACGGACTTGGCTTTAAAGAGGAAGTGAAGGGAGATAAAATAAAAATTTGTGCAGTCCCTGCACTCCTATACTATAATGCTAGGCTGCCTGTTACACTTGTACAATATTTAGAATTAATATAAATCAGTTATTCACTAACTGCTCCTTACCCGTCACCCCTCCCTAAAGGGACATACCTGATTGAGCAGCTCTTCCCCCTCCCTCAGAAAACTTCAGTGCCATCCGAAACTACCTTTTGACTCATTCAATCATATGGGCTTGACATCATAAGAGAGAGATCTCTTTCTGTACAGACAGCAGGATGGGAGACCTGTTGATAGGACCTGCTGTGACTTCACGCCCATGTGATTGAATGAGGAAGAGTTTGTTCTCAGACTCACAAAAGCTTACTGCAGAGGGAGGGGGGAGAGCTGCTCAATCAGGTGTGATGTATTGTCCCCTATGGGAGTGGTGATGAGTAACAGGCAGCTCAACATTATAGTCTTAGTGCAGGGACCATACATAAAAATTTACTTCCTGGAGTTCCCCTTTGAACCCAGGGAAAGGCAGTGACTTAGTGTAGGAACCCAGTAGCGAGATACGCCATGACATAACTACTGGGCTGGGCAAATATAGAAATGGCCATTTTTATATGCAAGTATCTTGATTTTGTCATATATTTCCTTAGCAGTAATGCATGTTCTAACACTCATGGTTTGCACACTTTAGCATTTCAGAGCACATCTGTCTACTGATCATACTACAGTACATAGGTTCAGGAGTCCTCTCTCTTATGGGGCTTCCATGTCTCCCATGATAGTGTTATACACTCATCACACCTACCCAGTGAGCTGATAGATGTCCTCCGACAAAAGAAAAAAAAAAAACAGCAACTTTTCCCCTTCCGTCTGAATTCCGCCACTTCACAGATCTGCAATACATTACAAGGTTTGGCTGAGCGCTGTGGTTGTATTAAGTTTTAGACATGATCCCATATCAAGTAAACACATCCTCCGCGCCTAAGTAGGTGTCACATACCAAAGTGCAGCCTATAGTAACGGGACGAGGACAGCTGTTCTTTACATCAGCACAAAAAATTACACACATTCACCAGCAAAAATAAACAGACTTCTAATGGTGGAATTGTGCCCACAGAGAAAACACTTTCACATCAGGACATAGGGCTGACGAAGCCGGTGCCACATTTACAGGAAAGTCCCCCTTCCCTGCTAAAATACTGACAGATCGGAGCACCGTACAGGTATAAGGGGCGTCCAGCAAGAAGTGGCACGAGACCGCTACAATTATTCCATTACAGTAGGAGAAGAGACCACATGGCGACACATCGGCCCATACAAACCCGCTCATAAGGCCCAGGGCTGTGAAGTCGGTACGCCAAACACCTGACTCTACACTTTCCCTGAATCTGACTCCCAACAAAATGGACAACGACTCCGACTCCACAGCCTTGATTATGGACACCACTATCTATAGATCAGGGACCCTGCAGACACAAGAATGAGGGTACGACACTAATTATATGTCCAAAAGATTGTAAATGCCTCTAGCAGGAACTCCCCTTTAAGAATTAAGCTGACCGCGTTCATCAGATCAATGCTAGATGAACCTGCCGATTTCGAGGCTACTGGCTGACCATTTAATGTATATGGGGTCGTCCTGATAATGTGGCAGAAAGCAGATCCACAAGTAGAAGTCAAGCACAGATTCTTCTTTCCGAGAATAGACATGCTCGGATGAGCGGGACATGCATGCATACGTGGGGGAGGGGAATATAGCCATCATGATAGCTGCTGAAGGTGGATGGGAACCCATCCGTAGGGGCTACCAGCTGCCCGATGTAAACTCTGAAGGAAGCAGCACATAGTGGTCACTGATCTGCAGGACCCGGCACCGGCTGATACACATTGGACCCAGCGGTGCTATTCTGCTCCATTCAATGTTTATATATTAGGTCACCGGAAGGTGCTGGGTGTTGGACCACCACCAATCTAATATTGATAACCTCACCATAGATTCTCAATATTTGATTTCTGAACCCCTCTAAGCCATGTGAACTACATGCATATACAGGGCACACACTACTTTTATCTATTTTTGGGATGCCTAATATGCATTGAAGTCTATGGAGATTAGTGAATCTGTTGTGTAATCTGTATCAGGCTATGTGCACACCCAGTGTTTTCTTTTCTGATCTTTTACTTGCTGTTTTCTGCAAGGCACAATGCATGCCAGCACAGTCTATGGGTTTTCTGAAGTGCTGTGCTCAATGTCACGTTTTTTCATCTACAGATTTTATTGCAAAAAAAAGAAGGAGCATGCTCATCTCCTCAGACTATATGATAGAAACACATTGGAAAAACGTATTAAAAAAAACACAGCAAAAAGCAAAAAGTGCTGTTTTTTTCTGCAGCCTTTTGTCTGCCAGGAGATGTTTTTTTTGGTGCAGAAAAAAACTGCTCAGTGTGCACATAGGTCTGCTGTTAGCAGTTTTGCACTTTGAGTTTTTTGTATTTTCTCTTCGTCTCTAGATAACAGCCTATGGCAGATGGTGCTGCAGGATCTGTGCTGCGGATGGATTACTGATCCGTATTCCACATATGCCCATATGGAACTGATCCCAGGCTTCCTCCAGGCGGCTGTCATACACACATTTACATTCATATTACAGATGGAAAAGCAATGTCCCCCCCCACCCCCCGAACGCCCCACACTATAGTCCTCCATGTGTGACTGAGGCCTATTTCATTATTTATTCATTTTACTCGTTTATATAGTGCCATTAATTCCATAGTGCAACAGAGATCTGCATCACTGTCCCCAATGGAGCTCATAATCTAGATTTCCTATCAGTATGTCTCTGGAGTGTGGGTGGAAACCAGAGAACCTGGAGGAAACCCACACAAACACAGGGAGAGCATACAAACTCCTTGCAGATATTGTCCTCAGTGGGATCTGAACCCAGGACCCCAGTGATGCAGACCGTAGTACTAACCACTCAGCCGCCGTGCCGCCCTGACCACTCAGCCGCCGTGCCGCCCTAACCACTCAGCCGCCGTGCCGCCCTAACCACTCAGCCGCCGTGCGCCCTAACCACTCAGCCGCCGTGCCGCCCTGACCACTCAGCCGCCCTAACCACTCAGCCGCCGTGCCGCCCTAACCACTCAGTCGCCGTGCCGCCCTAACCACTCAGCCGCCGCGCCGCCCTAACCACTCAGCCGCCGCGCCGCCCTAACCACTCAGCCGCCGCGCCGCCCTAACCACTCAGCCGCCGTGCCGCCCTAACCACTCAGCCGCCCTAACCACTCAGCCGCCTAACCACTCAGCCGCCCTAACCACTCAGCCGCCGCGCCGCCCTAACCACTCAGCCGCCGCGCCGCCCTAACCACTCAGCCGCCGCGCCGCCCTAACCACTCAGCCGCCGCGCCGCCCTAACCACTCAGCCGCCGCGCCGCCCTAACCACTCAGCCGCCGCGCCGCCCTAACCATTCAGCCACCATGCCGCCCTTACCACTGAGCCACTGTGTCGTCCTAACCACTATGTCACCGTGTCGTCCTAACCACTATGTCACCGTGTCGCCCTAACCACTATGTCACCGTGTCGCCCTAACCACTGAGCCACCGTACTATTTTTATGGAGTTGTAATCAACCATATAGCCTGATTGTCGCCATAGATAACAGATCTAAATAACAAGAAAGCTAGGGGGTGCTGCACTTGAATGGAGCCACTCTGCAGATCCCTGTACGATGGGTGGCTGCACCTTTAGTGCCAGAGTAAAGAAAATGACTGGAGCAAATCCAGCGTTAACTCAGACCCTTCAGTCTAAGGATCAGGGGGTTGTCAGAGATCCACTCCTCCCCACCAATCAAACATAGGGTATAGCCTAGAAATGTGCCATCACTGTATCAGATGATAATAAGGCAATTGCATGTAATACACCATATCCACAGGGAGTGTTATACCATCTGTATGCCACATATACATACACTTCAATGTCAGACCCAGTCCTGCATTCAGTGGCGTACCTTGAAGCTCATGGGCCCTGATTCAAAAGGTCAAACAGGGCCCCCAATTATTGCAAATCTTTAATAGCATTAGTCTTTTTCTATAGACCAAAGTGACTTTTCGGGCCCCTTAGTCTCCAGGGCCCGGGTTCGATTGCAACCCCTGAACCTATTGTAGTTACGCCCCTGCCTGCAATGTCTGCAGTGCCTTTAAAACGACTGGGAATGCCTCACTTGACATGTTTTTTTATTCCTTCCTATAATATGGCCCCTACTACCCCATAGAGAAACACAGGGCTTATTCATTGCTTTTTTTTGTCTAGTTTTTCATCTTTTTGTTTTCACCTAAGTCATCTTTCTATTTGTGTCTTTTTTAAGTCAATTTTATGGGGGCAGTCTTATTTTTTGTTTTATCCCCCGCTCTGTCCCAATGTACTTCAGGAATGGTTTTTCTTTTGTTTTAAGACGTTTTTGCCAAATTTCGAGAAAGATGTGAGTTATTGCAAAAAATGGACAGAAATAGAAAAAAAATAATGGCAATTTTTGTCTTTTCTCTCTTTTGATGGATTTGGAACAAAAATAGTCAACGAATATCACAAGAAGGGGAAAAAGTGACTTAAAAAGCACAAATGTATTGGGCCTTTAAAGAGAATCGGTCAGGTCCAGAATCCATATGTACCTGTATAATTTTCTAATTCCTCTGGTGAAGCTCTTTCTATTCATGCATATGTTTTATTTATCTCCCCCCTATCCTCTATAAACTGCAAATAGATAAATTCCATCTGTCAATCACAGTGAGTGATCACTTAGCTCTCTGCTGAACACTCCCCATAGGATGAATATTCATGTAGTGACATCACTGCACACAAGGAAAGTTCAATAGAAATCACTCACATGGGGAGGGGGGGTTCTCCTGACTGCAGCAAAACAAATGTTCAAATAAGAATACACAGAACCTCTGACAGACAGCACGGCTTCTGCCTCAAGGGGAGACAGCCTTATCTGATAGCTAGAAATTGTGCCTGCCATCTCTCCCTCTCCCCCTCAGAAGCAGGACAGGCAGAAATGAAAATGAACGCTACACTAGCAGGAGACACAGAGCACAGAGAGGAGGGACAGATTAACAGCTTCCATGGGTGTGGACATTTAAATAACATATAAATACTGTGGACTATTCGGCTATGAAAGTAATGAGCCAGACTAGTGCACCAGCTGCATGCAGGGTGCGAAGATGCTTATAGCAAGCAAACTAGAAAGGGTACAGTAATGATTCTTACATGTTTTTAAAGGTCTGTCCAGGCACTACTCAAGGGTACTATTAGTTTACTGAAAACTGACCCGACAGAGTCTTCCAAAAGGGGGCGGAGCATGACAGTGACATCCGTCACGGCATCCACTCTGATGTCAGCTGCTGGTTACTGCGTGCTGGCTGCAGAGGACACCAGCTGATGCACCCCCGCAGAAAGTGGAGCAGAATGTTTTTAGTTATGCATTAGGGACAGAATGGGGACAAATATACCAGGATGAGGTACCATATATACCAGGGTGGGAATTATTTATAAAAGGATGGGGCCATGTAAACCAGAATATAGATCATATATAAAAGGATGAGGGACATAAATACATAATGAAAGGGAAGAGGGGACAATTTGTAAGTCTTTATAGGACTTAGAAAACTACACGGGACCCATACAGCTCACCAACGTGTGTGTGTGTGTGTGGGGGGGACAAGTATACATTTCACACCAGCTACCAATGGACTCTACTGATACCACTGTGCACAAGGCTGTGAGCTTTAAACAGGAACCCATGAACAGGTTTTTGCCATGTAATCTGACAGGAGAATGATGTAGGAACAGATCCCAGTGACGAGTCCATTACTGGACATCTTTGTGCAGTTTGGATACAATCCCTGTTTGCTCTGGTGTAGATGGAGCAGTGCTCAGAATACTGAGCTATTTATACTCCACTAAAACCACTGACTGGTAGTTTCATGTGTAGACTGTGTATTGTTAGCAAGCTGACAATCAGTGGTGTGGGCAGGTTACACAGGTTAGCTGGAGTGCTCTGCACCTAAGGTCTTCCACATGTCTCTGGTACATGTGACGTACGTGTAGACACATGCTGGAGACACAGGTACACATTTTACTCTATGCTCTATTTCACATGTCCGTGTTTCTGAACGGATCGTGTCTCTTTGTGAAGCAGAGGTATGTCCGTGTACTCCACATGGCGACATGTCTGTTTTTAGCCGACAGCACAGACACACTGACCCATTCAGGTAAATGGGTCTGTTACAAAAACGACCTGCACACAGATGTCATCCATGTGAATGGACCAAAGCAAAATGTTTTTACTTAATATATAAAGAACTTTCTAGTTACCTGACTCCAGTGACTCTCCTGTCTCTTTCACTTCTGGGGCCACTCATTAAGCTCATGATTATTCACTGCACTGACTGAAAGAGTGGACCTGGAAGCAAGATGGACAGCAGCACCAGAGCCTGGTAAGTATACAAAGTCACACTGTCTGTGTGCTATCTGGATGTCACACCAACAGCACACAACTGACAAACGATGCCAGACACATACGTAAAAAAAAGCCCCACATATACGTTTTTGCACAGAGCCTGGGATGTAGCCAGGTGGTGATAATTTCCAGCTGATAAAATATTGATTGTATTGAACACAGAAAGCTAGTGAGCAGCTGAAATATCTCTGGAATTAGGGTCTCAGCCCTTACATTATACTGCTCTCAGATTACATAGCAACAACCTGCTGACAGATTCCCTTTAAAGGAACTCTATTACCACAAAATGGCGGTTCAAATCAAGTACAGGCACTTGGGCTAAACATACAAGTGCACCTTCCCACCTACCGTATTTTCCAGATTATAATACACACTTTTTTCCCCTGAAAATTGGGGGATAAATGGGGGTTCATCATATAAGCTGGATATAGCTCACCAAGTTGGGTTCAGCAGGGTCAGTGATGCTATGAGCTCGGGGCTCTGAGGAATGGGTGTCACGATGGCGGGTGCTATTAATATGCCTGCGGTGGAGTTCTCTGAAAATGGCTGTGGAGGCGGTGCATGTGTTTAGAGATCTCGGCTCTCTGAGATCTTGATCTGCACATGTCACCTTTGCAGCCATTTTCCTTAACCCTCCGTCACATACAATATCGGTTCTAACGAGTTCACATACAATGTGACTGTCAGGCGCAGGCTAGAAAAATACCTATAATATCTAATGGTTGCATTTTCAGTGCTCTAAAAGTGATCAGTGACCTTCATAGGGATGTAATAAAAGAGACTACACATAATCAGGTGCAAAAAAAACATTTACTTAACATAAAACTAATAACTCTGAAATACAAACATTTCAAAACTCCCGACAAAGTAAAAGAGATGTGCCTGTCAGGCCTATTGTATGTGACGGAGGGTTAAGTCCATTGTGTCCAATGCCGGCCATCAATGGTGCCCACATCGTGCGAGTCCCTCCTCTGGGCTCACAACATCGCTGCCCCCTGTGACGCCACTCCACCGCCTGGTAATCTATCTCTGGATTGTAGGATGGACACTGTCATTATAGGACGGATCTCATTTAACATGAAAAATTATTTATTTCCTTCTCTAAAGCCCCCGTCACACTAAGCAAGATCGCTGCTAAGTCACAAGTTTGGTGACGCGACAGGGACCTCGCCTGTGATCTCGCTATGGCGGCCGTCACACGCTTCACTATCGTGAGCGATATTGTTAGTGATCACGTGCACGCGCGATTGCTAACGATATCGCTCACATCGCTGGTGAGCTGTCACACAGGCAGACTCACCAGCGATGTGGACCAGCGAGATCGCTGGTAACTATGGTACACATCGGGTTACTAGGCGCCGCGCGGCGCTTAGTAACCCGACGTTTACCATAGATACCATCTCCCAGCATAGGCTCTGCCGCTGGGGAGATCGTTCATCGTGGTGTCACACAGCACGATGAGGCAGATTGATCAAGCGATTATAGCTTGATATGAGCTCCGGCTCACAAATCTGCGATGTAACGATCAAGCGATTTTACATTGTAAAATCGCTTGATTGCATGCAGCGATGTACAAACGATATCGCTTAAGCGATCAAAAAGCAGATCGCTTAAGCGATATTGTGCATTAAATTGAAGCGTGTGACAGCCGCCTAAGTTTGACACTTAGCAGCGACCAGGCTCCTGCTGTGAGATCGCTGGTCATGTCAGAGTCGCCTGGACCACTTTTCGATCGCTGGGGTCCGCTGGGCAGCATGCATTGGTGTGTTTGACAGGGGCAACGACCAATGACCTCAATACTACAGATCTAAGAAACAGGGTCCAACGACCTTCATATCATTCCAGATCGTTGTTGCGTCGCTGGTGAAATTTGGATAATGGTTCATCAAAAAGCGATTACTCACAGGGCAGCAGGTCAATGCTATCGACTCCTCTGAGGAATGTGTCCGTGCGGGGATATGCTGGTGGAGTCTCGAAAGTGGGGAGGCTGAGCAAATGTGTTAGAGTCTCGGTTTGTGACTCTATTGCACATTGTATATTGTCGCCAGTTTCGTTACCGTCGTACATACAAATGCGGTTCTAACGATTTATCGGGGACTGTCAGCGCAGGCTAGATTTAGTACTCACTTAATATCAGGTGCATTTGTGCTTAAAGTGCGTGACTTAGTAGGATGTCATGAGTTACACACATAATCAGTGATGAAAAACATTACTTCACACTATATCTGAAATACAACATTGCATAAATCCCTACAAATGAGGTGCTCTGTAGCCATTGAGTACGGAGTTGCATTGTGCAACCATCATTGCACATGTGCGTTTCTTACAACATGCTCCTCCTGTGACATCTCCAAAGTGGATCTATCTTGGAATTGTGGATACATTCATTATGACGCTCCCTAAGAAATTGCAGAGTGACATTACGTGAGCGACAGGGTCCCCGTTCTGTATCGGTACCCTTAAGTCTTGTAGCGTTGTTGCGATCACGTAGCATTGCAACAATATGGGAATCTGGTAGCTTCACCACAACTCACCGCTATTGTGGCCACGAATGGACTAGGAACTGTCACTAGGGCCGCGCGCTTAGAACCACTTACCAGATACATTCTGCCAGATATGTTCCCGAGATCGTTCATGTGAACCAGAGCAGTGAACAAGGTTACATTGATATGAGTTTTCTCATACTGCGATCTAAAATGAACATTTTACATTGTAATTTGATTAAACACAGGATTGCACAAACATATTCCACCTGATATTCTGTGGCTTGTGAGAAGTCCTAAAGGGGGAGATAGAGGGAGAGCAGCAGGAGGGCGGTGCTGTAATGACTGCTCCATGCTGCAGGGCCTGTGCTGGGTTTGCACAGTCTCCCTCCTGTGCAGGGCAATAATGTGACATTCACCTTCCTCTGCACAGAATATACAGCACACACTCTGTCCCCACAATGGCTCTACAGTACAAGGTGCAAACATATAACATTCTCCTAAAGGATGAAACCAGGAGAATGGCTGCACACTAAGGCTGAACACAGCACAGGCACACACTGAGGATGGAGGGAGCACATCTGAGCCTTACTGCAAACTGCCACCAATCACAGTCCAGCTCTCATTCCCGCAGTTCAGAATGGATATGAAAGACGAGCCCTGATTGGCTGCTGTGCCCAGCACTGCATCTCTGCACACTGCTCATCACATCCTGCAGTGAAACTGCTATGGAACTACAAGTCCCACAATGCCCTGGTGATGAGGCCCCGGGGAGAGTGATGTGACAGGACGCTGCAGTGACAGGAGGAGAGAGACTCACAGGTGATCGTCAGCAGCGGCCGCGCTCATCCAGGACACAAACAACATCCTACGGACGAGGGATGACGTACCGGAAAGGGCGGAGCTTCACCATACAGCGCTAACGTAATATTATCAGCACTTAGCATACACAGTCTGCCGGTGACAGGAGAGAAATCACACTGAGGGGTGCACCATAGAGGGGACTCTGTATACACAGCACTGAGGGGCTGCACTATAGAGGGGGCTCTGTATACACAGCACTGAGGGGCTGCACATAGAGGGGCTCTGTATACACAGCACTGAGGGGCTGCACCATAGAGGGGACTCTGTATACACAGCACTGAGGGGCTGCACCATAGAGGGGCTCTGTATACACAGCACTGAGGGGCTGCACCATGAGGGTCTCTGTATACACAGCACTGAGGTGTGCACCATGAAGGGGGCTCTGTATACACAGCACTGAGGGGTGCACCATGGAGGGGGCTCTGTATACACAGCACTGAGGGGCTGCACCATGGAGGGGGCTCTGTATACACAGCACTGAGGGGCTGCACCATGGAGGAGCTCTGTATACACAGCACTGAGGGGCTGCACCATGGAGGGGGCTCTGTATACACAGCACTTAGGGGTGCACCATGAAAGGGAGCTCTGTATACACAGCACTGAGGGGCTGCACCATGAGGGAGCTCTGTATACACAGCACTGAGGGGTGCACCATAGGAGGGAGCTCTTGTATACACAGCACTGAGGGGCTGCACCATGGAAGGGGGCTCTGTATACACAGCACTGAGGGGTGCACCATCGAGGGGCTCTGTATACACAGCACTGAGGGGCTGCACCATGGAGGGGGCTCTGTATACACAGCACTGAGGGGTGCACCATGGAGGGAGCTCTGTATACACAGCACTGAGGGACTGCACCATGGAGGGGCTCTGTATACACAGCACTGAGGGGACTGCACCATAGAGGGGGCTCTGTATACACAGCACTGAGGGGTGCACCATGGAGGGGACTCTGTATACACAGCACTGAGGGGTGCACCATGGAGGGGGCTATGTATACACAGCACTGAGGGCTGCACCATGAGGAGGGTCTGTATACACAGCACTGAGGGCTGCACCCTGGAGGGGGCTCTGTATACACAGCACTGAGGGGCTGCACCATAGAGGGGCTCTGTATACACAGCACTGAGGGGCTGCACCATAGAGGGGCTCTGTATACACAGCACTGAGGGGCTGCACCATAGAGGGGCTCTGTATACACAGCACTGAGGGGCTGCACCATAGAGGGGCTCTGTATACACAGCACTGAGGGGCTGCACCATAGAGGGGCTCTGTATACACAGCACTGAGGGGCTGCACCATAGAGGGGCTCTGTATACACAGCACTGAGGGGCTGCACCATAGAGGGGCTCTGTATACACAGCACTGAGGGGCTGCACCATAGAGGGGCTCTGTATACACAGCACTGAGGGGCTGCACCATAGAGGGGCTCTGTATACACAGCACTGAGGGCTGCACCATAGAGGGGCTCTGTATACACAGCACTGAGGGGCTGCACCATAGAGGGGCTCTGTATACACAGCACTGAGGGGCTGCACCATGGAGGGGGCTCTGTATACACAGCACTGAGGGGCTGCACCATGGAGCGGGCTCTGTATAGACAGCACTAAGGGGCTGCACCATGGAGGGGGCTCTGTATACACAGCACTGAGGGACTGCACCATGGAGGGGGCTCTGTATACACAGCACTGAGGGGCTGCACCATGGAGGGGGCTCTGTATACACAGCACTGAGGGGCTGCACCATGTAGGAAGCTCTGTATAACACAGCACTGAGGGGTGCACCATAGAGGGGGGCTCTGTATACACAGCACTGAGGGGCTGCACCATGGAGGAAGCTCTGTATACACAGCACTGAGGGGTGCACCATAGAGGGGGCTCTGTATACACAGCACTGAGGGACTGCACCATAGAGGAGGCTCTGTATACACCGCACTGAGGGGTGCACCATAGAGGGGGCTCTGTATACACAGCACTGAGGGCTGCACCATAGAGGGGGCTCTGTATACACAGCACTGAGGGGTGCACCCTGGAGGGGGCTCTGTATACACAGCACTGAGGTGTGCACCCTGGAGGGGGCTCTCTATACACAGCACTGAGGGTCTGCACCCTGGAGGGGGCTCTGTATACACAGCACTGAGGTGCTGCACCATAGAGGGGGCTCTGTATACACAGCACTGAGGGGTGCACCATGGAGGGGGCTCTGTATACACAGCATGGAGGGGCTACACCATGGAGGGGGCTCTGTATACACAGCATGGAGGGGCTACACCATGGAGGGGGCTCTGTATACACAGCACTGAGGGGTGCACCCTAGAGGGGGCTCTGTATACACAGCACTGATGGGTGCACCCATGAAAGGGGCTCTGTATACACAGCACTGAGGGGAGGCACCATGGAGGGGGCTCTGTATACACAGCATGGAGGGGCTACACCATGGAGGGGGCTCTGTATACACAGCACTGAGGGGTGCACCATGGAGGGGTCTCTGTATACACAGCACTGAGGGGTGCACCATGGAGGGGTCTCTGTATACACAGCACTGAGGGGTGCACCATGGAGGGGGCTCTGTATACACAGCACTGAGGGCTGCACCATAGAGGGGCTCTGTATACACAGCACTGAGGGCTGCACCATAGAGGGGGCTCTGTATACACAGCACTGAGGGGCTTCACCATGGAGGGAGCTCTGTATACACAGCACTGAGGGGCTGCACCACTGAGGAGACTCTGTATATACAGCACTAAGGTACTGCACTTACAGGACCTGGCGTGATGTCACAACCTGGTCTGACGCAACCACAGGTCCTGTAAGGATCAGAAGATAGCTGGAGAAGCCGGGGGACTCGTGGACAGGTGAGAATAAAGATTTTTTATTTTTAACCCTTGCATTTATTTAATTTCACTTCTGCAATGTATGTATATACATTGCAGAAGTGAAATTAGATGGTTAGGAGCAGTTTTAGTGTACTGAGCATGCTCAGTACACTAAAATCAGGTCCAAGAAACCATCAGATGTTTTCTCGGACCCGCGCTCTATAGGCCCCCATGTTAAAGGCCTCGGATCATGTGGGATCCGATTCAGTCAGATTCTGTCCGATCCTCCCAAAATCGGAGCAGTTTATAAGGTCCGGAGGAGAGGGGAGAAAGAGGGAGAGTGAGGGAGCAGGGAGAGGAGTGGGTAAAGAGATGACAGGAGGCAGAGAGGAGGAGCGAGTTGACAGGAGGAGCGGGGAGAGGATCCAAAGTAATCCTGCAAAATATCGGAATTGGATGCCTATTTGGCATCCGATTGCAGGCATCAGTTTGGATTAGTTGCTCTCCGAGAGGGTCCTACAAAAAAAAAGAATCCTCTTGGACAGCAAAATAACGCTATGTGAAAGCAGCCTAAGCCAAAAGAAATAAATACATTTACTGAAAAATGCTTTATTTTAAATAAAAAACACACATCCACTTTATTAGCCCCAACAAACACTCGAGGCCTGAAGTAATCCTTTACACAATGTCCCACGAAGATCACGGCTCTGCTACATCCAGAAGCTGACGTGATGGAAGAAGCATCCTCTTGCTGTAGCTTCTGGGACCCCACTGACAGCTGTGGGGAGCACTGACTGTGAGAAGCGGTGACATCACAGGAGGGCTTTCCCACTGCGGTCAGTGAACTCCATTGAACTCACTGTTTTGCACATAATGCGCTATAGGGAATGTGCCAAAATCTGGCTGCAGGCTGGTATTGTGAGGGTAGAGAGACCAATAATCATGGGCCTCTCCAGGCTGAAAATACCAACCTCCAGTGGTGTGCTTTATTTGTGCTGAGAATCAAAAATACGGGGCCCCGACGTGTTTTTTTTAAAAAATTAATTATTTTTATGAGTGTGTGTACGGCAAGCAATCACAGGTGCCCCGGCACACAGGGCGTCTGACTGCAACCACAAAGGATGTTCAGGGAAATGCAGGGAATATATATATGAGGCTTAATTGGCGGGCCTGGAATCAAGTGTGAGAGTGTCACAGAAGTGTGGTATGTAAAGGGGTACTCCGGGTAGATAAAAGAAATTTGTACTATCCCAGCCCTCCTACATGATGAAGCTGAGCTGTCCGCTACAGTTCTATGTTCTATAGATCGCTTATAAATCAATAAAATCATATCTTCTCCTCAGCTCTCACCCCTCCCTTCGGGGACAGAGTGTCACGCTTATGGGGAGAGAGAATCAGGAACTGGACAGTGAGGTGGGCAAGGAGATTCCAGGCAGGCTAATCTGACCCTGTGACTAGGGTCCCTGTCCCACCCTATTCTCGGAGGTACCACTGAAGGTGAGGAGGTCCAAGTCGCCACCCTTTCTTCTAAGCTCCAGAGAAAGCCCTAGACACAAAGCCCCTACGGACCAGGGAAACTAAGGGTATGTGCACATCTGACGTTTTGTGGGCTGGTTTTGACCGGTTTCCGTCGGCGGTTCCCGCTGAGTTTTATTTTAATTTATGTTAATCCTACCCACCGGTAGGATTAACATGCTAGTCAATGGAGTTTAGAAAACGCTGTGTACAGTACAACGTTTTTTGTCTTGTCGTTTTCAGTTTATTCACCGGTTTCCGACCGGTTGTCAAAGATAGAGCAAGCGACTTCTTTTCAGCGTTTTTCCAGCGGGTCCAGCTGAACAAGTGCAGCAAAGACCAGTCTGGAAAACGCTAAGGAACACGCCGGGGAAATCGCCAAGAACACGCTGTACAAACGCTAGTAACCCGATCGCAAAACGTTAGCAAAACGCTAACAAAACCAGGGACACTAGCGAGTGCAGAAAACTCAGTTCTGCTAATCTCCACCGGTTCCCGGTCGTTCTGCACAGATGCAGAAACGACTGATGTGCACATACCCTTAGCAGCCTCAAATGAAGAGGATTGCAGCAGCTCCAGAAGAACGTCCGCACACACCAGGTCTCAGATCAGGAATGAGCTGAATCAGCGACATCTGGTGTAAGGAAGCTGAAGTATTTATGGCTGAGGAGTGGAGAGCAGATGGCTCAGACACACCCCCTCAGCTCGCCTGAGCTATTAGTCACTTCCACCAAACATTCAGCATTGTCCACCTGCAGAGCCTCAGTGACTGAGGGAAAAAAGGCTAGTTTAAAGTATAGCAGCAGCATCAATTGAGTGCAGGCAGTCAATATGTGACACAGAGCAACTCAGTCATGCATGGTTCTAAAATTTCAGGGGACAGGAATCTACCAAGTTGATATGGGAGAGGGAAGACCATGGCAGTACTACTGAATCAATCAATGCAGTGCTCTGCCTCTGCTCCTAGCCTGATTCATGACAGCACACATGCACCATCATATCATTGTGCATTGAAAGATCACAAGGTGTATTAATATCATCTTGTTGACATGATTGCTATTTAAAGAGAGAGCACTCTTGTTCATACATTACATAGGATGATATATCAGGGGCAGGAGTGTACTGTGACCATGGGGCCGATGGCCATGCCCCCATTCATACAGAATTATGAGGGGGGCAGGAATGTAAGATGATCCTTGAGCCTACGGGGTCCACACCCCCGACACACCGAAGGGAGGGGTGAGTGCTGAGGAGCAGATATGAATTTATAGATTTATAAGCGATCTATAGATCCTAGAACTGTAGTGCACAGCTCTGCTTCATCATGTAGGAGGGTTGCAACAGTACAAAAATATTTATCTCCCCAGATATCTCTGTTAACTGTTTAATCACTGTTTTGCTTACTTTTGCAGCTCCCCTAGCTGAACCCAAACAGTAACACAGACTTCGCTAAGAAGTCTGTGTTTGGACTCCTTGGTCACTAGGTGTCTGGTATAGACCCTGAACTTAACAATTTAGGTTCTCCCATCACTAAATGATGTTAATTACATGTGAATGTCTGCATGAAGGGGCTGAAATGTGAGGAGTGAGACCTGATTTGCACATAAAACTTTCTTGTTAATAATATTAGGGTGCACAGGACTTTGGGAGGCACGAATTTGCTTGGGAAAAAAATAATAATTTTGGCTCCACTTTTTGGGCTGTATCCTCTCCTCAGACACTATGCAATCAATTTTAGCCTAGTGTCTATGAGTCAGGCATAACTTGTATAGAGCCTTCGTATTATTTATTTTCCCTTTTAGTCTGGAGTGCTGGTGTCACCACAATCAGTGTGAGGCTGCTGAAGGGGTGACACTGCAGGGGTCCAGAAATATCAGATGAGAATAATCCCTCCAAAACTTCCCTCCCTCTCTCCATAGCTTGCTATGGTTTGCCCTCTCGTAGTCTCCCACCCTTTTATTTTCTTTGGGCAAGTTTCTCCCTCTTTCCTACCTTCTGCCCTCCATTCCCACCTTTTCCCTTATCCTGCTTTCTCACCCCCTTTTGTGCCTTCTCCCCCTTTCTTGCATTCTCGCCCCCTCTTTCTGCCTTCTCCCTCCTCTTCTCCCCTCTCCTTGCACCCCCTTTCCACTTCCCCTTCCCTTTCCACTTCCACTTCCCCCTTCTTTCCCCCTTCTTCTGCCCTTCTCCACCTTCCCCCACCCTGCCCTTTCCCCACCATTTCCACCTTCTTCACCCTTTTCCATTCCCCCCCCCTCTTTCTTGCTTTCCTCCCTTCCCACCTTCTTTCCCCCTTCCATTCTTACCTTGTCTTGCCATTTCTTTCTTGCTTCCTCTCCCTCTTCTCCTTCTCCTTCTTCCTTCTCCCCCCCCCCCTTTCTTCCCCATTACCTTCTCCCCCCTCTCTCCCGCCTTCACCCCCCTGTTCCACCTTCCCTCCTCACTCTTTTCCCACTTCCCCCCTCTTTTCTGCCTCTCCCCCCTTTCTGTACTTTAACTCTCTGTATGTTTTTTTTTTTCCCAAGGCATTGTCATTTGTTAAACCATCCTGGGAGGATTTATCCATGGTACGGGGCCCACCCAGGACCCCTTCGATCAGACCAGCAAACTATTTTTTTTTCCAGACTCAACCTTTCCTTGCTTCTGCTGAAAGGGTGCCAGGCAATCACGATAACTGAGGCTTTTTTCACAACTAGGTTGCACATTTTCTCCTGCCTATAGATTAATCTGATATCACTTTGACCTCCTCCACTCAGTTTAGGGGCGGTGGGCAACCATTGCGGCCTCTTTTCTCTTTTCCTGACCTCCTCTAATCTTGACAGAAGATCCCGCTGCTTTCTGTCACTTTTGCCATCTGGGGACACAGTATTGTGGTATCACATCTCCTACAGCCTTACTGGTTAGCAATACATGCCCTTCTAAACCATGGCTCTGTGGTTAGCGCTGCAGACTTGCAGCGTGCAGCGCTGCGGTCCTGGGTTCAATTCCCACGAAAGACAACATCTGCAAGTAGTTTGTATGTTCTCCCTGTGTTTGTGTGGGTTTCCTCCCACATTTCAAAGACATACTTGATAGTATGTTTAGATTGTGAGCCTCAATGGGGACAGTGGTGCAAATGTATGTAAAGTGCTATGGAATTAATAGCGCTATATAAATGAATAAATATTATCATTATTTTTTCCAGGCATCATAGTGTCTTGCTAGTAGCCTCAGAGGCAGCAAAACGAACGCAGCAAAACGCTTGCGCACATGCGTTCCTTTGTTTAACACGGGAATGCACGTGCCTGCATATGGCTGCATTTGCGTTCGGATGTGCATCATTTGTGCAACCTCCGATCGCACTCCGAATGCATCTTGTTGCATTTTTTGTGCGTTCGCGGGTACTTGTTTTATCTGCAAGCGCACAAACAATGCATTGAAGTCAATGGATCTGCCGTGTCCTCCGCATGACAGCGCAGGAGAACGCTGCGGATCTCATTGAAATCTCTCCCGGTGGCCGCCGGGAGAATAGCTACAGTCGCCGCTGCTCTCCCGACGGTGTCAGCACTGGAGATTTGAAGACAGATGATCTGACAGCTGTTTAAATCTCCCTCGCCGACACCGAATAGGTGAGGACAGCTCGGGAGATTTGAAGCACCAGTCAGCTGTTTTATATCTCCTCCACCGACATCACCTATTCGGTGTCAGCACGGGAGATTTAAACAGCTGTCAGATCAGCTGTATCTTCAAATCTCACACACCGACACCGGCGGGAGATCAGCTGTAGCCGGGAGGAGGAGACCTTTGCCACTGATCTCTTCCTCCCGACCGCCCCCGAGACAGCTGATTGGCTGGCGGGCTGCATACTAATGTGAACGCATGCGGAGATTCTCCGCTGCGTTCATATTAATATGGCTGCGTCTGCATGCCATACGCATGCAGACACAAACGCAAGTGTGAAGCCAGCCTTAACTGGATGGCTCATGTGGTAGGCATGGTGTCACTCAGAGGTAACCTCACCCCCACCAGTCAAATGCCCTTTTCATTATGTCCCGTTACTAGATCGGGCGTAGCACCTACCACAAACACAACAGAAGAATATAGGAACCACAGGGAGATCAGCTTACAGGAGCAGAGTAGGTAGTAGAAGTACTGTATTTTTCAGACTAGAAGATTTTTTTACAGGGGGAAAAAAATTGAAGCACAACATTTCATGAAGGTAATTATTCACATCCTGGGCCCCTTATATGTCCCCCATCCTGGTATATGTTCCCTATTCTGATATATATGTGCCCCATATCCTGGTATATGTCCCTAATTGCGGCACACATTTTAAAACAATACACTATTATACTTACCCTTTTTTCATCGCAACATTCTCCTATGTGTTCTCAGGCTGGCGGCTGATTAGAGTCTGAGCTCACAGTAATGACATCATTTTCACGCGCCCCACTTCATACACTGTCAGCCGCCGGCATGAGAAAAAACAGAATGTTGCAACATAGTGGGGGAACGATGGCCACTGAGTATAATCTTCCACCGGGTATTCACTGCTCCCACACCAATGATGATGTGTGGGAATCCGTGAATATCCATACACCCGATCACCCACAGCTGCAGCAGCCATGGGTGATTGCATGTGCCTGCTGTTTAAGGTAATTTAAAATTCACCTCTCTCGCCCATCTCTGTGTCAGCTTCAGTGCTGAGAGGTGAATGATAGGGGGAATAATAATGTAGAGCAAGTGATTATAATATACTTTCAAATATTCTTCATAAGTGAAGTCTGGAAGAAAACCTTTCAAAAACCTTCCAGAAGATGTCTCCACTAGACTGTTTGTGAACCTGACATATACAGGTTGTCCGGGAAATCCGTCTTCAGTTGCACACATGAATACGGCCATATAAGGTTTGGAGGGCTTAGGCCTACACAGCGTTCACAGCTGATCATTGTATCAGTTTACCTCAGGCAAAGGGAATTTAGGCTGTCAGCACACACAGATCATAAATGTGATGTTATCTGACGGCTCTGCTCTGTGTTAGTGCTGTGATGTGAAGCCAGCCTATCGGGTCCGGGGTGAACCTGACAGCCCCGGACCCGATTTTGCCATAATGCAGCTATCTGCCATCCGGTTTCCATCTGTCCAGGAGGTTCCAGGTGTATTCAGATTTTTCTCCTGGACACAAAATTGCAGCTTGCAGCATTTTTGTGTCCGGGGCGAAAAATCTACCCAAATTGGATCCTCCCAGATCCAGGGCAATCTGGCGCTCCTTAAAATGGGAGTCTATGGGGCCACATTGCCCCGATCCGGGAGCCGGATGCTAGCTACTGCAGTCTAGTGAGAGCTACGCTGAACTTCAGCACCAGGGAGCTGTCCCCTGTGAAGTGGTTCAGCATCATTTCGCAGGGGACAGCTGCGCTCGGCTGAATCCGGCTACAAACAGGACTGAAGAGCATATTTTCTCTCCGATTCTGTTTGCAAATCGGGTCCAGGGCTGTCAGGTTCACGCCGGACAGCCCCGGACCTGATAGTGCCGTGGTGTGAAGCCAGCCTTATCAGATAACATGCAGCAAAGCCATCAGATAAGATCACAGGTGGGATCTGTGTGTTCTGACAGCCTGGAGCTCCCTTTGCCTGAGGTAAGCTGATACACTGATCAGCTGTGAATGCTGTGTAGGCCCAACCCCCCAAACCTTATATGGCCATATTCATGTGAGCAACTGAAGATGGATTTCCCTAACAACCAGCATATGTCAGGTTTACAAACATTCTAGTGGAGACATCTTCTGGAAGGATTTTGAAAGGTTTTCTTCCATATTTCACTTATGAAGTATATTTGAAGGTTTATTATCACTTGCTCTACTCTATTATTAAATAAAAATGTAAATGGTAGTTACACTTTAAACATTGGGAATAAAGTAGGACAGACTAATGGTAATAGGAGCACTAAGATAGGGGATAATTAGGGACAAGATAAGATCTAGTTTTGTAAACAAAAACCTTTTATTGATAGACTCTGCATGCCACAGAGGTGCACAACCCCATTAAGTGAGTTACCACTTGCCACATTGTCATTGTCACCCCTAGACCACCAGGTTCAGCTCATGGGCGCTCCCTGTTCTTATCTTTCCAAATACACTTTAAACATTGGGCACACGTGATCACTTTCAGGTGCTCTACTTCCTGCTACTGCCTCTGTTGACCCGCTGCACTGCTCCTCCACAACCAAACCATATATCCAGAGTATAAAATGCACCCCTACTTTCCCCAAAATATATTTGGCGAAAAAAAGGGCATCTTATACTTAAAAAAAAATAAAGTATATTAGGAACGTTTTAGCCTTAGGGTAGAAAAGAGTGCTAAGGAAAAGGCCTGAGGGCAGAGTGGACCATTGAGGAGATAGCCTGAGGCCACAGAGGAGCACTAAAGGGACGGCCTTAGCGCAGAGAGGAGTGCTGATGAGATGGCCTGAGGGTAGAGAAAAGCGCTAAGGAGACGGCCTGAGGGCAGAGAGGAGTGCTGAGGAGACAGCCTGAGGCCACAGAAGAGCACTAAAGAGACTGCCTTAGCACAGAGAGGAGTGCTAACGAGACGGCCTGACGGTAGAGAGAAGCACTAAGAAAACGACCTGTGGGCAGAAAAGAGCGCTGAGGAGATGGCCTGGTGGCATAAAGGGATGCCGAGGAGACAGCCTGAGGGCAGAGAGGACTGCTGAGTAAGAGGGCAGAGATGAGTACTGAGGAGACAGCCTGAGGGCAGGGAGTAGCGCTAAAGAGATGGGCTTAGGGCAGAGAGGAGTCCTGACGAGACGGCCTGAGGGCAGAGAGGAGCCCCTGAGGGACTGGCTGACAGCAGAGAGGAGTAAAAGAAGTGTGGGGTGGTAGCTGTGGGTAAGGTAATCCCTCCATTTGACACTGACAGCTTGACACTGGTCAGTTCACCAAGAGCTCCTTCCACCAGGGTGGTTTGCAATGAATGGAATTCAATCACCAGCACTGGGTGATGGGTTATGTGCCTCTCTGAAGGAGATGGGAGTGGGTCACACGTGAACAGATCATCAGGGAGCTTGCTAGCAGCAGAAAGGACAAACTCATAGTGTGCCAAAAGAAATAAACTATGTTTAATATCCAGAGATGTAATCCTCAGCTTTGAAGAACACGAGTAGCAGACCCGAGTTGCAAAGGTGGTTCAAAAGCAAAGCAGATCCAGTGATAAAGCAGAATGGACTCAGCTTTGTAGCATAGCTGAATATGTAAGTGACTTGTCCCATTGGCCGTGAGGTATCCGGTTACGGGCGTTGTAGTTAATAGGGAATGTCATGGGCCTGTTGCCCGATTCCGTGGCCATGGTGGTCGCTGAAAAGGGGAACAGTTAATAAAAATAGTGTTGCGTGATGCCACCTATGGCTCCGGTAAGGTTACCGGCACTGCGGGACAGACCTCCGGGGTGATGGTGAAGCAGCAAGGAGGTTTCGCTCTCTGTAGGTGGAGCGGAATCCCCGGGGCAGTAGTGGATGATGGGAATTGTTAAACAGTTCGACAACTCCTCAGGCACAGAAGAATGAAATACACCACACAGTTTATAACTTGCAACTGGCCTGGGTAGTCGCTGGAAGTTAGAATTTCGCACTTGGGTCCCTCGGTGGAATGCCTACTGTTTCTGTGCGGTCCCTTCCTGCGCTCTCTCCTGTCTTCCTCAGTGCCTCCGTGCACAGAGCCTGAAGCCAGCTCCCTCGGATCCTCTCTTACTGAGATACTCCTCTCTGAGCCCTCTGGATCCTATATGGTGTCTTTTCCTGGGTGTGCCAGGCGTCGGCCTCGACTTCCAGAAGAAGCTCGGGCCTCCAGTCCAGCGGCTCGGGGGTGAACACGCGCACCACTCTCTGAGCTGGTCCTCCATTCTGGGACTGAACCCCTCCGGCCGGTAGACGTACCACATCCGGATTCTGGTGCACCGCAACACCTGGTGCCCCTAGGATCCCCTTCAGTCCTGAAGGCACCTCCGCCATCTACCCCTCGCTCCCCAATGGAGCTCTTCCACTCTCCAACTGACCAACACTCCTGCCACCCACACACGTCACTCCTATCAAGGGACTGGGTCCTCCCTATAGTGGGTCCACGCTCGGTCCCCTACCTCGGGTGTGTGTGGATGCGTGTACTGAGGGTCCCGTATGCAGCATCCCAATTTCTCAGCCACAGGAATGCTAAACACTCTTTTATGGGTGCAGTACCCATCTGTGGCATCCCGACCAGTGGGGCACCACATAAGAGTCCAATATAGCGATATTCACACAGCGATATAGTACAGTTTGGCTCAAAGAGGTACCAGAGCTGATTTTTTAGTAGAGGTCCAATCTATCAGAGCTATCTTAGCAATATAGTTTAGTTGATTTATCAATGACGCAAACCTGAGTATGCAACAGGGTCCTCTGTAGATGAGGTGACACAAGAATATAGTATTGCTGGGCATCAAGAAAATTCATAGGAAATGACTGCACTTCATACCAACACATGTAAAATCCATAGGTGCTTGTTTATTGTAAATCCATAATCAGGAGATGGAAGATAACCACACTGTACGGCTACAACTGGTGTATTTCTGGTGCTACTGCGCCCTCTATTATAGGATCATTCTATGGTTAATCATTCTACGATTAAGGGCACAGTATGCCAGAAACGCGTCAGTTGTAGCCGTACAATGAGACTGTCTTCCATCTCCTGATCATGGATCTACAATAAACAAGCACCTTTGGATTTTACATCTGTTTGTGTGAAGTGCTGTCATTTCCTTTGCATTTTCTTGATGTTCTGTTAGCAACAGCGAAGGACGAGCAACTGCCACAATATCAGAGCTGAAGCTTTGAATTGGAATCTGCAGTGTGGTGAGCTTTTTTCTTATCTTTATATACAGGGTGGGCCATTGATATGGATGCACCTAAATAAATGGGAATGGTTGGTGATATCAACTTCCTGTTTGTGGCACATTAGTATATGGAAGAGGAAAACTTTTCCAGATGGGTGGTGACCATGGTGGCCATTTTGAAGTGGGCCATTTTGGATCCAACTTTATTTTTTCAATGGTAAGAGGGTCATGTGACACATCAGTTATTGAGAATTTCATAAGAAAAACAATGGTGTGCTTTGTTTTAACATAACTTTATTCTTTCATGAGTTATTTACAAGTTTATGACCACTTATAAAATATGTTCAAAGTGCTGCGCATTGTGTTGGATTGTCAATGCAACCCTCTTCTCCCACTCTTGACACACTGATAGCAACACTGCAGAAGAAATGCTAGCACAGGCTTCCAGTATCTGTTGTTTCAGATGCTGCACATCGCGTATCTTCACAGCATAGACATTTGCCTTCAGATGAGTGATGAGGCAAACATTTATGTGAATGGTGAAGTTAACAAACAAAACCACCGCTATTGGTCTGACACTAACCCAAAGTGGATAGATCCCTCCAAGACTGTTGGAGCGCAAAAATTGATGGTATGGTGTGGTATAAGGGGTACAAAGATAGTGGGGCCATTCTTCATCAATGGAAACCTCAATGCCACTGGATATCTGAAATTGCTACATGATTCAGATATCCAGGGCATTGAGGTTTCCATTGATGAAGAATGGTCCCACTATCTTTGTACCCCATATACCACACCATACCAGAATGGCCAACTTCAAAATGGCCGGCATGGTCACCACCCATCTGGAAAAGTTTTCCCTCTCCCATATACTAATATGCCACAAACAGGAAGTTGATATCACCAACCATTCCCGTTTTCTGCTACCTTTATTGGTGGCTTTAGAGTTTGTCTACTTAAGTGACAATTTGCATGTGCAATTTCCCAGAGGAGCATTGCGGCTTAAAGGGTACCGTTACACGTCGCAACATTGCATGCAATTTTACTTGCAATTTGCTGGTTGCAGTGAAATCATGGACACATTGTTCTATTTTGTTGCCGTGTACAAATAGAACAATGTGACCATGATTTCACTGCAACCAGCAAATTGCAAATGCAATGTTGCAACCTGTAATGGTACCCAAAGTCTCCTCATCTGCCGGCTGGCAGAATACTCTCTGCACGGAGAATAGATTCTTCCCCAGACCTCGTCTTATCCTCTCATACAGCCAGATCAGAATTCCCACATACTGCAGTGATGAGGGGCAGTCACCCCGAAACGCTGCATCTGCAATTTGGGGTTTTGATCTGGCACAAATCCTAAGTCATATTAAAAGGCTCGTTAAAGAGTCAATTATGACTTTTAAGATTGCTACCTTTATTGGTGGCATTAGAGTTTGTCTACTTAAGTGACAATTTGCATATAGAAGAAAAGTGTTCAGACGAGTTGCCGTATTTCTCTTTTAGAAGAAACAAAACTCATTTGCATTGTACCTCCATTCACCCTTAGTATCCAGGCAACTGTATTATGCCTGCTAAAATATTGCTGTGCCCCAAACTGAACTGCCTTAAAATAGTTTTCCTGCTCTTTGCTTATTTAGTCCACAAATGACTTGACAACATTTCTAATTTTAGATAGATTACCGCCACGACCCACTTTAGCTAACACTGATGTGTTTCCCTTTCAAATGTAACAAGCAGAAGAAAATCCAAATTTGACCGCATTAGACCGAAAACTTGCAATAGCCGTTCATAGCAACATAAAGAAAATGATAAATGTTTGACAAGATCTTGGAAGAGGAACGAGGCAGAGGACGTTGATCAAGGCTAAAAGCCAGATATTGTCACATATTTCTCCTAAATTGTCAATTAAATTGGATAAACCTATGTACGGGAGACATGAAAGATTTAGTCTAATCGTTGCAGTCATGCATTTTTACCATTACTTGCTTCATTTACGTCCACCAAGATATTTTTATAACTTGGTATTTAACTTGTGGTATTGAGGTATGCATTATGTGGAACGGACACATTTATATCTTGCTTAACTAGCCTCTGGTGTTTACTGCCCACAAACCCACCTTAGATTACCATACTTTTTCCTCAACTTGGTAATTATTTAGCTCAAGAATAATCAGACGGAATTTTCCGCAGGAACTGTACAATCTTTTCAGTGTAACATGGCTGCGCCTGCTCTCTTCTGTCGTCTTTTAATTTGGTGCTCTGTCATTCCATTCTTCTTAGCTGCTGTTAATGCTCCGCTCCCGCGGCCTTGGGAGACATGACGCGTAGACTGGATCTTTTGTCACATTATTTAAAAGGGATAAAGAAATCAAGCACATAGAAAAAAGTAAATGAACCCACACTCTTGAAGAGAACTCTCGGAAGAAAACATTCTTTGGAAAGTTAGTGTCCTCAGTTTTCCGGCAGTTGTTTTAGGACATCGAGATAACAACAACTATTGTATTGATATATGAAGCATGGTCATCAATAGTTTCTACAAAACATCGAAATGATTGCTGGCTGTGAATGTGCAGACCTAGGCCTTGAATATTTTTGATTGTTCCTAGCTTGGCTGTTCTTTATAGCTAGTAAATATGACAGTGGTGACAAAAGGCGCTAGCTTCCTATTATTGAGCACTAGTACAGCTAAGTACTCTGTATATCCATCTTACAGTGGCACCATAAGACATACAGTTCTCTCGGAAAATATTTTGTGGTGCTTGGCTCATTTCACATTAGTTCTGTGATTTACAATATCACCCATGTAAGGCTACATTCACATATTCCGTTTTTGGTCAGTTTTTCAAATCAGTTTTTATAAGCCAAAACCAGAAGTGGATGAAAAATACAGAAGTGGTGATGTCTTTCTGTTAGGCCACGTTCATAAGTTGAGTAGCTGGTCAGTATGTCACATCAGTATATATAAGCCAAACCCAAGAGCAAAAACACAAGTGGAACAATCAGAGGAAAAGTATAATAGAAACACATCACCACTTCTATATTTTCATCCACACCTGGTTTTGGCTTAAAAACACTGATGTGAAAAGCTGAACATGTGAACTTAGCCTATCATGGGTCAGTTTCCATGTACAATAGTAAAGTCAGAACATTGTGGTTCTATGAAGCTCAAAGGTTTCATCTTCTTATAGCTACTGTCAGGAAAATATGAAAATATCTTTAATTTTTCTAGAGCACAGAGAGAGCTGACTCTACCCCTTCCCCCTAGTGTTTTTTGTATAGCACACGCAGCTCTTGATCTCTCACTTTCCCCTCACTTGACAAAATATTTCAGGTCTTATGGTTATAAAGAATGTGGCTTCAGAGATAAGAACTTTGAGGGAAAACCATGACATATAAGTTCTGTTTCTTCAAAGCACAAACACTTAAAGTCAAGTGTATACAGTATAGAAGAAAAAATCCGAGGTTTGTCCGCACTAGACCACAGGGAAAACCGAGGAAGCAAGCAAACCTTTGTTTACACTCAAGCCAACGCATTTCGTAGCCACATGGCCACTTCATCAGGACCTGATGAAGGTGGCCACGAAACGCATTGGCTTGAGTGTAAATAAAGGTTTGCTTGCATCCTCGGTTTTCCCTGTGGTCTAGCGCGAACAAACTCCGGCTTTTTTCTCCTATACTGTATGTATCTGCATCCCGGGATCTGCAGCGGCCAAAACTTCTACAGGTGGTTGTGACTCTCACCACCATACCAGGTGAGTGGATTACTTTTGTTAATATCACCCTGGTGTCCCTCATTTACCGCCTTAGTGCGCTCCCCCTCTCTCTAAATTTTTTAAAATCAAGTGTAATACTTCACATTAATACCATAAATTAGATTTTCGGAGTCCACACACCTTGGTGAAGGCAACACATCATTCTGCTTCATTGAGAGGCTGCTAAAATCCTAAGAAATTAATTTCTGCCTATCAGCAAGTCACAACCATATTGTGTTTGGTCTTAATAAAAGGATAAAATCATAAGCAAAAAATGATGCTAATATCTTTGGCCTTTGAACTTCAAGGCCAAAGATATAGACAAAAGTAAATTGATAGGTTTCAGCAGTATCTGTACCTCCCAATTACTGTGAAGTCAGCAGTGTGGTGGAGTTCTGCTTCTAGGGCAGAAGCAAAAACCACAAACTTGATTTGGAGGTTATTCAGACCGTGCAAACTACAACCTTCAAGGAATTTATCTAAAGATGCGGTAAGCATCTCAGTCACTTGTGCTTCTCAAAATTTTATAACGTTGAGCCGTGAATATAAAAAATACATTTTTACCCCTAAAATGTTGCTTTAAACCTAGTTTTTTCATTTTTACATGGGTATCAGGAGAAAGTTGACCATACAGTTTATTGTGCAATTTCTTTTGAGTACAGGGATATCTCAAATGTGGTGGAAAACTACTGTTTGGGTACATGGCAGGGCTTGAAAGGGAAGAAGCACTTTTGAATTTTAGGGCTCAAAATTCCCTGAAATACATAGCAGACGCCATGTCATGTTTGAAGAACCCTGATGTGCCTAAACAGTGAAAACTCCCACCAGTGACCCTTTTTGGAAACTACAGCCCTCAAGAAATTTATCCAAAAGTGGAGTGAGCACCTTGAATCCACAGGTGTTTCACAGAATTTTACACTGAGCCGTGAAAATAAAAAAATAATAAAAACGTTGCTTTAACCGCAATTATTTCCTTTTCACAAGGGTAACAGGAGAACTTGTATATCGAGTATATCGATACATCATATCTGGTGGAAAACTTCTGTTTGGGTGCACGACATGGCTCTGAAGGGATGCAGCACCATTTGGGCTTGAATAGACTGCGGACGCTATGTCACATTTGAAGATCCCTTGACATGCCAAAACAACAGAAACTCACAACAAGTGAACCCATTCTGAAAACTACACCTCTCAAGGAATTAATCTTGAGGTGTAGCAAGCAATTTTAACCCTCAGGTGATTCATGAAATCGTATACCATCACCTTTTTTTTCCTCTAAAATGTTGCTTTGGTCCCAATGTTTTAATTTTCAAAAAATAAGAGGAGAAAAAGGACCATGCAGTAGGTTACAAAATTTCTCTTGAGTTTGCCAATGCCCCATAAGTGGTCAAAAAACACTTTTGGGGCACAATGCAAATCTCAGAAGGGAAGGAGTGCCATATTGGAGTACAGATTTAGTTGGAATGGTTTGGGGTTCCATGTTCAATTGGCAGAAGCCTGAGGTGCCAGAAATGAAGACCTCCCATAAGTGACCCCATTTTACCAACTACACCTCTCAATGAATTTACCTAGGGGTACAGTGAGCTATTGACACCATAGATGTGTCACTGAATTTATTCCATTGGTTGGAGAAGAAAAAATAATTACATTCTTTTCACTAAAATGTTATTTAGCCCCAAGTTTTTTTTTAAGGGCTAATCAGAAAAAAATGGATCACACGGTTTGTTGCATAACTTTTCCCGAGTATGCCAACTCCCTCATGTTATTGTGAAATACTTTTGAGTTACAGTGCAAAGCTGAGAAGGGAAGGAGCGACATATTGGACATCAACATTTTCTGGAATGGTTTGTTGTGCCATCTCGCATTGTTAGAGCCCCTGAGCTGCCACACAACTAGAAGCCCCCCCACAAGTGACTCCAGTTTACGAAATACACCTCTCAATGAATTTAGGTGTGCAGAGAGAATATTAACACCACACGTGTGTCACAAAATTTTATTCCATTGGGCGGTAAAGAAAAAAATTTGTTACATTTTACCACTAAAATGACGTTTTAGCCCCAAATTTCTAATTTATACCATATTTTTTAATATTTTTTGGGGACCTTATTTTTTTTGTTTTAATAGCTATACAATTTTTTATTCTTACTTAGTCCCTCTATGTGACATTGCAATGGATTACACCTGCCAATTGTAAACTTACACCATGCTCCAGGCATGAATCCAAGATGCTTGCCATAGCTATGTGACCCGAAGGTCATCATGACTACCTCTAAGTGCCATAGTAATGATTGGGCCCCAGTGATCATGTCATGGGGTCCCGATCACTCCTAAATGTTGTTATTCCAATTGGTCGCAGTATTTAGGGGATTAAACAGCCAGGAGCTGCATGGGGACCACTCCTGGCTGTGAGATGGTTTTCACATATGTAGAGATACATTAGACATTACATCAGCTATGGAATTAATCTGTTATATGAATATATACATTTTCCTTTGGATGAACAGCCACTTTTTTGCTGACATACTTGGGGATGTACCAAAAATGATATGAATTAATACAATTTAGATTCACAGGAAATTGTACATTTGTTACGTAGGACAAATCATGCTTCCATTACATGTTGCAACAAGATATTAAACCTTCTGAATTTGAAGATGTCATGCAAATGTTACATCCATTATACTGGAATTCACCACAACCTTGATGTTGACGTTGTGTGTGTGATGGATGTTAATATTGCCTTCCTAGATGTGATTACAAGATCCAAGCCAGGACTTGTCTGGGGCAATTAATGCCCCACCCAACTCATCTTGGATAACATGTGTGACCTATGGGTGAGTGTCCAGGAGGCCATGGCACCATTCTCGACCTGAAGGAGCGTACCTAGGCATCTATCAATTCTTCTCTATAGCTTCAGATGGAGAGGATAGGCTTGTGCTGGTAGGTAGCCACTAAGGGTAACTCCAGTAAATCTCTGTACCATGGAAGCTGACTCCAGGGGTCAAGCTCCCATGGATAGGGACAGTCTCTAATGTAGATAGGTACAGGTGGGACGGTCATTGCTGTTAGGTGAGGTGACAGCAAATTCTGGCAGGTGCATCAGCACAGCTGGTACTGGCAGGTAGAGCGGTAAGGACACTGGTGGTTCAGGAAGATGCCGCAGTTATGATGGCATACCAGGTTCAGGCAGGGTGCTAGAATAGACACAGGTTAGCGGAAACATGAATGGCATAAATAGGCACAGGGACAGGATACTGGGAACAGGATTGAGAACTAGCAGCGTGTTTCTAGCATTAGATCATATTGCTGAGGCACCTCCCATAGGGGGAAGGTGCTTTAAATACTTTGTGCTTCTCAGCCATTGGCTGAAGAGCACTTCTGGGTAGGGCATGCTAGCCTTTAAGAAAGGGGGTGTGATGCACGTGCTCCCGCGATGTAGACGCAGGCCCTGAGGCAGAAAGGAGACAGAAGTCGGGCAGATGCCGCAAGACAGTTGGAGGGGTGAGTATGTCACAACCTCCGATCTTCCAGCTGTGGAGATACAGGTGCCATGACAATGAGTACTAGAACTTGCTTACTGGGAGCCAGATTTATACATTGATTGTTCAGAGTTAGTAATAAATGTATGGCACATAAAGGATCTTCTTATAATCCAGGAATAGGTTTGTATAAAGGTATGGTTTTTTATGAGGAGCTCGGAAGCAACAGGTTTTTTTTTAACTTTCATTGGGGTATGTCAGGTTTTAGGCATTTTGACAGTGTAGTAGCGCTGCAGACTGTGTTATTGAAATGCAATGGAAACTCAATTTGTAAAAAACTACATACATTTAGTGGCGCAAACAGTGGAATTCTTGACTACCAGTCACATGTAGAGCACCATTTGATGATGTCCTGCTGGTACTTATGTGCAGCCGGATGCCAGGACTTTGGTTACGTTTATAGCTATGGGTTTGGCTGTTGCCTTTACGTGAATCTTGAGGTTAGCTGTATTAAAGGTTTGTATGTATCATCCGATGGAGCATCTTCTTTCATCACAAGATATGTACACCATGCATCATTAGTTTGTTGACATCTCCACACTGTGTGGGCCTGTGAAGGCAACTTACTATTCTACGTATGTCACATTAAACATTATATCATGCGTGAGTATAAGCTCGAGTGTTGTTCCTAACATAAATATGATAATCCCATGAGAAAATTTGTACAATCACTTCTATAAGATGGCACAGCTTCTGCCAAGGCTCATCAATGTGTCGTCTGTGACCTCTCCTCTCATTTCATAGAATCCCCAAATTTTATTCCAATCCAAACAATGATTATAGGAGCTCTGTAAGGCTGTAGGGAGAAGACTTGCTTAAATATACATATATTTTCATAATATACATAGTGAAACTTTTCATCAAGCAGACACATAGAAAAATGTTGAATACATGCCCAATGGCGGGCGTTCCATGGACCTTTTGGCAAGACTATCTTAAACAAAGTAGTAAAAGGGCTTTGAGCGCATGGACAGAACCTAATAGATAACTTAACAGCAAATAAGTCTAAAAATGGATGTTGTTCCAGAAAGTCATCTACAGTATAATGGCTTACATTTCCTGATATAATACCATAGGGAACTACTTGTCTGGGATTAGACACCTTAAGTCATTGTTGAATTTTTCTGTACATTTATTTTTCTTACTTTTCAAAAGCAGCTCTCTATTTGACTTCATTATATATCAGTTATTACCACAGGCCAAGATATTAAATTATTAGAAAAATCACTACATGATCATGGCTATTATTACTGGGTCCAAACTGTGAAATACGTTACACTGCATGACGTTGGAATGATGTCGGCAATGATCTCGTGAGCGCACGGTCGTTTCCAACATCGTTTTGACACCGTTGGTGAGATGTCACACATCTAGATATCGTAGATGACTGACCAACGACGTTGTGAGCAGGTATCGTTCGCACAACCCAGGGAATGATACCTGCTCACTGCTGTGAATGGGCGAAGTCTTAAACGACATCGTTATCGCGATGTCAAACACAACGAATACCAGGTTGGCTGATCGTTGATCGTGTGGTTTGAGAACATGTTCTCAAACCTGCGATCAGCAACCCAGCGATTTATCGTTACAACTTTGCCGAGTCACATGCAACGACGTCCTAACGATGTTGCTTGAAAGACTCCAAACCCGTGACGTATCAGCAACATCATTAAAGATGTTGTTACATGTAACGGGGGCCTTTAGGGTCACGTGGTGAAGTGGATTCACAAACAAACTTATGCACAGGTGCATACAGGGATCCATTGGAGGAATTAATCCCAGGTGCTATAACATACAATGTGTTTCAGGTAGCTAGGTTGTAGCCTTCTTCAGCCCTCTCTCACCTGGATAGCCGAAATGTGTTTGTATGTATGTACCCTGTTTCCCCGAAAATAAGACACTCTCTTATATTACCTTTTGCTCCAAAGAATGCACAATGTCTTATTTTCAGGGGATGTCTTATTTTTCCATCATCCTCTTGCAAGCCCTAATATTCCATGCAGAAACCAATATCCCCATCATCCCCTTGCAGCCCCATTATTCCCATGCAATATTCCCCCCCCCCCATCTTATTTTAGGGGAAACAGAGTATGTACTGTAGTTTTGGTTATCAAAATCTTTGATTAGCAATAACGGAGTCTTCTGGTAGCGCCACCGCCTATTAGCCTTGGATTAATTTCTCCACTGTTTCCTTGTTAAGGGTGCCTTCACATTTGCGTATGGGAAGGCTGTGTATGTTGCGTTCCCATACGCAGTCAAGCGCATGCGCACTGCGTTCCTATGTTTAACATAGGAACGCATAGTGCCTGCGTTTGGCAGCGTTTGCTGCGTTCGGGTGCGCATGCGGAAGATATCTGCTCCCTACAGGGTCCCCCGTCCGCACCTGGGACGCAGCATGTTGGATTTTTTGTGCGCTCGGAGACTTTGAAAAATCTGCAAGCTTCCCCAAGCGCACAAAAGAATGCATTGGCGTCAATGGTCCGCAGTGTTCTGCGCATGACAGCGCAGGAGAATGCTGTGGACCCATTGAAATCTCTCCCGGTGGCCGCTGGTGATGTCACAGGAGATCGACGGCCACCGGGAGATCAGCTGGACCTCTGATGATCTCCTCCTCCCGTCGCGGTAATCTAGCAGTGTCGGCGGGGAGAAACAGCTGATGTGACAGCTGTTTGAATCTTCCCGCACCGACATCCCCTCGCTGTGTCGCGCGGGAGATTCAAACAGCTGTAACATCAGCTGTTTAACCCCGCTGACACGTCCCGGAGCTTACCGGCGGCCAGGAGGAGGAGATCTCCGCCGCTGATCTCCGCCTCTAGCCCGCCCCCGGACACCGCCGAGTGGCTGCCCGGGCTCCACAGTGATGTGTCTGCAGGCGGACATTCTCTGCTGCAGACACATCATTAGAAAGAAAAATGACCCTGCTTTCACTGCGCTTCAGCATGCAGACACAAACGCAAATGTGAAGCCAGCCTAAAGCTTACAGTTTACAGCAGTGCTCTAGGTGAGCTGCAGACCAACCACAGGGAGCAAAAAATAAGCTGAGGACACTCATGTAAGATGAGTGCAACTATATGTGTGTTTGAGTAACCTCCACTATACAGCTGCTCTTAGATAGGCATCATGCCTGTGTCCTTTCTTTTATTACCCCACAGCGATTTGTGCTACACATGGATTCATGGCATTAGCATAGCAGGCTGGAAGGCACATGGAACAGCAAAAACTTGGACAACAGGCAAATAAACAAGAAGAGGGCTTCCTCAGAGATCACATGACAAGGAGGGCAAATTCATAGAAAAAAGGGGGGGTGACAAAGCGCACAAGGGGGAAGACAGAGTACATAGCAGAAGACAGCTCAAAGGAGAACACTCGGGGGAGAACAAAGGACAAAAGGGAGAGAGACAGTACACAGGAGAGAGCGCATGGGGGAGACAACTCAACGGAGAGAGCACAGAGGGAGAAGGCACCACAGTGGAGAGAGATAGTCCACAGGGGAAAGTTGGCTCAAAGGAGAGAGCATACAGTGTTGGCCAAAAGTATCAACAATCTCAATGCTACAAGTCCATCTCCAAAAACCTGAATGCTCCTGTGTCTACTGTGCGCAGTGTCATCAAGAAGTTTAAAGCCCATGGCACTGTGGCTAACCTCCCTAAATGTGGACGCAAAAGATAAATTGACAAGAGATTTTAACGCAAGATTGTGCGGATGGTGGATGAAGAACCTTGACTAACATCCAAACAAGTTCAAGCTGCCCTGCAGTCTGAGGGTACAACAGTGTCAACCCGTACTATCCGTCGGTGTCTGAATGAAAAGGGACTGTATGGTAGGAACCCAGGAATGACCGCACTTCTTACCCTGAGAAATAAAAAGCCAGGCTGGAGTTTGCCAAAACTTACCTGAGAAAGCCTAAAACCTTTTGGAAGAATGTTCTCTCTTTTTGGGCAAAGGCATCAACAGAGTTTACAGGAGAAAAAAAGAGACATTCAAAGAAAAGAACATGGTCCCTACAGTCAAACATGGCGGAGGTTCCCTGATGTTTTGGGGTTGCTTTGCTGCCTCTGGCACTGGACTGCTTGACCGTGCACATGGCATTATGAAGCCTAAAGACTACCAACAAATTTTGCAGCATATTGTAGGGCCCAGTGTGAGAAAGCTGGGTCTCCCTCAGAGGTCATGGGTCTTCCAGCAGGACAATGACCCAAAACATACTTCAAAAAGCACTAGAAAATGGTTTGAGAGAAAGCACTGGAGACTTCTAAGGTAGCCAGCAATTAGTCCAGACCTGAATCCCATAGAACACCTATAGAGAGATCTAAAAATGGCAGTTTGGAGAAGGCACCCTTCAAATATCAGGGACCTGGAGCAGTTTGCCAAAGAAGAATGGTCTAAAATTCCAGCAGAGCATTGTAAGAAACTCATTGATGGTTACCAGAAGCAGTTGATCGCAGTTATTTTGGCTAAAGGTTGTGCAACCAAGTATTAGGCTGAGGGTGCCAATACTTTTGTCTGGCCCATTTTTGGAGTTTTGTGTGAAATGATCAATGTTTTGCTTTTTGCTTCATTCTCTTTTGTGTTTTTTTCATTGAAGACAAATTAAATGAAGATAATAATACCAAAGAATTTGTGATTGCAGTCATTTTCAGGAAGAAACTGAGTATTATCTGACAGAATTGAAGGGGTGTCAATACTTTTGGCCAACACTGTATGAGGAAAGAAGACCACACAGAGGGAGAGTGCTTGGGGAAAAGAGAGCGCACAGGGGGAGACAGGTCAAAGGAGAGAGCACAGAGGGGAGAAGACCGCACACGGGAGAGAAAGAGAGTGGACAGGGGGAGAGCATACTAAGGAGGAGAGACGGGTGCTGCCTCAACACCACATAGCCTTCCCCTTTGTGATGTCACCGCACTCCTGATGCGATAGCATCGGGCACCCATTTAGTATCAAATAATAGGTAAACCAGCAGCTAGCAAGTAAAGGGTTAACTAGGAGGTCTGATGGGTATGTAGAAATCACAGTATTTTGAAAAGATGAAGGCAACAAAATAAACAGGATGGTAGCAAACTCAAAACAAACAGCAACTGAATACATCAGTCTTAACTCTCAGGGATGTTTCCAAGTGGATCTTGAGAGAACGTGAGCTGAGGAATGCAACAAACAGTTCATAGCGGAAGTGGTAGGACCTTAGCCCTGAAGACGAGTCAGATGCTTTACACATTCATTATCAACCATGCTAAACAAGCAATCGAGGCTACTCAGTATAAGGAGTGGAAAGCAATTTCTTTGGTAGGAGCTATAGCATCGGGCAACATTTCAATTATCATTCTGGAAGTGAAGTTTACAAATGAGTCTTCAAATTGATTTTATTGGTCCATACTTTTTGTTTACAACATTTTTATGATTAGACACACTGAAGGTGGACCTGTCACCCCCTGGTGCATGGCAAACTAAATGCAGCATTGAATGCAGCATGCATTCAGGGAAGGGGTCCCCCATGTCTCTAGCCCCCCTGTAAGCTTTAAAAAAGACTTTAGAAACCTTACAGTTAAGAGGTCGCCTGGGTGAGATCTTATTAAGAGTTCCTGGCTGCTGGCACAGTCCTCCCTGCCTCCTCCTTGTGTATACCGCGCCCTCTATGTGTCTGCAGCCGCCTCCTCTTCTGCTGGGTGTGCCCTCCTCTACTGTTCATGATGTCACAAGGAGCAGGAAAAGAGGAGGGCAGACCCAGAACAAGAGGAGGCGGCTGCAGACACATAGAGGGGGCGGAATATACAAGGAAGAGGCAGGGAGGACTGTGCCAGCAGCCAGGACCTCTTAATAAGATCCCACCTAGATGACCTCTTAACTGTAAGTTTTCTAAAGTCATTTTTAAAGCTTACGTGGGGGCTAGAGCCATGTGGGACCCCTTCCTTGAATGCAGCAAACATGCTGCATTCAATGCTGCATTTAGTTTGCCATGCACCATAGGGTGACAGGTCCTCTTGAATTCAGTAGTGGAGGTGCTAAAATACGAGACATACCAAGAAACCACACATAAAAGCAAAAGCAGACCATTCCAAGTCAAACCCAATGTGAACACATGGGGCCTGATTCATCAAGTCTGGAGTTTCCTACACCAGTCCTGATAAAAAGTCCATAAGATTTGTCAAACCTTTTTTTATAAAATTGATGGTTTTAACATTAATTATGTAAGTTGTAAAATTTTTGCACAACTACAGAATAATGAGCAATAGCTTATTTTAGATTAATGATTAATGTCACCCCTGGAATTAATGTAAATTGTGGGATGACGATTATTAGTGTGATGCAAAGTCTGGACACTTAACCCAGATTCACACATCCGAGTTTTGCAGTCTGAGTAAGGACTGTGATACATGGACTTGCTAATGGTCTTCTGACCCAAATTCCACAGCCAAATCAACTTATATGAGAATGCTGATTTTAGGTCCATACTCGGATGCAAAATACAATGTATTGCAAGCGATACTACAAATAAATTCACATTGAACACAAAAAAAATGTCAAAAATGTAGCCTAGGATATCAATGTCTGATAACAATTTGAGAACATCCTTCTCAGGAATTACTCAAAAGTCTTTGTTAACAATAAGTAGATATAAACACGATGAAGTTGTGTCTCTATATGGAAATAATGCAGTTTTGCAGGCCTTATTTTTAGTCTGGTTATTGGTACATCATGTGTCATCTTAATGCCACCTCTTCCCTTGCTTTCTGTCTTGGCTTTTCTTCTTTGGTTCTGTTAAACTGATCTCTGAGAAAGCCATACATAGTTTTGGCAGTTTTAGGTGTTCTGCAGTGTATTTTATCTTATAGGCATATTTCTTAGCATAGTGTATGGACTATAAGACCATCTCTGCTCTCTAACTTAAGATGCTTGCACTGCCACTTTTCTTGTCTATAATCTGCCGTAGGACATCTGTTGTTGCCACCTTTCCCTCTCCGCTGCACCAACTCCAACACTGCACACTGATGACACACTAAAAGGTGCGCACCAACTGCACTTTTGGACTTCTTATGTTCTTCTGAAAAACTTTCTCTGTAATCTCCAAGACACCTCCTTTTCTGGGTTACATATTCATTATGTACCCTGCACCCTGGCCAGCTTATTAGAGTATAAAGCTCTTAGCGGTAGCGGCGGGTATTATAGATCAGAGTATAGATCCTTGCACAATTAAAATGATTCCCAGTACCAGCTGGCCCATATTAAATACACTAACAATTAGTAAGTTTATTATAATGGCAGTAGCCTTGCATAGAATTTTTGGAGTCTAACTAGTAGATCGTTGGGTGTCTGACCTCTTAGAGTCCCACTGATCATTAGAATGTGGGACTTTTGTTTACTATTTGAATAGAGCTGTAGTTGAGCATATGTACTGCTTGTCACAGGGTGGTATAGCGGATAGGGAATCAACAAGCAGGATGGTAAGGTGGGCTAAGGACGTTTAGGGATGTAGTCTGACAATTAGACTGGGACTCCCTGGCTCACCCTGCTTCCAGAGGTACCTCAGATGGTGAAGAGCTCTGCATCACCAAACTAACCCTATCCTTCTGATAATCCCTAGGCTAAGAGCCCCTACCTCCACCCTGGACCGGGAAAACCCAGCAACTCCTATGGAAGGGAACAGCAGCAACATCACAGCTCATAACACCATGTCTTCACTGCACGGCGTCCTACTAGACAATGAACCCTATCTGTGACACTCGGTGGAGGGAAGTGGATCTACATCAAGGCTGAGGGAGTGGAAATCTGAATGCTAAGACACACACCTCCACCTCCGGAGCCGAACAAAGCAGCTTTCTGGCATTAACTCTGGATGTACCAAAGGAAATAAACTCAGATTTAAATCACAGCAGCAACACACATGTACTGCAAAGCAGTCAACACATGACAATGCTGCTACATTTATTTTCTATGGGACCGCCAGAAATCGCCAAGTTTATCACTCTGCTATAACTGGCAGTCCTAAAGAAATATTCTATTCTGGTAATAAGTGAGGTTCTCAGTAGTTGGGCCTCCAACAATCTAGTGGTTATCAACTATTCTAAAGATAGGTTATATATGTGCTGGAATCCTCCTTCATGGCTAGGTGTGCAGTTTAGTATTGCTGTAGAATGGACACTACATCAGAGCTTCCGCCAGTATCCCCACAAAAACTATTCTGAGAGCCTCTACGGAGGTATGCATTTGAAACAAACCAGTGGCTTCCCTCAAGGCAGTATTTGTGGTTAACTACGTTTTTATATATATCTGAAGAAGACAAAAGTGACAGGACAGAGGCCAAACAATGGCCACAGTGATTCCATGGGCTTCTTTTAAGCGAATGACTCTAGGTTCCCAATGTAGTGCTCTATGTAGACAAAGCAATGTATACATGTGAACCTAGCCTAATGTGATTTGTTGTATTGCTGTTTATACATCCTCTTGATTAAAATACATTTCTATTGTCTGTAACCTGTCATTGCATTTCAAAAAGGCACTGACTATAAACCATCACCAGCGACATCCTGAATTTTAGAATTCACACTGTATATATGCTTTATGATGAGGTGTGTATATTTATGATGGATAATATATGTTATCATTTCATTTCCCTCCCTTGTCTCAAAGAATTCTCCCAAAGGCAAGTATTTCAGGGATATTTATGGCTCCTTTCCAGCCGAGTGCAATCCGGCTCTCCTTTGAAAACTTTACACCTGTAAGTAGGAGGCATAAATTTTTCCTGCCCCAGAACTAATTGCCTGACATTAAACAACACAAGTCGCTCCCAGACAATCTATCACATATTCTCCGCATTAGTGAAATATACTAGCCCAGTTCGGTTGTGAATTTGTGATGTCCTAATTAGGCGACGATAACCAAACTCACAAAGTATGCAAGGCTCAATATAAAAAAATATATCCAAAATGTGAAGATACAGTCAGCGGGGGTGAGATGATCATTCAGAGTAAAGAACAAAAGCATTTACAGCAAGGCAGGAGTCTTGATTGAAAAATAAATTCAAAATGTAAAGGTCATCAGGAGAAAATATTCTGTAAAATGAAGAGTCTATTCAGTAATTGCAGCTGTCTTAGTTCAAATCAATTTTCCCTGTTGTGTTTTCGTTCTCAATTGCTTTTTATTGTGACGATGTTGAGAATGCACGGTACCTCCATCTTCCTAATCACTTCCTGAAGCGGGTTAACGGGCCGGTGACATCATCCTCGGCACAACCAGGCTGCCAAATACTGTCAGCCTTCCAGAAACAGCCGTGAAATATTATTATGATGCAGAGGAGGTATCAGAAGGGATTTCTAAACTGTAACGTGAAAGAAGTGGGAGACTTCAGGGGTCCATTTGTCAAACTCTGAACATCCAGTACTTGTGATTTAATGCCTGCATGAAAAAGAGTCACTCCGAATATGTCGTTCCTACAGTGAATTTGTCACATTACTGTATTGTGGATTTGCTTTGTATACATCGACGCACGCTTCTGTCTAAGGCCGGAGATTTGCCAATTCGGCTGTGCGTTAGTTGTCAATGAGTGAAGTCACGTGACAGGGGCTTCTTAAAGGAATACGCAACGACTCATAAAAAGTGATGAAAGACCATGACCATTGGGAGTAAGGAGTCTTTAGGGCAGCCAGGTGACCTCAAAAATGGCTCAAAAATTAAGGGGGAGTCATTAGTTTAATAGTAAAGGAACAACGTAAAGATAGTATTGAGTTGTGTAGATGGGGGCATGAATACATTACTACCTTTTGTGTGAACAACAGGATAGTTACGCAGTGGAAAAATGGGAGCTAATGATGGTAAAAGAGGATAGGCAAGGGACTCCAGTCACTTAAAGTCAAACTTAAAAAGACTGTGTGTCCCTTTAAAGTGGTTGTCCGGTCTAAAATGTTAAATCTGTGGCCACTCTGTGTAAGTGCAGCATTATCAGTCTTAGACCGGACAACCCCCTTTAAAGTTAATCTTAATGGATGGTGTAAGAAATACAAAATCAAAACAAAAACTTGTACTCAATTTCCAGCCAAGCTTCACTCTTCAGCAGTACTTCAGTAGCAAAGCCTAAACTAATACTGCCTCCTGAGTATACCAGGCTAACCCATTCACGACCTTTGAGCCAATGGTACATTATAGGTTGCATCCCTGCCTTTGATGCGGGTTCACACACCGAGCCTGAAACATTTCCCAAACTTCACGGCTGATTTAATGTGCTTCTATCAACTCCGGTTGGATCAGAGACCCACCTGAGGCTGTTAACCTATTAAATGCCACTGACAATCTCTGACAGTGGGATTTAACATTTACAGGCATAGAAGCACATAATTCCCCTCTCTTATCGTTGAGCCCGTGAAGGCTTAAGGGGCTGTCATGACAGCCAGGGATCAGCTGATGATCCCTGTGTCTGTAATACTCACCTTCCGCCACCTTAATTCTCCAGTGGTCATCTGGTTGGTCTGCGGTGAAAAGTAACCTGTAAACAGCTCCAGTGTTCCATGGCACACGTCGGAGGTCACTTGTCAATACATATTATATAGCATGAGAATACCATATTTCACCAAAAGAAAATCAAAAACCCACAAAAACCAGCTGTGGGTGAGAGATAATAAAATATAAGCTATTTCAGTCCTTTGAGAGTTATTCGATAGAACTATTCATGCTTAAGAGATGTCAGTAAGCCAAAACTTAGCGTACATATACTAAAAACACAAAGTCTAACCCACCATGCATAAATGGGGGCATAGGAAATGATTGACAGCTGATCGTCAAAGAAAAGCAGAGGTATATCTATTAGGATAAAAAACGTATTGCTTTATATTGCTTTATGTAACCATGTTGGTGCAAAAAATAATAGATGTACAGTAGAATAAAAATTAATCAAGGAAATCTATATAAATATCTTAAGGGCAGTATATAAAGAGAAGTGCATGTGCTAAAGTGGTCGTGCCTGTGTCAAGCCCCAGGGTGTAGGGTACTCAGGTATCAGGCGGCAGAGGGTCAGCTTTGTCACGGGGAATGGCGTGATCCCGTGTCCTGGGTGACACTTCAAAAGGGGAAATTATTTACAGGGAATCATGTACAAGTTTGTCATGACGCCACCTGCAGTACCTGGTGAGATGTCAACAGCGCCGCTACAGTCCTCCGGAGGTCGGTGGTAGTGCGGCAGTGATGGTATAGTCCTCTGCAGGCAGGACGGGGGACCTCCGGGGCAGCAAAGTGAGGGTGAGCAGGTTGTAGTGGAGCTGAGATTGTTTAGAGAGAGCGGGATCAGTCTATGAGGGGCACGGTGAGTGAAGAGGAAGGATGCACACACAGAAGAAGTCTCTTTTACCTTTTACTGATGTTTGTCAGGTAAATACATCCAGGGCACCGACGGGTGACAGGGTTACACAGTGGGTTCCCACAGCAAGTGGGTAAAAGGTCTCCTCTGCTTGTGTAGTTACTGAAGCACAGCCTGCTGTAGCCTGACTTGCCTCCACTCTCTCTCTTGCCTGTCTCTTTCTCCTCCAATGCGGTCTCCGGGATGACCCTCTCTGGGAGACCGGGTAGCTGAAGCTTCCATGGTGTAACAGGGTTTTCTGTGGGCCTATAGTTCCCACAGATGCGGATCCCCAATCTCCGGTGTTTCCCTTGGAACGAACTCCCCTCCGAGCTACTTTTCCCTCTCCTTCTCTGGACTCCCTGCCTTCAGTCCCACTTAGGCTTGTGGGACACTGAAGGGCCACTCCGGGTCACTGGCTCCGGCCTGAATGCAGCACCGACCACCAGGACTTCCTTGCAGCTCTTCTAGTGTCTGCACACTCTGACTAGCTCCTCCCCAGCAGCAGTATATATAGGGGATCTTACCTAAGGGCAGCAAGTGGTGCTCCCCCTACTGTGGCGGGGTGGAAGATGTTGTTCGTAGTAGGTACCTGCTGTGGAAACCCAGCTGTGCATTAGAGAGATCTGTGGTTACCTGTGGGAGCAGGGCGCCACACATGCTCTTAGAGGGCTATTAGTAGTACAGCCATTGTCATCTGAACTCTGCACTCTATAGGGGCATTAAATGTCCATTGTGGTGTCCATCCTTGGTCTTTATCTACTTGAGTATTCTGTATCATTTACTTTTCAATACATCTCTTTGGGAGCCTCAATCAAAGAATAGAGATGAATTGTGCACTTGTGATGTGACTTCTGACTTCTGGAAGATGGTACAAGATGGTGTTATGAGACCAGAGAGGCGATTGTAAAAGGCGTAGCCACCAAAAAGTGAGTATATGACATGGGTGGGGGGGTCAGAGGACCCATATTTAAAGTACCACTCCAGGTCTGAAGATACGCCCTGATGTAGTGGTGCTTTAAATATTTATAGCCAGGATATGCCATCAATCTTTAGTCAATGAAGAGACAATTTCCAGATCTTCACAGATCAGCCAAATGTTGGAAACATTAATGAAGTGCATTTCTAGGCACATTTGTGGCATGCCTGTGTAACTAATGAAAAGATGTGTATCCTCTTGATTCTGTTGATTGGTGGGCATCCCAGGACCTGGACCTCTATTGATCAAATGAACATTGTCTAATAGTTCTAGTAGGCCTATTCATGGTACAACATTAGCGATGGATAGGTCTAATAAACTGAGGAGAAAAGCAAGTCCTTATGTTTCTGACACTTAGAGGGAAGCTTTATAGTCACTATACTATTTAAATATCTGTTTCAATAGAAAACCAAAAGGAGAATATAAAAAGAATCACCAAAAAAGATGCCAAACCCAATACTGAATGCACAAACAGTATTCAGAGAACCTCCATTATAGAGATGGGTGCAGCCCAGGTGGAGAATGTTGATGGAACAGCCACTCACAACCCTCCCAAGATGGAGGGGGCAGCTGCTAGCATAAGACACATTCTAATAAAGCTTGTATAGGGAGCCTGTCACATAGATAAGCAAGATATGCAGTGTCTGAACAAGAACCTATTAGTGAGTCCCAGTGTGGCAGGATAGTTAACACTATATGAGTGTACCTCACAGGACAAGCTCGTCAATATACCACCTAAATTCAAAAGGCCCCACAACACCCTACAAAAATGAATAAAATGTGCAAAAAAAGTGAGGTATTAGTTGATATTTTGCCCTAAAATATGGAGTCTTGCAAGCCATATGTCAAAGGTCCTCACACTTGCAAGTCCGTATATAGAAAAAGAAAACCTATAGAAGAATATCTAAAATTCACCAAAAAGAGGCCAAATCTAATACTAAATGCACACACAGGATGCATAGAACCTCCATTATAGAGATGGGGGCAGCAAAGGTGCAGAATGCTAAAGTAGCAGACACTCACAACCCTCCAAGATGGAGGGGCAGCTGCTAGCACATGACGCACGCTAATAAGGCTTGCATAGGGAGCCTGTCACATAGATAAGCAAGATACACAGAGTCTGAACAAGAGCCTATTAGTGACGCCCAACGTGGTGGGCTAGTTAACTCTGCATGAGTGTATGCACTGTGTCTGAACAACAGCCTATTAGTGATGCCCAGTGTGACAGGATAGTTAACTCTGCATGAGTGTATGCACTGTGTCTGAACAATAGCCTATTAGTGGTACCCAGTGTGGCAGGATAGTTAACACTATATGAGTGTACCTCAAAAATGAATAAAATGTGTAAAATGTGAGGTATTAGTTGATATTTTGGCCCAAAATATGGAAGCTTGCAACCCATGTGTGAAAGGTCCTCACACTTGCAAGTCCCTATACTAATTCAATAGAAAATCTAAAGGAAAATATCTAAAAACTCACCAAAAAGAGGCCAAACCTAATACTGAATGCACACACAGGATGCAGAGAACCTCCATTATACTGTAGAGAGGGGGTAGCACAGGTGCAGAATGCTGATGGAGCAGCCACTCACAACCTTCCAAGATGGGGAACGCTCGTCTTTATGATTCTGACACTTAGAGGGACGCTTTATAGTCCCCGTACTATTTAAATATCTGAGTAGCAGAGTAAAAGACAAGGTCAAATAAATGTTTCAGAGGTCACAACTTTAGCTGCATCAAGGTTGGGCCAATTCCATTCAGTCAAGTGGGCTCCCATGAAAAATCTATAGTACTTCCAATTACTGTTCCTCAGCCAACAAAATAAGACCATTTTCTTGTTTTCCCTTGATTATCAGTTGGAGGTCATTTAATGGGCACAGTTCTACTGTGTGGCTCACCTTTGACTGGCATTGTACAGAAGACCATCTATGTACTGTGATAATGGCAGGTTATTACTATAATTACTAAATCTTTCTTGAATTCTTGATCAGTCTGACAATGCATTGCAAGAAACAAGTGGTTATTAGTCCGAAAATCTCAGGCTGTTATTACAATATATCAACGGTAATTAACTCGGAAAATTAAATTGTGACAAGAACTTAAATAGGTCTTTTCAAAGTCCTAAAACTTCACAATCACAACGCTATTGTATTGTGTGCCAGGATACCTGATCTTAGAATATGCAACGTGACTCACACATATTTAATATGTTTTCTCTTTTAACTCTGTCTCCCAGAGGCCTTACTGTATTAAACTAACTACACAACATAGCCTGGTGGTGAAATGACGAAATGTAGCCTGAGCGATTATGAGGCCAATGTAACGACAGCTGGATTCTGTTACTTCAATTGTAGTAATCATATGGTGGTAGGTACAAGCTCTGCAGACAATATATTTGTATCAAAAGCTCACACCACCAATTTGACTTGTATACTCAGTTTTACACAAATTGCTAGAATAAACCGCAACAAATTATTGCGAGTGTACATAGTGTAATTGGATTTTCATAGGTAGGAACATGTGGAACAGCTTTATTGATTTTGGAAGAATATTATACTTATGTGTAAGGCTACGTTCACACTGCGTCTGTGCTGTCTGTTTATTGGATCCACAGCAGCAATAACGCAATGTAACGGACACGCAAACGCATCCATAGGCCTCCATTCAACAAACGCATACTAACACATGTCAGAATAGGCATGCATTTCCAAGTATGCGTTTGTTGAAAAGCACAGGCAAACGCGCACTGCAGCATTTTTCAGTCCATTAGAAAACAAACACAATATAATGCAATGTTATAGATTTGTGCCAATCTGTAGCATTGCGTTATTTTGCATTTGCAATAGATGATAGGAAAGATAGATAGATGATAGGATAGAAAGTTAGATAGGATAGATGGAAAGATAGGTGCAAGAATAGCATTACCAGCCTTGCTGCTCTCCCTCTGCTGCTTCCGATGCCGCTAATTAAGCTCATGGATATTCACCCACCAATCCAGAAGCAGCAAAGAGTGAGCAGGGAGACTGAGCAGGGAGGCTGGTAATACTTTTCTTGAATCTTTATTATGAAGAGTGAACCGGGCACTGACCTGCTGCAGTTTCCTTGCTGAAGTCGGCGGTGTCTGGAATCCGGTGCTCTGCTGAGGAGAAGATTCTTGGCAATTTGCAGAAAATAGCGGCACACGGATTGAATCCAAATTTTCCGCCTTTTATTTGTGCATCAAATTACAGATGGTGCAGGGAGGGGGGGGTCATGCTGAAGGTGCAACGGACCGTTTCGAGGTATTCCTCTTCCACGGGAAGAAAAGTACCTCTAAACGGTCCGTTGCACCTTCAGCATGACCCCCCCTCCCTGCACCATCTGTAATTTGATGCACAAATAAAAGCCGGAAAATTTGGATTCACTCCGTGTGCCGCTATTTTCTACAAATTGCTTTTCTTGAATCTATTTTTCTGTCTATCCTATCACCTATTCTATCTATCCTATCATCTATCTGTGGAGCCCACTGGGATGGGGTGCTCGGTACCGGACCGGGGTACTGCTGGGGATATCACGGCGGTCTTGGTCCGGACCATGTCCCGGGTTCCGCAATAAATGGAGGGGATATTTACAGCGGAGTTTGTCGTGACGCCACCCACGGCTTGTGGTCAGTGAAGGGACCACCGCTGCTGCAGAACCTCCGGGGATGATGTTTGGCAGCTGGAGATGTAATAGATCTCTGCGGTTAGAGCTTGATTCCCCGGGGCACTGGTAGTAATAGTCTATAGATGGTGCTATGGATATTGTACGATAGGGGTAGTAGTAGATATGATGACAGTTGGTGAGGGAGAGTAGGACCTGAGTGCAAGGATCACACAGACTCACGGTTTTGAAGTTTTATAAGGCTTTACTGCAGATGATATTTTGCAGAGTACTGTCCACAGAGTCTGTACCAGAGCCGGGTTGCTCCCACCCTGTCTGGGTCCTCAGTTTCCTACTCCTGCACCTAGTGTGTGGCCTTGCTGCTGCTTTAGCTGAGCTGCTGGCCCTGTTTCTCCTCACAGGTACCCCCTTTGCTAGGTTACTTGAGTCTTTTCGTGTGCTTCTGACCCCGCCGTGTTGCTTCGCTGAGGTACAGTGTAGATATATCACCTCCACTAGTCCGGTGTTTACTGTGCTGCGTGTGTCAGTCACAGTTTCGGATCCGGTATCCAGTCTGTGCACTCTTCCGTGGCGAGTTAGGGGGTAACTCAGTCTCCCAGATGTGTTCTCCTGTTTGTCTTACTCCTTCCCTCAGACCCTGGCTAGGCCTGGAAGTGGGTAGCAGGCTGTGGAGAGGCCTAAGGCAGCCCCTTCACACCAGCAGTCTTTCTTCCTCAGTCCTCTCAGGAACTGCACTAGCTCAAACTCCAACTGCAACTAACTAACTGTCACTACCACTCTGAGGTAAACAACATTAGCTACTCCCCCTCTTGCAGGTGCCACTTAAGCTCCACCCACCACTCTGCTCTTCCCCTCTTCCTCTCCTCCGACCAGAATATATATAAGGGAGCTGCTTGAGCTCCCCCTTCTGGCCCAGAGACGCCAGTGTAGTGTCCAGTGTTGTGTGGGGAGTGAACCCTTGTGGTGTTACTGTGGCACATTAACCCCTGGGGTGCCACATTCCCCCCTTAGCTAAGAACAGTACTCTGGGACTGTGGAAAAGCAAATAAACAGTTAATATATCAATACAATTAATATTTACATAGTCTTAAAAGGTAAAAAGGACAAAAATCACTAAAATTCAAAAGAGTCCAAAAAGTTCAAAAGCAGTCTTTCCGGGGGTTTAGTCTATTGCCTCTGGGCTGTTAAATATTTACAAAAGTGTCTATACCACAACCAGTCCGTGGTAATATGGTCCATAAATGAATAACAAAAGTTCAAGAATATGCAAGAAGTTTGTACAGGCTAGTCTCTGTAGGTACTGGGCGTTTACATTATTAACATGTACGGGTGTCTCTGGTTTAAGTGCAGTAGGCCTCTAGGCCGTCGGGTCACCGCATAAGAGAGCAAGTTCTTACTCCCGTGGCTGCCACCTAACACCAAGCTATCCTCACCCTTTCTATACACTTTACACAGTAACGGGTTCAATTAAACTTTACAACAAACATATTTACATTTCACGTTTAATTTTACTTTTCAATCTCTATACTTCGCCGGTAACTGACCCTTGGTACTACGCTCTGATCTGCGTAATGCTCGTGTACTGGGTTTATTTAGCCTGATGGTGTGGGTGGACGTGTACCTACTTGGAATATCTGCTACTACTGAGGATGGAGATCTGACAGTAGGACTGGCAAGCTCACTGGGACCAGGAATTGGTTCTTCCTCTTCAGGCTCTTGGGACTTCTGGTTGTATGGATTCTGGTGTTGATTCAACTATTGGAGGGAAAGCAATCTTTGGGACTACAACTGCTCCTCAGTAATTTGGCCATGTTTTGGGGAAATCTCCTAGAACGGTATGGAAAACGTCTTCTTCTTCTTTGACAGGTTGGACCGGTACAGGTACGGTTATTTCTGGTGTCTTCAGACTTTCAGGACACAGTTTAAGATGGTCTCTTGACACAACTGCTGATGTTCTTCCTTCGTCTTTGCTTATTAGACACATTTTAGCATTGTTTAAATTGGATGGTAAGACTGTATATGGGGTGGTTTCCCACTGATTATCCAATTTGTTGGTGCGTCTCTTTCTCTTGAGAACTTGCTCACCAGGTTATAATGGGGTTGCTTGAGCACGTTGATTAAAGGTTCTCTCTTGTCTTTCTCTAGCTTGCTGGAGACGTTTCTCTATGCACTCCTGTGCTTGGTGATACTGCTGTTGATGTAGGATATCCAAATTGGATTCTTCAACTTCTGCGTCTGGTTTTAGAATTCCCATATCTAAATCAATTGGCAGTTTACTGGGTCTTGCACGCATAAGGTAGGCTGGGGTGCAGTTTGTAGAACTCACCGGAACAAGGTTGTATAAGTTTACCAAATCGGGTCATTTCTCTGGCCATTGATTTCTCTCTGACTCTGGTAATGTTTTCAACAGGTCAATTACAATATGGTTCATCTTCTCGCATAAACCATTGGTTTGGGGATGATAGGCTGTCGTGCGGATCTTCTTACAGCCGTACATATTGCAGAACTTCTGGAAAATCTCTGATTCAAAGGCTGGACCTTGATCTGCAAGGACTTGTTCCGGGTAGCCATGAGGTCTACAGAAATGTGTCTGAAATGTTCTTGCAGCCGTCTTTGCTGTCAGGCTCTTGACGGGTACCACCACTAAGAAGCATAAGTAATGGTCCACGATGGTTAAGGCATAGACATAGCCTGACCGGCTTGGTGTCAGCTTGACTTGGTCTAACGCAACTAACTCAAGTGGTTGCTTGGTTACTATGGACTGGAGTGGGGCTCTCTGTTGGTCTTTTCTTCTGAGGTTGCACGGGCCACATTTTCTACACCAATCTTCAATTGATTTCCTCATGCCAACCCAGTAGAATCTCTCTCTTAAGAGAACTTCCAACTTCTTCCATCCAAAATGACCTGCACCGTCGTGGTACGCTTCCAAGACCATTTTGACGTCTCGCTTGGGTACGATTATCTGCCAGACTAATTCATGTGTTTTAGGGTTGGTATGGCTTCTGCAGAGCTTCCCTTGATACAGGAACAACTTGCCTTTCTCTTTCCAGAGGTATTGGGTCTCAGCTGGGGCGTTCTGGTTAGGGTACGCACCTTGTTGTGTAAGTAGTTTTTTCACTAGCTTCACAGCCGGGTCGCTATCCTGGGTGTCAGCCCATCCATGGTGTGCTAACGGGTTGTGATTTGCTTGCTGTTCTCTTTGGTAGATGCCGGGTTGATACTTTTCTACCTTAGAACGGTGAAAGGCCGGTAGCTCAATTTCATCCAACTCCTCCGGTTCCGCTTCCACGTCTTTCAAGTGTGGCATCCGGGATAAGGCATCTGCGTTCCAGTTCTTGCGGCCTGCCCTATATTTGATGACAAAATTAGTAGTTAGACAGCCGGGCTATCCATCGCTGCTCCAACGCACCTAATTTTGCTGAGTCCAGGTGAGTCAACGGGTTGTTATCTGTATAGATGGTGAATTCTGCAGCTGTCAGGTAGTGCTTGAAATGTCTGCCAGTAGTTCTAACTTGAAGGAACTGTAATTCTCGGGTTTCTTTCCGTAGTTTCCTGCTTGCAAAGGCAATAGCTCTCTTTGCCTCCTTGCTTCTGTGACAGTACTGCTCCCAGTTCCACGTTGCTGGCATCCGTGTACAGAATGAAAGGTTGATGGTAATCTGGGTATGCCAGGATTCTTCTACTGTAAGCGCACACTTCAGCTGTTGAAGGAGTCTTCCCTCCCTTCACTCCACTGGAAAGGAGGATTACGGTTGAAGACCTTTTTGGCTGTCCTACCAGGATGTCTTGCAGGGGAGCTGCTAACTTCGTGAATCCTCTGATAAATCTTCTATAATAGCCTACCAGTTCCAGGAATTGCCTCACTTCTTTCACATTAGTAGGTCTTGGCTAATCCCTTATCACTGTGACTTTATCAGGATCCGGTGCTACTCCCTCTGAACTCACGACGTGTCCCAGGTACTGTACGTTTGGCTTGAGAAGGTGGCACTTGGATAGCTTGATTTTCATGCAATATCTGGATAAGGCTTCAAACACTTCTGCCTAGGTCTTGTAGATGTTGTCATATGTCTTGGAGTAGACTATGACGTCATCTAGGTACAGGAGGACAGTTTTCAAAGTTCTTATGTCCTAGGCAGCTCTCCATCAGGCATTGGAAGGTACCGGGTGCGTTGCAGAGTCCAAACGGCATACAATTGAACTTACAGAGGCCCATCGGCATAGTAAACGCTGTCTTTTCTTTGTCGGCCCCTGCCACAGGAACTTGCCAGTACCCACTAGTCAGATCAAGGGTAGAAAAGTAGTTAGCAGATTTTAATGCAGCTAATGACTTCTCAATCCTAGGTAATGGGTATGCATCCTTATAAGTGATGTGGTTGATCTGCCGGTAATCTACGCACATTCTCATGGTCTCATCCTTTTTTCTAACCAACATAAAGGTGCTGCCCAGGGGCTACAACTGTCTCTTATTACCCCTGCAGTTTTCATTTCTTTGAGCATGTCTTTGGTGGTTTAGTAGTGAGCGGGTGGTAATGGTCTATACCTCTGTTTTATAGGCTGATGGTGTTACCTGTGGGTATAGTGTGCTCTACCCCTTTGATTTGCCCAAAGACTAAGGGTGTTTGCTGAATATCTGCTCATATTCTTTTACTACCTGGTATACTCCATGCTTTTGATGGGGAGGTTAGAACTGATACCCACGTGTAGCTTTTGGCAGCAATCCTCCACTTTTCCCTTGAGCCATTGTCATCCGCTTGACTTGACGGGTCCAAGGGCTCGACGGCTGTGATGGCATTGTTATCAACCGTGAACAATTTAGCCATGGTAGCATACTTTGGTAATGTGATCTCATCCTCCCCACAATTCAAAAGGCGTAATGGCACTCTTCCCCGTGTACCTCAACTACCCCTCTGGCTGTCAGTATAGTGGGTCTACTGTCTGAGTACACGGGTTCTACCAGGGCTTGATAGTCTTGCCCTTTAATGCTATTGCGGCTCTACACCAGACCAATATTTCAGTTTTGGGAGGTATCACAATGGGTATTTGATCACTTACTCATACACTGCCAATTTCACCTCCTGATATGTCTACCTGTTGTTTCAACATCAGGGGTTTTATTTCTTGTGCAGAAGCCTCTGCTGTCCGGTTCTGGCAGTCTCGGCGATCTGCTGTGAGACGGTAATTACCTCGAAAAACAATTTTCAATTACATTCATTCCTAGTAACATTACTGGTTCACGATCTCGCCGGTCAACATCTACAATAATAATACCCTGGTTCTGCAAATTCTACCTTCCCAATCTGAATGGTCATTTCTCTGAACCCAACCTGTGGTATTAGTTGACTATTACTAGCCCAAAGTTCATTACAATGTCAGATGGACCACTATTAATGTCTGAATCAGCCCAGTACCTTTTATATAGAACATGTGGAATCGATGTTATCTGGGACCCGGTATCCAACACAGCACTGAAGGGAATGCCATCCAACATGATAGGGATGACCGGATGTCCTCCCACGAATCTGTCATACCAGGCTGAAGGACCTTGAGAGTTTACTCCTGGGAAGAGGCCGCCTGTCCAGGGAATCCTCGTTTAAAGCACATTCCCTGGCAAAATTACGTGGTTTCTGACAACGGCGGCAAATGGGTTGTCCATGGCTAATAGTGGTCGCTGGGTCGTCCTCTCGTTGCTTGGTACCTCCTGGGCCTCATCCACGGGACATCCTCCTTGCTGGTCGCCATCTCGATCTTGGGTGCAGGCTTGGATCCTCGCAGCTCCTTGATGACTTTAGCCATGGAAATAACAGTATCTGTCATGGCATCTAGCTTTTGGTTGAGGGCCTCATTAGAGACAGGCTCTCTGTGTTCAGCTGCAGTTTCTGACATGGCCGATGTCGCTGATACTCTTGGCTGCTGTGGTGTTGCTGTGGGGCCCTGGGTGAAGCTCAGATCACGGGGGCCTCTACCTGCTGAAGGCGGATTGCTCTATCTTTTAACTCAGCAAATGTCATTTCAGGATTCTGGATGATCATCATACTTAACTGCCCTGTGTGAGAAGGGGATAAGAGGCTCTCTATGAACTGGTCAATTAGCATTTTGTCAGTCCCGGGGCTAAGGCAAGTTCTGCCAGTTTAAGTGCTTTGAGTGCTTCCTGCAAGTTTAAGGCATAGTCTGTGGCACTCTCCTTGGGCTTTTGCTGACATGCAAAGAACCTCATTTTAGCCTGGGTATCAGCACTAGACTCAAATACTGCCTTAAGTCCAGCTACAAGATGCTCTACTGTGTTCTTATCTGTGTCCAGCCAGGACGCTACTTCCCGCTGCGCATTGCCAGTTAACTGTCCAATAATTATTCCAGCACGCTGGGCTTCAGTCACGGGGTACATCACATAGTAAGCTTTTATCTTTGTAATAAAGTAATTTAGAGTGTTAGGCTCATCGGAGTATTGGGGCATCCACATTGCCCCTGGATTATACGACATCAGGAATGGCATGATAGGTGCTGCACCTTGCGCCGCTGCACCGCCGGGTGCTTCTCTATTATCCAGTGCTGGATTTTTGCCGGCTGCTCCGCCACTGCCCGGCGCCGCTGGATCTCCTTGATGCGACATCCTGTGCCCCCTTAGTTAAGGTCCGCCCTCCTGTCTTCTGCTTCCGTCCGGATGTCTAACAAAGGTTTCGCTGTGCACCAGGGATTCTCTTCCGGATTATGTCAGAGCGCTTTGCCGAGTGCTGCCCGCAATGACACGCCCCCTTTTCTTCCCGCGCGTCGTGCGCTCTGTAATGGCGGAATTTCAAAATTACAGTCCTTGTGGCGTAGTTCAAATTCAGTTTGGCGCGCGCTCAGCAATGGCGGCAGATTCAAAACAGTCACAAATCATGGCACACAATGCCCGGTTTGCCGGGCACAGTAGATCCTGTTCGTGACGCCAAGTTGTGGAGCCCACTGGTGGGGGGTACTGGTGGGGATATCACGGTGGACTTGGTCCGGACCGTGTCCCAGGTTCCGCAATAAATGTGGGGGATATTTACAGGGGAGTTTGTCGAGATGCCACCCACGGGTTGTGGTCAGTGAGGGGACTACCGCTGCTGCAGAACCTCCGGGGATGATGTTTGGCAGCTGGAGATGTAATGGATCTCCACGGGTAGAGCTTGATTCCCCGGGGCACTGGTAGTAATAGTCTATAGATGGTGCTATGGATATTGTACGATAGGGGCAGTAGTAGAGATGATGACAGTTGGTGAGGGAGAGTAGGACCTGAGTGCAAGGATCACACAGACTCACGGTTTTTAAAGTTTTATAAGGCTTTACTGCAGATGATATTTGGCAGAGTACTGTCCATGGAGTCTGTACCGGGGCCGGGCTGCTCCCACCCTGTCCGGGTCCTCAGCTTCCTACTCCTGCGCCTAGTGTGTGGCCTTGCTGCTGCTTTAGCTAAGCTGCTGGCCCTGTTTCTTCTCACAGGTACCCCTTTGAGTCTATCCGTGTGCTTCTGACCCCGCCGTGTTGCTTCGTTGAGGTACAGTGTAGATATATCACCTCCACTAGTCCGGTGTTTACTGTGCTCCGTGTGTCAGTCACAGTTTCGGATCCGGTATCCAGTCTGTGCGCTCCTCCGGGGCGAGTTATGGGGTAACTCAGTCTCCCAGATGTGTTCTCTTGTTTCTCTGTACTCCTTCCCTCAGACCCTGGCTAGGCCTGGAAGTGAGTAGCAGGCTGTGGAGAGGCCTAAGGCAGCCCCTTTACACCAGCTGGTTCCACAGGACCTGAGCGGTGTTGGTAAAGTACCATACAGCCAGAAGGTGAGAATAAGAACCACGGGAGGGGGCTTACATTTAAAGCGCCTCTCCAGTGCTGAGGAAAAAACACTAAAGTGATGCTTTAAGATCTCATGCCATTCATTTCAAGCTAAGGAGAAACTATAATTCCCAGTATGTCCTACAGATCCTTTGACATGCTGGAAGTTGTAGCTTACCATAGGAGTGGTTGAATGCTTGTATATACACATTACTTTATTAACAATTCATTCTTAGGTTTTACATGGTGTGCTCACGTTAAATACTTTCAGTCTGGTCCTCCGACACTAGACATAAGGAAGTCTCTCATCTACAACAAGACCTGCAGTGATGTAATGAAGAGGCAGATCTCTGTGCTGTCATGTGCTGTTCCAGCCCTGCCTGTTCATTAAGTCACTGCAGGTCCTGTTGTAGATGAGAGACTTCCTTATTTCTAGCGTGGGAGGATCAGACAGAAAGCATGTAACTTGAGTACTGTGCTCCTAAGGCAGTGGTGGCTAACCTATGACACACGTGAGTGACACGCCGAGGCGTTTTTGCTGACACGCAAGTCATTGCTCAGTTTCCCCCTGATAACATGATTAGGTCTGCTGCATTACTGTGCTGCCTTGTCCCTCGTTTAGATGCTGAGTGACAATTTGATTGCATACAGTCAGTGTCAATCAAATCATCAGCATCCGGAGGCGGGGTGCTGACACTTTGATTGTCATCTTCATTATCGTGCCACCTTATACCACCTTTGGATACTGAGCTGACACTGTGATTGCATGCAGTCAGTGTCAATCACAGTGTTAGCATCCGGAGGAGTAACAAGGGCGGCACGTAATAAAGCTGACAATCAAAGTGTTAGCATCCTGCCTCCGGATGCTGATGATTTGATTGACACTGACTGCACGCAATCACAGTGTCAGCTCAGTATCCGAGGGAGGGACAAGGCGGCATGGGCAGCACTATTAATTATGTTGTTAGCGGCGGGCTGCTGACAGTTTGAGTGATGAAGAGTAACAAGGGATAGATGAGTTACATTGTTTATTATTTTTGTTTGTGCACTAGGATAATGGCTATATCCATAATGGGGGGTAATGTACTAGGATGGGGGGTGCTATATCCTAGTATGGGGGGCTATATCCAGGATAAGGGGCAAAATACCAGGATGGGGCCATATCCAGGATGGGGGGGTGCTATATCCAAGATGGGGGCTATATACTAGGATGGGGGCCATATCCAGGATGGGGATGCTATATCTAAGATGGGGAGCTATATACCAGAATGGGGACCATATCCAGGATGGGGGTAATGTACCAGGATGGGGGCTATATCCAGCATAAGGAGCTATATACCAGAATGGGGGCCATATCCAAGATGGGTGGTAATGTACCAGGATGGGGGGTCCTATATCCCAGTATGGGGGCTATATCCAGGATAAAGGGCTATATACCAAAATGGGAGCCATATCGAGGATGGGGAGTAATGTACCAGGATAACGGGGTGCTATATCCCAGTATATATCAGTATGGAGGCTATATCCAGTATAAGGGGCTATAAACCAGTATGGGGGGTAATGTACCAGGAAGGGTGGGGCCTATATCCAGGACAAGGGGCTATATACCAGAATGGGTGCCATATCCAGGATGGGGGGGGGTAATGTACTAGGATGGGGGCTATATCCAGCATAAGGGGCTATATATAAGAATGGGTGTCATAGCCAAGATAACCTTTTGTTATTACAGCTACAAATATCGCAATTATGTTTTTTTCTTGAAGTGACACACCACACGAGTTATGCTCGGTTTTTCAGCAAATTTTGACACACCAAGCTCAAAAGCTTGACCATCACTGTCCTAAGTATGCTGTGCTCTGGTCCTGTCACTTCAGTGACACTTCCATAGGTCCAGGCACGACTGCGCTGATTCCCTGCTTATGCCTCCTTACTTATGATCTCTTCAGCCGCTATCCAGCGGACACACAATCTCCCCAGCTGATGCAGGAATCTGGCAGCTGAAGCAACCACATGTGTCCGCTGTTTAAAGTAAAGGAGTAGTCATTTGCTGTTCCCCAGGCCCACTTCTCGGCCCTGAAACCAGCATTGAGAAGTGGAGTGAGGAGCCTCCCCATGAACAGTGAATACTAAAGTACCTTCAACACCAGGCCCAGGTGATTTCTCTAGCTGCTGGATTCCATCAGTGAAAATCTTTTCATGCCTCCTACAATTCCAGTCCATCACTGCTTCATCTCCACAGCAAGGCCAAATTGTACATTGGACTATAAGATGCACCCCACACTTTACTCCAAAATGTGGAGGAAAAAGTGTGTCTTAGGCTACCTTCACACTTGCGTCTGTGTCTGCATGCGTATGGCATGCAGACGCAGACGCAGCCCATACTAATGTGAAGCAGCGGAGAATCTCTGCATGCGTTCACATTAGTATGCACCCCGGCCAGCCAATCAGGTGTCTCGGGGGCGGCCGGGAGGAGGAGATCAGCGGCAGAGCTCTCCTCCTCCCGCCACAGCTGATCTCCCGCCGTTGTCGGCACGGGAGATTTGAAGATACAGCTGATCTGACAGCTGTTTAAATCTCCAGCGCCAACACCGAATAGGGTGATATCGGTGCAGGAGATAAGAAAACAGCTGATCGCTGCTTCAAATCTCCCGCGCTGACCTCACCTATTCTGTGTCGCACGGGAGATATAAACAGCTGTCACATCAGCTGTTTCTTCAAATCTCCCGCGCTGACACCAGCGGGAGATCAGCGGCAGTTCTAGCTGATCTCCCGGTGGCCGCTGCAGATCACCGGCGGCCACCGGGTGAGATTTCAATGAGATCCGCAGCGTTCACCTGCGCTGTCATGCGGAAGACACTGCGGATCCATTGAAATCCATGCATTATTTGTGCGCTTGCGGGCGCTTGCAGATAAAACAAGCACCCGCGAACGCACAAAAAATGCAACATGCTGCGTTCGGAGTGCGCTTGGAGGGTGCACAAATTGTGCGCATCTGATCGCAAATGCAGCCAAACGCAGCCATACACAGGCACATGCGTTCCCATGTTAAACATAGGAACGCATGTGTGCAAGCTTTTGCTGCGTTCGGTGTGCTGCGTTCCAAACGCAAATGTGAAGCACCCTTATAGTCAGAAAAATATGATATACTATTTAAAAGGCCCGATGCAATTGCATCAGGAACGCTGTGAAATGAATTGTGTGTATACAGGCGGTCAGTGGGTAGCAGAGTATACAGGGGGCTCTGTGGGTAGCAGAGTATACAGGCGGGTCTGTGGGTAGCAGAGTATACAGGCGGCTCTGTGGGTAGCAAAGTATACAGGCGGCTCTGTGGGTAGCAGAGTATACAGGCGGGTCTGTGGGTAGCAGAGTATACAGGTGGCTTTGTGGGTAGCAGATTATACAGGCGGCTCTGTGGTAGCAGAGTATACAGAAGGCTCTGTGGGTCGCAGATTTTACAGGCGGCTCTGTGGATAGCAGAGTATACAGGCGGCTCTGTGGGTAGCAGAGAATACAGGCGACTCTGTGGGTAGCAGAGTATAAAGATGGCTCTGTGGGTAGCAGAGTATACAGGCGGCTCTGTGGGTAACAGGTATACAGGCGGCTCTGTGAGTAGCAGGTATAGAGCGGCTCTGTGGGTAGCAGAGTATACAGGCGGCTCTGTGGGTAGCAGAGTATAGAGGTGGCTCTGTGGGTAGCAGAGTATAGAAACGGCTCTGTGGGTAGCAGAGTATACAGCGGCTCTGTGGGTAGCAGAGTATACAGGCAGCTCTGTGGGTAGCCGAGTATGCAGGCGGCTCTGTGGTAGCAGAGTATAGAGGCGGCTCTGTGGGTAGCAGAGTATACAGGCGGCTCTGTGGGTAGCAGAGTATAGAGGCGGCTCTGTGGGTAGCAGAGTATAAGGCGGCTCTGTGGGTAGAGAGTATAAGGCGGCTCTGTGGATAGCAGAGTATATGTAGGCGGAGCTGGAGGTGCGAGAGAGCGAGGCTGGAGGGGTGAGGAGAGCAGAGGCTGGAGGGGTGAGGAGAGATGCGGCTGGATGGGTGAGGAGAGATGTCTGGAAGCGGCGACATTACCGCTCGGCGGCAGGACATGGCTGCGTGCTGGGGCTGATCGCAGCCCCAGTCACACGCCATTGTCCTCTGCGGCGGTGAGGCTGCAGAGAGGATAGTCCTCCCCTCAGTCACCATGTACCTGAGGAAAGAAGCGGATTGGGCGCTCTGTGGTAAAGAGAGAACGGGCATCCGATTGGTCCAGGACACCGAGTCCTGGCTAATGGGATGGGCGTCCTGTGTTTACAACACAGCGGCCAATCCGCTTGCAGGGGTGGCGGCGGGCAATGGGAGTGAGCGGGGGTGTCAGGCTTTGCAGCGTGAAACGCCCCGCTCACTCCCATTGGCTGGCACCGCCGCCGCCACAGGACGACATCACTGGCTCCCGGCACCCGCCCACAGCCCCTACAGCGCTACTCCACCAGCATGACGACACCGAGGCCCCAGCGGTGAGAGAGCGGCGAGGGGCGGAAGCCACCGCCGGCATACGTGCAGCGTCGACCTGGCAGAGGCCGCGAGGCAGCTGCGAGTCGCTATTGCGTCATCGCTCGCGGCGGGGCCGACGGTTGGCAGGATGGCGGCGTGTCAGCTAGTGCGGCTGCGGCTCGCGATGACGCTATCGCGTCATCGCTCGCAGTGCTACAAAGGATTTTGGGATTCGGCACAGTGCCCGAATCCCAAACTCCCGATTATATAAGCAGATAGTATCTGCTGCAGCTAATACAGTACATGTTTAAATTTCATGTCTTAGCTTAGATTTTTGGGATTTGCCTGAATAGACAGATGGTGTCTGAATGGAAAGTCATCATACAGATGACATGTGGTCATTGCTGCCTATGCAATGCCTAAATCATACACAATTATGGCTGAAAGTGTTGGCACCCTTGCAAATGTTCCAGATAACGAAGTATTTCTCTCAGAAAAAATATTACCATTACAAATGTTTTGTTATACACATTAATTTTTTTTTTCGGGTATTGGGACAACACAAAAAAAATTTAGAGGAAAGAAGGCAAATAGGACGTAATTTCACACAAAACTCCAAAATTGGTCCATACAAAATAGTTTGCCCCTCTATTTAATAATTCATGGCACACCCTTTGGAATAAATAACTGCAATGATTGATTTCTTATAAGTATAAACAAGCTTCTTACACCTCTCAACTGGAATTTTGGACTCTTCTTTTACAAACTGCTCCAGGTCTCTTATATTTGAAAGAGCTTTCTTTCAACATTATTTTTAAGATCTCTCCACTGGTGTCATTGGGATTTAGATCTGGACTCATTGCTGCCATGTCAGATTTCTCCCGCGCTTTGTTTCCATCTATTTCTGGGGGCTTTTTGAAGTATATCTGAGGTCATTGTCCTCCTTGAAGACCCATGACCTAGGACACAAACCCAACTTTCTTAAACTGGGCACTTTATTGTGATTAAAAATGTTTTGGTAATCTTCAGATGTCATGTTGCCTTGCACACAGTCAAGACACATTGTGCCAGAGACAGCGAAACAACCCCAAAACATCTCTGGCCCTTCACCATATTTGACCGTAGGTCCTGTGTTCGTTTCTTTGTAGGTCTTTGTCTGTTTTCGGTATATAATAGAATGATGTGCTTTACCAAAAAGCTGTATCTTGATAGACAGAGTTTAAAGGGGTTGACCAGAATTCTATAAACATGGCTTATTTCCTTCAAAAGAAGTACCACTCCTGTCTACAGGTTGTGTGTGATATTGCAGCTCATCTCCATTTAAGTAAACGGGCTCATGTTGTAATACCACATACAACCTGTAGACAGGGGTGGCACAGTTTTGGAAAATACAGCAAATTTTATTAATCCTGGATATCCTCTTCAAAGTGAATCTGTACATGGTCACATAGTCGCTCTAAATTGGACTTCCATGATAATTTTTACTACCTTCTCTTATCATCAGGTCCCAAAGGAGCATTCACTCTTAAGTCCCTGTGAAGGAATGTAGGCATACATTGGGTCCTGGGTTGAAACTTTGGAGTAGCACAGTGACAGGAGATGTCAGGTCACTTGGCCAGATAACGTGATAAGAGACAAAATTATAAGACAGAAGAATCATTAGTAAATAGGCCAATGTCAGAGCAAAGATCAAATAGGTAGAACTGGATCTGAGCAGCAGGACTGAATCAAAGCTAGTAGAGACTATAATTGGACACTGCATGGAATTGATTACTTTAACTGTGCAGCACACACACTTATACTGAACAGCACTACAGATCCAAGCCACAATAGCTTGTCTAGGTGGACCAAGTGTCACGTGCTTAGATGGCGCTGACATTGCTGGATGCTGCTGTGTATGTTTGACTTTAAGAGCTGCATGGCTGATAGTTGTGAAAGTCCTGGCCTCCTGTGTTGTGCTCCAAACTGCATTCACTATTAAGTTCAACTGCTGGTTGAGGGTTAATGTGTGACTCACCGTAACTCCCCTCTCCCTAGTCTATAAGTAGCCTCTCCTTCCAGCAGGTGGTCCTGCTGATAGAGTTTCACTCTATGCCTGGAAGCCATGCTGTGCTGACCTGTGTGTTTGTGTTGCTGAAGTCCTTTCCTTTGGAGTTGCTGTATCCCAGTTGTGTGGAGGGAGTTGAGGGGGGAATAGCGCAGGGCTGGTAGAGGAGTTTTAGGGAGAGTCTGGAGGCCCAAACCTTCTCAGCTTTAGAGATACCTTCGGGATCAGGGCCATTCAGGGTTCCTAGACTAGGGTCAGACTAATCTTCCCTGGTCACCCTGCCCATAACTGCCATTCCCTCATCAGCATTCTCACTACACCATGACACAAGCCTGTGAACCTCGTCTCCTCCATCTCCAGAACTGAAGAGAATAAATACAGTGGCATTGTGACAGAAGCAGATATTGCAGGAGTGGGTCCAGGAGGAGATACTACATTGGACGTCCCATTATCTGAGGTCTGCAGAAACATAAAGCTGTATATATGTTAGTAAATTATGTGTTAATGTGCGCGCTTGGTATTACACATCTCATTTAATGAAATTCCTGAAGAATCTTCTTTTGTATGGATATCTTGTTTCCCTTCCTTTTCATCACTTTGTCCACTTTGGTAATGAACTATTCTAAAATGTCGAAGCTAGTAGATATTTTAAAATTGGATATCTACTCAGAGCATGTACATAATTATATACTGAATGTATTCTTCAATTATAGAAAATTAATGTAAATGCAGAAACGAACCAATTTGTCCATGCATTGAAGCCATTATCTCACAAACGGTTTTACCTTAATAGGTATATGATATTTCCAAGTGGAATCACTGAAGTGTTCTAAGAAGCCAACACAGAAAATATTCACTAATGGAACTGAACGGGAAGTCTTTGCTTTGGCTCTGTAGACTTACTCTTCACATTTCAGGTAGGATCCAATAATACTTTGATGAGACCTCTCTAATGACGGCCATGCAGAATTTTCAATCAACTTTTCAAAAAAACATTTACTCAGAGCTTTGATTACTGATTGAAAAATACATTTCATCTTTCTATTTTAGTAATTACATGCATTCATCACGAAATAACCAATAATGGAACATATTTTCTTAGAACGTTGGACTGTTGTTCTTTTGTTATTCCTTCTTGAAATGAATTAATAACTTGCCAACTAGGTGCGACTATTTCCTTTATTGATAGGGCTTTTTTCTATACAGTCTGACACGTTGAACACTGATTGGAAAGTTTTGTGGTGTAGAGGGACATGTCCCACTTACATAGAGAATTGTATCAATTTATCAATTTTCTGAAGTGAGAACAGAGAAAAAGCACATCCTAGTGGTCCAGATAAAAGTTACTTTGCATTATCATACCGTTCATATTAACAGAAGCTGCCATTTAAGATCTTTACCTATTTCCGATTTTGTAAGATATTATTTTTGTATCATCCGTGGCTTCCTCTTGACTTGCCCTTACATTATCCCTATTAACCCTGTTTCATGTGTCCCAAATAAACAATCCGTGTATGGAAGGAGATGTCTGAACTGACTGCGGGTCATCTGATCCAAACCAACAAGAACAAAGTTTCTTACTGAGTTGCTTTTAATTGCCCAGCTGACGGGCACCTGATCATTCGGGACCAGGATCCATGGTGGCTCGTCTGGAGATTATTCTCATACGTATGTATATATATAATTCTTATACATAAATATAAGGCAGTGGAGTTCAAGGCAGGATACCCCAACCGGTTTCGGCATCCCTGGTCAATATTCACACTGTAAATATTGGATGTGTTCAACCGGCCTTACGTCTTGTTCTTTTCTCACTTTGCCATCAGTGCACATTCTATTCGTCCTACACAAATTGTTTAAAAACAAAAGCATATAGGATGTGCAAACATCTATTTCTCTACACCCGTCCATGTTTACCATTAGATGGTTAAAACTACCAATACTGTGATTACAAACAGTGTTTTTGTCATTTTTGTGGCATTTTTAATATCATATTTTAATAGAATGGATATCAATTCAAAGAACGTTCAAAGTTCATTAAAGTACATAGATTTCATTTATCTTCAGAAGGAACCAAGGATCGAACATGTTTAAGTCCAAAATGACTAAACATTGTTCCTACCAACAGCAGATACTTGAGGAGATTAAAGGGAACCTGTCACCTAATCTATGGCCCCTAAACTATCACTACCTGCCCCTACAGACCCTAACTAGCTCCCTAACCATCCCTGCCTGACCTAATATGGCTTTATATAAGGTGAATAAAACACTTTATAAACTTACATGATTAGTGGCAGTGGGGCGTTCCTGACAGTAGGGCGGGGTCCCCAGAGCCGCGCTCCCCCCGCCTCGCTCCCTTCCTAACGCCCTAATGGGCGGCATTATCGATTTGAAGAGCGGGGGAGCCCATTGGAATGTTCCCGCCCCGCTCTTCATGACGCGGCCGGAGACCGCGTCATTTCCGGGTCCGCGCATGCGTAGTGCGCCGGGTGAAGCCGACCGGAATCGCAGCGTCGCTAGGCAACGACCGGCGTCTTCGGAAGGTGAGTATCGGCGGCCCCCTCCCTCCCAAACCAGCACATATATATGTGTGTGTAATCCACATGTACATATGGATTACACACACACATATATATATATATTCACTTTGATTAGGCACATTTCATATGTGCATCTATATATATATATATATATATATATATAGGTGCACATATATATAGTTAGATTATATATATGTTGTGTGCATGTATATATATATATGTGTGTGTGTGTGTGCATGTATATATATATGTGTGTGTGTGTGTGTGCATGTATATATGTGTGTGTGTGCATGTATATATGTGTGTGTGTGTGTGTGCATGTATATATCTGTGTGTGTGTGTGTGTGCATGTATATATATGTGTGTGTGTGTGTGCATGTATATATCTGTGTGTGTGTGTGTGTGCATGTATATATCTGTGTGTGTTGCATGTATATGTATGTGTGTGCATGTATATATCTGTGTGTGTGTGTGTGTGTGCATGTATATATCTGTGTGTGTGTGCATGTATATATATGTGTGTGTGTGTGCATGTATATATAGTGTGTATAGTGAGGGCCTGAGGAAGAGAGAAGGAAGATCTGGGAGTGGTAGTAGTGCCAGCAAGCCCAGAATTAAGTATAGTACGGTCACCAGAGACCAAGATCGTATGGGACTATATACTCAGCGGCCAAATCTGGAGAGCGGATAGTTATACACCACCCCGTTCACTGTAAAGCTAAAGAGACACAGCCGCACTACAGAGCCCAGGAGAGCTAAGTAGAAATACAGCCAAGAGAAGGGTTCATGCTGCTTGTCCTACAGCTAGTACAGAACAGAGAAGGTCTCAGCATTGTTTTATGCAGCCAGGGCCCAACGGACACAATCTAAAAGGAAAGCCTCAGGACTTGCCTGGCGTGGAAAGCCTAAAATTACCTCCAAGCTCCAGACCCCGTGAACTTTAGAAAACAGTACCCGGTAATACCTGAGTTCCACCATTAAAGGTAAAGAAAAGACTGTTACTCTTGTGTCTCCACATCATTGTTTGAGCTATTTCCTGCATCCCCATCAACACCAATAACATTTATTATCACCAGCTCAGGGATCATCCTAGCCCTGCCTGTGGAGAATTTATCATCCTGCTGCATCCAAACATCACCCCTGCAGCTGAGATAAGCAGCGGTGGTCATATCCGGCCGCATTCCACAGCTGGCGTCACTGACAAACTCTTATTTGTATTTTTATTTGTTCCCTTTTTAATTGCAGTCCCTCCAGGGCCACGGAACTGGTCCACGGCCACCACCGTGACATCCCCCTGTAAGCAGAGAATAAGGACTGGTCTTGAGAAACCCATAGCCCTGAGGGCGATACAAAAGCTTATCTTAAGAGAAATGTTCTCAAAATTAGACATGCCTGACCTCTCTACTGGGGATCGTTTGGCCGACGCCCCCACACATATGAGACTGTTGGTTGAACCCAATAATATGGGTGGATTCAGCCAACATTAGTCTAATGTTTATGGTTGCCTTAGTACCCCATTCTCAGTTCAAGTCCTTTACGTGCATCCAAAATTCTCAGATGTATTATATTAATTTTTCACTCATTATAGCCTATGATCATGTTTAGATTTCTGACTTATTTTGGCCCAATTTACAGATCAAAATTGCATATTCAAGTGAATGATTCCATGAATTTAAGGACACAAATGTCAGAAGTGTTTTTCGATATCTAATGGGCACGTGAAGCTTTGAAGCTATTTTCCATATAAGAAAAAGGATGCCACACTTATGGTAAACTCTGACAAATGAACTGAAAAACTGATGGAAATCAAATACAAAATACTGTTCAAAACAGATTAATTTCGCTAATGTTCTCATGAATATGTTTTTCTTTTATTTCTGTGCCTCTAGTTCCTGAGATATTGTCCCTTCTTACTGACACCTGTATGCAAATATAGTCTTGTTAGCCAGTTGGCTTGATCCTTAACTTTAATATGTGGCTTACACCCCCTCCTTGATACATACCCGTCAGGTTTCAGTCACATATTCAAGTATATTTTGGGGTTTCTGCCTGAGTGTCTGAAAAATAGGTTTACAACATAACCTTGCCATAGTCTTCAGTTTTAAGAGAAAGTCCAAAACATGCAACTTCTGACTCTTTTTGACCCTTTTTTGTCTTTATAAATCTTTGATTTTGGAAACAATAGTGCAGTTGTTTCCAAGTTCAAAGATGAATGTCATGAATGTGTGACCGATTAATGATGTGAACCCAACCTAATAGTTACTGTGTCTAATGACTTTGACCATAAGCATAATTTATCACCATCTACTGAGTTGATTATAATTAGGGATGGGCGAATCTACTCGCTAGGACTCGTTACTCGGCGAGTAGTAAGGGACTCGCAGGACTCGGTACTCTGCAAGTTTCCCAGCATTTACTCGCACGAGTCCAATGCAAATCAATGGCAAACGCTGACAAAACTAGGATTGCCATTGTCTTGCATTAGACTCGGCTACTGTGCCAGTGATAGCAGGGAAACTCACAAAGTAATTGCTGTTACTTTGCGAGCCGAGTCCAGCTGTCTTCTCTGTGTACAGGCTGCCGCAGCTCCAGGGTCCTAGAGCCCGCCTGCTCACAGAGATGATGTAGCAGTGCTGAGATTGTTCTCAGTCTGCTCATTCCCTGTGCATAGACATCTATATCTATGCACAGGGGATGTAGCAGAGAGGACATCACGTTTTGGACTGCGTCGGACAGAAGAGGATTTTTTTAATTAAAGATGGAGTCCCTAATGGCTTTTTTTTTTTATTTCAAATAAAAAATTTTCTCTGTGTTGTGTTTTTTTTAACCCTTTATTGGAGATTCTTAGTGGCTGGGTCAAACGTGGCCTGACATTAAGAATCTCGGGCTTAATACCAGCTTGTATAACAAAGCTGATATTAACCCCTTTATTACCCAGCGTGCCACCGCCACCAGGGCCGCTGGAAGAGCGGGGTTCAGCGCCAGAGGATGGCGCTTCAATGAACGCGCCATCTTCTGGGGCGGCTGCGGGCTGCAATTTGCAGCGGGGGGTGCCCAGAAAGCTTGGGCATCCCTGCGCTGCGGATTCCAGCCCCCAGCTGCTTAGCTGTACCTGGCTAGACATAGAAATTGCGCGGAGCCCCACGCATTTTTTTTTTATTATTTCATGAAATTCATAAATAATTAAAAAAAGGGCTCCCCTATATTCTTGTGTCTGGCCAGGTACAAATAGGCACCTGGGGGTTGGGGGCAGCCCGTCGCTGCCTGCTGGATCCGGCTGGTTCCAGAAATACGGCGAAGCCCACGTGAAATTTTTTTCTGACAAATCCATAAAACAATGTAAATAAAAGGGACTGCATCTTTATTAACCCCTGGACCATGGGCGAGGGGTTAATAAAGATGCAGTCCCATTTTTAGGATTGTTTTATTGATTTTTCAGAAAAAAAATTACATGGGCTTCGCCGTATTTCTGGAACCAGCCGGATCCAGCAGGCAGCGACGGGCTGCCCCCAACCCCCAGGTGCCTATTTGTACCTGGCCAGACACAAGAATATAGGGGAGCCCTTTTTTTTGATTATTTCATGAATTTCATGAAATAATTTAAAAAAAATGCGTGGGGCTCCGCGCAATTTCTATGTCTAGCCAGGTACAGCTAAGCAGCTGGGGGCTGGAATCCGCAGCGCAGGGATGCCCAAGCTTTCTGGGCACCCCCTGCTGCAAATTGCAGTCCGCAGCCGCCCCAGAAGATGGCGCGTTCATTCAAGCGCCATCCTCTGGCGCTGAACCCCGCTCTTCCAGCGGCCCTGGTGGCGGTGGCACGCTGGGTAATAAAGAGGTTAGGGCCAGCTTTGTATTATCAGCTGGCCCTAAGCCCGAAATTTATGGCGGTCACGCCAATATTAGACATGACCGCCATGAATTTCTATTAAATTGTTTTAAAAAAAACACAACACAGAAAATTTTTTTTATTAGAAATAAAAAAAAGCCATTAGGGACTCCATCTTTAATTAAAAAAATCCTCTTCCGTCCGACGCAGTCCAAAACGCGATGTCCTCTCTGCTACATCCCCTGTGCATAGATATAGATGTCTATGCACAGGGAATGAGCAGACTGAGAACAATCTCAGCTCTGCTACATCAGGCAGCAGGCGGGCTCTAGGACCCTGGAGCTGCGGCAGCCAGCACACAGAGTAGACAGGACTCTTATCTGTGTGAGTTTGCCAGCGATTACTTGCACAGTAAACGAGTCCAATGCAAATCAATGGCAAAACTAGGATTGCTTCAGGCTGAAGCTTCCGAGACACATCTGTGATTTGTAAATCGCACACTACTCGCTATTACTCGCTTCCCCATTCATTAACATTGGACTCGCTAGACTCGCAACGAGTAGCGAGTCCCGGGCTCGGACTCGCTAGAATCAAGCGATTCCGAGTAATTTAGGATTCGCCCATCACTAATTATAATCAATTGGCAATCATAAAACCAGGGGTGCCTTGTGCCCCATATATATAGTAATAGTTTCAGTATTACAGTAGCGCCCAAGCAAAGAGGTCTACAAGTATTTACCTTTTATTGTACCACGACGCATTTCTACGGCGGACCGCCATCTTCCTCAGGTGGATTTGCACATTGCATTGATTGCATACATTACAGTGTTGGCCAAAAGTATTGATACCCCTGCAATTCTGTCAGATAATACTCAGTTTCTTCCTGAGAATGATTGCAGTCACAAATTCTTTGGTATTATTATCTTCATTTAATTTGTCTTCAATGAAAAAACACAAAATAGAATGAAGCAAAAAGCAAAACATTGATCATTTCACACAAAACTCCAAAAAGGGGCCAGACAAAAAGTATTGGCACCCTCAGCCTAATACTTGGTTGCACAACCTTTAGCCAAGATAACTGCGATCAACCGCTTCCGGTAACCATCAATGAGTTTCTTACAATGCTCTGCTGGAATTTTAGACCATTCTTCTTTGGCAAACTGCTCCAGGTCCCTGATATTTGAAGGGTGCCTTCTCCAAACTGCCATTTTTAGATCTCTCCACAGGTGTTCTATGGGATTCAGGTCTGGACTCATTGCTGGCCACCTTAGAAGTCTCCAGTGCTTTCTCTCAAACCATTTTCTAGTGCTTTTTGAAGTGTGTTTTGGGTCATTGTCTTGCTGGAAGACCATGACCTCTGAGGGAGACCCAGGTTTCTCACACTGGGTCCTACATTATGCTGCAAAATTTGTTGGTAGTCTTCAGACTTCATAATGCCATGCACATGGTCAAGCAGTCCAGTGCCAGAGGCAGCAAAACAACCCCAAAACATCAGGGAACCTCCGCCATGTTTGACTGTAGGGACCGTGTTCTTTTCTTTGAATGCCTCTTTTTTTCTCCTGTAAACTCTATGTTGATGCCTTTGCCAAAAAAGCTCTACTTTTGTCTCATCTGACCAGAGAACATTCTTCCAAAATGTTTTAGGCTTTCTCAGGTAAGTTTTGGCAAACTCCAGCCTGGCTTTTTTATGTCTCGGGGTAAGAAGTGGGGTCTTCCTGGGTCTCCTACCATACAGTCCCTTTTCATTCAGACGCTGACGGATAGTACGGGTTGACACTGTTGTACCCTCGGACTGCAGGGCAGCTTGAACTTGTTTGGATGTTAGTCAAGGTTCTTTATCCACCATCTGCACAATCTTGCGTTGAAATCTCTTGTCAATTTTTCTTTTCTGTCCACATCTATGGAGGTTAGCCACAGTGCCATGGGCTTTAAACTTCTTGATGACACTGCGCACAGTAGACAAAGGAACATTCAGGTTTTTGGAGATGGACTTGTAGCCTTGAGATTGCTCATGCTTCCTCACAATTTGGATTCTCAAGTCCTCAGACAGTTCTTTGGTCTTCTTTCTTTTCTCCATGCTCATTGTGGTACACACAAGGACACAGGACAGAGGTTGAGTCAATTTTAGTCCATGTCAACTGGCTGCAAGTGTGATTTAGTTATTGCCTACACCTGTGAGGTGCCACAGGTAAGTTACAGGTGCTGTTAATTACACAAATTAGAGACGCATCACATGATTTTTCTAACAGTGACAATACTTTTGTCCACCCCTTTTTTATGTTTGGTGTGGAACTATATCCAATTTGGCTTTAGGACAAATCTTTTTGTGTTTTTTTCATTGAAGGCAAATTAAATGAAGATAATAACACCAAAGAATTTGTGATTGCAATCATTTTCAGGAAGAAACTGAGTATTATCTGACAGAATTGCAGGGGTGTCAATACTTTTGGCCAACACTGTATATAGGACCCTAAACCAATAGAGTTGTATCAATTAGATGATATCATTTAACTATTCATGTACTTTTTCACAATCTCCATACAACCTATAGGTCCCTGAAACCTTGGAGTTGTACCAATTAAATGACAGCATTTAACCATTCATATCCATTTAATTGCCCCCGGCAAAGGGAAAGAGGAGCAGCACAGCAATAAGCCTCTCCAGGTTGAAGGACCTGTAGTGATGTCAGGGGAAAGTCATGGTCACGTGATTAACCCTGAACACATAATGTGACCGGAAGGAGTGGCAGTAGTGCAGGAGATAGCGGCTCCGGCGGCCAGAGGAGACAGTTTACACTGGGATTTTGCAGGGGTGGCACAACCCCCAAAGGTGAGTGCACACAAAACACAGAATGGGGTCCCACACTAGACCACTGGGTTCTGCACATGAGCGCTCTCCCAACATTATTTCCCCATATATATAGTAAGGCGGTCATGCATGTGCACTGGTGTGCCACTTCTTCTTGGAAAAATGATAAAAAATACTTGGCACTCGGAAATTTTGCTTTTTTGTGTGTTTTTTATTTGGTGACACAAAATTAGACATACTGTACACATACTAGTGCATCTCAATGAATTAGAATATCCTCAAAAAGTTAATTTATTTCAGTAATTCAATCATAAAGTGAAACGCATATTATATAGAGTCATTACAGAGTGATCTATTTCAATTGTTTGTTTCTGTTAATGTTGATGATTATGGCTTACAGCCATTGAAAGTCCAAAGCTAATTATTTCAGAAAATTAAAGTAGGGAGGATGAAGGGTCTGAGAGGTAAAATAGTACCTAAATAGGTATCAGAGGCTTCACCTTGTGTGGTTGTGAGAGTCACAACCACTATGAAAGCATATCACAGCTGCTGCAGTCTCCAGCGTGGTGCATATAGAGTAGGGAGGATGAAGGGTTTAAAATCGTGCAGCCATATTCCACGAGACATCAAAGGGTGAATATAATATTGATTTATTAGTCAACGTGTTTCAGGGCTCCCAGACACGCTCTGAAACATGGCAATATTACATTGATTTTTGATGATATTCTAATTCATTGAGATGCACTAGTATATATTTGTATATCTAATTTTGTGTCACCGAATAAAAAACACATAAAAAAGCAAAACTTCAGAGTGCCAAGTATTTATTATCATTGGATCTAAGGTGTTGGAACCTACTTGTGCACTACAATTAGGAAGTGCCATTACATATTTTTCTACAAGTCTTCTTGGGAAAGACTTAGGGCCGCTTCACACTGTGGCATGATCCGTTCCAGGGCTGTCCGGGGTGACCCTGACAGCCGCGGATTGGATCAGCACACAGGACTGGAGGGCTAATATGCCCTCCGGTCTAGTGTGCAGCCGCACGCAGTTCCCGCTGCTGATAAGTCAGGACCGCGGCACCGCGGTCCTGACCTGTCAGCGGCTGTAGCTGCATGAGCCCTCCAGTCCTGTCTCCTGATCCAGTCTGGGTCATCCTGGACAGCCCCGGACCGGACCGTGCCGCAGTGTGAAGGCACCCTAAGATGGCAGAATACAGGGATTGGCTTTCTCCATCAAGCCCATAGAAAATGAATGGAGTGCTATTGTGTGTGTGACCAATACCCTATTCAGATGAGGACATGGGATCCCCATTCTTATGATTGCTGTTCCTAGACTTGGATAGGTAATAAATATTACTCCTAGTTCAAACCCTTCAGATTGGTTCCTGTTGATTGAGGTATGCCAAACAACGACTAAGCTTAAGCTGCCCTATTTTGTACCTAATGTGTTTCGCTGCCATTTTTTTTCCCAAAAAAAAAAATTGATGGTGTAAGGCTGGCTTCACATTAGCGTTCCCCTCCGCAGCGTTCTGCGGAGGGGTCCGCAATGTGACCGAAAGCGGCCGGCAGCTCCTATCTTTATAATGGGAGCACAGATCACACACTCTCGCCCACACCAGGAACGCAACATGTCACGTCCCTGTTTCGGACGAGACTGTGTGATTTGTGCGCAGGCTCCGCTTGCGCACAGATCACATGGGGAGTGAATGGGTGCGCACGGTTATGCGCTGGCAAGCACAGCACCGTGCGCTCCCATTATAAAGATAGGAGCTGGCGCCGCTGCGCACACATGGCGATTCCCCGCCGCAGAACACTGCGAAGGGGAACGCTAATGTGAAGGCAGCCTAAAAAAAAGTATGGGAGTGGTGTAATTATATGCATGGTCTAGGTATACAGTTTGTCTGGTTTTGATCTTATATTCTTCCAAATAATAATATTTTTTGGGGGGAAATGTTATCCATATAGAAATCACATTCTAATTTTTCCAGAGTAGCAATACTGTAAGGTCCTCTATCTCGTCCCCGTATAATGTTGGCAACAGATCTCGGAGAGTTTTCCACCTTGTGGAAACATATTTTATTTAGAAATATGCTATCGACAGGAACATATCAATACTTATGTGTATAGTGTCATGTGCCTGTCGATATTAACGTAATTATGATTAAAGCAATTGTGCAGATTTTAACTAGATCAAATACCTTTTCCAATAGCGCTACTATCAGTTGAAGCATTATTATTGAGCTGTGCTGTAACTAGATGCTTTGCAACGAGACACACGTGTCAATTTAGCTTATCCGGAGGTAAAAAAAAAGAAATATCAACATTTAAATTAAGATCCCAGTAAACCGCATCAATATAAATTCATGGCGCACAGTTAATATCAAAGGTTTTGCTTCAATAACGAAACTATTTTTATGTCAGCAAAAATAAATTAAAATTGTAAAAAATATTGGAAGTGAGATAAAAAATGAAAGTAATTAGCCATATAAAAGTTTTTGAGAATAAGTAGAACTTCAGACACAGTAAAAATATGACTAAAATATAGAATTGGAGATATACATAGAATTTAATGAGAACCTAGGAAATTAAGCCATAAAGCTTTTAATGTATAATCTGATGTTTTTATTGCTATACGTGGCTCTAGTCAATGCAGATTCATTAGGGGCAGTAGATGTAAAACAGTAAAAATTTAAAGGGGCCACCGTTGACCTGAGAAGGAATGAGATCTTGTGCTTCCTCCTTTGTCCTAATGTTCAGCATGATACTCATCATATGGACAATTATTTACTTAACTAGCTGGTGCCCGATGCACATGCATCGGGATTCTAGAAGAGCGAGTCTCTGACTCGCAATGGCCGCTTCGCGCCAAGGCTTCGCGATGCTAAGGTGACTCGCCATGCCCGCTGTGCGGCATAGCGAGTCGCCTTAGAACTGCTCGCAATGGCCGCTGCGCGGCCAATGCTTCGGGCGTATCCACATGACCACGCTGACTCGCAGCGAGATGTGGACTCAGAAGGGGCAAAAAACCCATTCGCAATTATATAATAGATTCCTTGAATTTAAGGAAAGTCCACCCATACCAGTAGTTCAGACATGGGCCTGTTTCATTAAACCTTTTATGCAAGATGTCTTGTATAAAAAGCATTGAAAAGTCGCAAAGTTTGGCTCCATGCGGGACCGCGCTACAATTGTTGCTACTTTTGATGACAAAGTGGACAGAGCTGGGGCATGACAGGGACATGGTGACCCTTGCAAATCAAATTCAGAACAAACAACAGCGTTCTCTATTCTATAATCTTACACAAGTCTCAGACCAGAATAAGATTTTTAGTTTGGAGAGCCTTAAGGTGCATGCCACTTGTCAGATGCTCCTTACTCAATAAGAGCTGTGCGCTTGTTAATGAAGCAGAGTGTCTGAGTCCAGTTCTCCTCCTGATCATGACCAGCATCGTAATGTCCAACTGAGTGCTAAGAAATTTTAAGAGAACCTGTGATTTATGCTGCTTCAACCATTGACTGCATGAAGCAAAGACCGACTCCTGCCTTACAAACATAGTCCAAATGTACAATCTGATTAGCCCATAAGTGTGTTTTTGCCAGACAAGGTAAAAAAAGGCAGCTGAGGGTGGCAGCTTGTAGCTGTCCACTTTATTTGTGCTTAGACTGAAAAATACAGCAGAGCCCTATGCATTTTTTTCAAATTGATTTATTTTACACCCTATGACATCAGGTTGTTTGCCATACACTATTGTGTATGACTACCAAGCACAGACACCATCCAGATTGTGAAAATTCAGTCTAGATGCAACAGCCAATCACAGACGCTCTCACAGAGCATGAGCATCTGTGATTGGCTGTTGCCTGGTTACTGAGGTGAATATGCAGAAAGGTAAATGGGTGGGACCGGAAGTAAGTGAGAGGAAGCGCGAGAGAGAGCGGACCTGGAAGCTAGCAAGCAGAAGGAGACTGGTAAGATGATCTGCGTGTGTCTGTGTGTGTGCACAATGCTTCTGTCCTACTTAAGCTACACAAACATCCAAACAACTATTGAACAAAACCTGAACTTCGGGCTTTTCAGCAAAGCGTTTGAGTTTGAAGGGCTGAACAAACATTGCCAAATTCAGTCCGGATTTAAAATTGCCGAACATGTTCGAGCAAAGTTCCCTCATCTCTAGTGATCAGTTTTTGAATGATTTAATGAGTGGAATCAAAATATTTTAAAGGGGTTGTTGTTGTGGCCATTTTTTAAAATGTTTTAATTCATATTACTAATACTAAACTAATACAATAAATAATAATGTCTTTTCATTTATATAGCAGTATAAATTCCATAGCACTTTACATACATCAGCAACACTGTCCCCATTGGGACTCACAGTCTAAACACTCTATCAGTATGTCTTTGGAGTGTATGAGGAAACAGGAGAACCCAGAGGAAACCCACACAAACACGGAGAACATACAAACACCTTACAGATGTTGTCCTTGGTGGGATTTGAATCCAGGAACCCAGCGCTGCAAGACTGCAGTGCTAAAGACTGATCCACCGTGAATATAATGCTTACAGATATCTTGTTTTCTGTGCAAGTCTTGATGCCCGAACATCTATTCTTCTGCTTTTCCAACACAGCATCCTCTCCCTCTCTTTGTCTAAATCATGTTTTAATTCAGCATGCTCTCTGGCTCAGTTCATTAACTAAGCCAGCAGCCTTCTCTGTCTCTGCATCAGCAGAGCCATACAGCTACCCACTTTATCTCATAAATGACATGAGAGGAGGGGGGAAAAGGCTAGCTGCCGGTGTCAGACTATGTTACACACCCTTACTAGGGTCAGGCTTTACTCCACTCACATGTTCCAATAAACTCTGTTGTGGTCTACCTTGTGTTTTGCAAATGGCCTGGTGTGTTCCCATGAGATCATTTACCAGTGCCTATCTAAATCTCACCAAAGCACACACCTGTGTCTTGGTTTTAAGACATTTTTTATGCCTAAGTTTTGTCTGCCTGTGGCTTCCGGTACGTCTGCTGCCAGTATTCTTACAGCCCATGGTTTCCACTACCTCTGGTATGGGTCTCCTATTTGCTTGCAGCTTTCAGTATCTCTGCTATTGGTTTCCTGTCTGCTTGCGGATTCCAGCACATCTTCTACCAGCCTGCTATCTGCCTTTGGCTTCCAATTCCTGTTTTACCATTCTCCTGTATTCTGGCATTTTTCTGTACCCCTGCTATCGGATTACTGTCAGCCTATGACTTACAGTACATCTGTTACCCATTTCCCGCATGCCTTACCTGCCTGATGCATCGGCACCCATAACCAATATGCTCATCTTGTCCTTGGGCTTGAAATATCCACCTCACCAGAGCCTAAAAAAGATTCCATTGAAAATTAGTCTTTCATGACCATGGACTGCCACTTAAATAAACATATCCATGAAAATGTCACTGTTAAAGCATATTAGCTTTCATTCTTATTTAAAAACCAATAACAATTTTCAATTTTTAAAAAAAAACTGTTTTTTTCAACTTACCGTACCTGCCGAGCAATTACCATTTTCAACATGACAAGTTCCCCTTATAGGACTACCCCTTCAAATCAACTAATGCAGAAAGAGTCTGAAAACTAAATATTAGCTCAAAAATCATCATTTGCCAATTTATAATTTGCACAATTACTAACTGTAAACTGATACCCCTAAAAAATATGTTCCCCTCTTGCAGATGCTAATGAAATAACATTTTATGTTACAAATTCAAAAACATTGAGTGAAAACACTTTTTTTGTTTAAAACAATGAATAATCAAATTATTTTTTTCCAAATGTATTAAATTAACTATAGACAATGATTGATTATATTTAGGATTGTTGAAGAACCATAAGAATAATATCCATGTAAACTAGCATTAATCTTTTGTGTCAACTTAAACACTGTAGTATTTAGGTAAATGTAAGTGACGTTTGTGAAAGAAATCGCTTCCTTCCTTCAGTGATTTCTAACATAAACGTCACTTGCATTTACCTGAAAACTAAAGTTTTAAGTTGGCAAAAAGATTAATTCTAGTTTACATTTATACTAGGATGAGCGATCCTTTCAAGGTTCGGACTTGGTTGCCAAACAATCCCATGGCTGTTCGGGTTCGGTGGCGCTCTTTGGGACCTAAAATTGACCTGGGCCTTCACTGATTGACTGTTCGGCTCATCGTCCACATACAAGCCAGCCATAAGCAAAACACTTCCGAGAGTGAGAGGGTGGGTTTTTTTGTAGGACAACACACTATAGCAGAAAACTCAAATTTTACCCCCAGTGCGAACCAATCTCACACAGCAAGCGGCTCGCACTGTGCCGGGCAACAAGCAAACCGGAGCACAGCGCTACACGCTCCTGTACTTTGGACACACAAATCACCCGGATTCCTGCCCTGAACGGGTTCACTCATCTCTAGTGATGATCGCTCTAGTGAAAAATGCCCATTAGATATTTGGTTGTGTAGAAAAAAGCCCAGGTTTAGATTCTGCGCAGACCACAAAGCAGGAAGGATATGTTTGATGTCCGTTTATTGAGCCAACGCGTTTCACAGCAGGACCTGCTGCTTCCTCAGGGCAAAGCACTGTTTTGCCCTGAGGAAGTAGGAGGTCCTGCTGTGAAACGCGTTGGCTCAATAAACGGACATCAAACATATCCTTCCTGCTTTGTGGTCTGCGCGGAATCTAAACCTGGGCTTTTTTCTACATAAATGGATTTCTCCCTCACCAGGTGTCTGCAGCGACCAGGATAACAAGGCTCTTGCAGTTGGTTGTGACTCACACAACCCAAAAAGGTGAGTCACACTAATCGGGGGGCATTGAATTATCATCATAGATAAGACCCTATGTGCGCTCCCTTCTCTCTTTGCATTAGATATTTGGGAAGATTTTTACAAATCCTCAATGATAGCAATGAGGTATGAACACAACTTTTACCCCCAGTACGAACCAATCTCACACTGCAAGCGGCTCACACTGTGCCGGGCAACAAGCGTACCGGAGCACAGCGCTACACGCTCCTGTACTTTGGACACGCAAATCACCCAGATTCCTGCCCTGAAAGGGTTCATTCACCTCTAGTAATGATCGCTCTAGTGAAAAATGGCCATTAAATATTTGGGAACATTTAGGAAATCCTCAATGATAGCAATGAAAACTTTTCATGCAAACAAGTCCTTGGGGTGTGTAATAAAAAGGTTGTTGAAAAGATATCAACTGTCCAGGGGCGTAACTATAATAGGTGCAAGGGCTGCAATTTCAACCGGGCCCTGAAGCCTAGGGGGCCCCAAAGAATCACTATGGCCTATAGAAAGAGACTAGTGCTATTAAAACTTGCAATAATTGGAGTTTTAACACTGGAGCCCATGAGCTTCGTGTTACGCCACTACAACTAGTACGATGTATGTGCCTGACAGTAAAAAAAAGGAAATATATTAATATCTTGTCAAATTACTACAAGCATATGTAAAAGTTTGGAAAAAAAATTGATAATCCCTGAATGGGTTTAATATTTTTTCGTATGAAACTAAAAATGATGACTATTACTCCCTTAAGCTCTGGTTCCATCCTCACCGATCAAGTAGTGATTGCTTTCCCAATAATAATAACTCCTGTTTCTTGTCCTCCTCTGATGAACCCTCCTATGTACAACAGTATCATTTTTACTGGAAATGTTTTCAGACGCAGAAACAAACTATTAAATATTTGTATGGCCCTTGCTAGTATAAACTGCATGATTTGCCTATTTGTTTAAGTCACTCATTATCCTGGCAGGTAGTTTCAGCAGGCCACCTTTTTTTGTCCCCAGGATCCTATTACGGGAGCGAAATAGAAGGTTTTCTCAGCAGGGTAGTCTGTGTTATGGAGCTGTTTTCTACCACTGATCGCTAGTTTGGAGAAAGAGATCTTGTTAGGTTAGCATAACGCACCCACTGTGTTAAGAAATGAAAAACAATCAGCAAGGACTTTTTTATTTTTCCCAGGAAGACAATTAGAAAATATGAGCCTTTATCCACTTTCTTTTCCATTTGTAAGTCCTGGCGAAGAGCAAGGTCATTGTCTAAGGTTTTTATTTCATGAATGAATGCGGTTGGGTTGTAATGGTTTTATGAAGGGCACAACAAAAGAAGTAAAATAATAGGAACGTAATAATTCCAACATCAAGAGGAATGTTTATAATACAAAAGAAAACTATTAAGAGCGGGAAATAACCATTGAGAAGATAATGACGGTAAGCGATTAAACGTGACATTGTAATAAAAGTAATAATAGTTAAAAGGATGTATAAGTAATATCATTACAAGATTTTTTTTATATCATTACGACTGTTGCGGACTGTGTATAATACCAGATGTCAATGTCTCCTTTAATAAATTCATACTCCGCCCAACCTACTGTAAGCTACAGACGCCTGTCACTTCTTAGATTTAACTGTCTTTAATTATCACTTACAACTCCCTCTTCTGATCACAGCTTGCAATTAATACTCTCCTCAGATTGCTCATTACTGCTCCCCAAGTGCACCGTCATACTGTTTCATTTATTAAACATCTGCTTCGTGTTTTCCAAGGCAAGTCCTTGTACAATTCAAGTGCTTCCCCAATGTTTTATTAATTCTACTATCTTGTCATTGCAGGAAATTAGACTTTATAAAGAAATCATAAACTCGGCTTTATTGCAAAAGACGCGCTGATTCATTACGAGCCACATTATTGTGTCGCCGCCGCAGCAGCCGCCATGTGGTGTTTGTATTAAGTATTTATAGTTGTGGCTTGTTATTGTGACATTTGTGGGACATGTTTCAGCGGATGGCTTGCCAAGCAGTGATATATTTGAGAACTTTGTCTGAGGTCCATGGATTTTTTTTTCTTTCCTCAACTGAGTTTTTGGTGGGCAAATATAGTGGTGTAGGGTACATAACAATTTAGACAAGACTTGGCATTCAACTTGGCAAAGTGATAGCTCACAGAATATTTAATAGATGACACTTTCTTCAACAATAAATACGTATATTGGATGTTTAAGTATTTTCAGTGAAAATGTGGATGGATTCCATTAGGCTAGGGCCACACAGTGACTTTGGCCATGATGCTTGTAGCGTGACAAAAGATCCATAGGTGTTGCTGCTCCATTGCTATGCAATACAAGTCAATAGACTCACATTGGGCAATCATGAGGGCTCTGTGAACGTTAAAAGCAAGTTACAAAAATCCTGACCGTCTTGAACTTTTAGTTTTTCAAACTTGCTCGTCGCGGTAGAAGTAACCTCGGAGGCAACGATGCAACCCACTGTTGTGATGGAGCAGGAACATACAGCAAACTTTGGCCATGCAATAGGTGTGGTGGTGAAAGTCAACAAGCAGCCCCTTATAGTACGTGGTCTAAAAGGAAGTGAATTTTGTGTTAAGGGTAGTCTTCAATGGTGGAACACTGGGAATACTTCTTGGATAGCACAGACAGATTTTCTAAGCATCTATTCACATGTACATTGTGGCTTCTGTTTATAATGAAAACTACAATGCAGTGCTGTATATAAAAGGATCCTATTGACTCCCATTCCTTTGTGCTGTGGTGTCCATTTGGTGGCAAGACCACCTCTACATTTTGCACTATTACTGCCAATAGTTAAGTGGTGATGGGACTACATTTAGGGTCTTTCCAACCTCTGATGACTATTTGAACAGAGTACTACTGTCAATTGTAAACCTATTTCGAAGACACCTCAAAAGCACCATTCTCTTATGCTGATTATTTTTAAGCAGGTGTGGGTATACGATAGGTAGGTTCTGTTAGGCCTCATTAACTCTTGTATGTAAAAACATGGACTATTAATTCATCAGTGTTTAGGATCCGCTATTTATTGGTGATTTATTTTTCGGTCAGTTTTTGTCCATCAGTGTTTCCTGAGTGATTTTTCACTGATAAAGAAAAAATAAATGACAAAGCTTCTTCTCCACATTGCATTATTAATCACGGGCAGCACGTGGACTGTATCCGTGATTTTTACAAACCCATAGACTTGTTTGGGTAACTGTGACACTTGATTTGAATCAAAAAACAGATATGACTTTGTGATTTTTTTTTTTGTGTGAACAGCCCTATAGTTTATAGTAGGTATGTGATCTACCCAAGAAACTCAGATAGAACAAGACTCTCAGATGTCTAAATGAGGCTTTACACCTGTGATGTACGCTCAAGTCCCCTGACCCCTGTTTCATACTTACCCTCCGGTAGCTTCACCTTCTATAAACACTGCTCTGGTTGGTCTCCAGCGATTTGAGACCTGACGGCAGCTCCAGGGTTTCATAGAACACACCCAATCACAATTCAATACAAGTCTATGAAGCCTTGTTTTGGCCTCATTCTGGCCCTCACAGAGATTCATTGAGAGCTTGTGATGTAGCTTCTCAATTACTTCGAGTCTGACGTTATGGGCACAAGTTGTTGCTGCAGTTACAGAGCGATGCTGAAAAAAAAGGAAGACTCTGGAAGGTGAATATATGATCAGGGTCAGGATAATTGGATTTAAAACACCACTTCAGCTCTGAAAAAAAATACTGGAGTGGTGCTTCAAGATACCTGCTCCTCCTTATGGTACTTTTACATTATATTCTAGATTGCGTTCTGTGGTCTTATTTCCGAACCCCCTTCAAAACTGGATTCAGGTATAAGCGCCAATGGGGCCATTGACTTTAATGGTGCAGATGGAGTAGACTGCGTTCATGGGTCTGCCTGCAGGAAACGTATACTCCCAAAAATGATGCTCGGTACAGCACATGTTGACTTCTTCTGCACCACTGAAATCAATGCATATGTATGAATCCCTTTTTGCAGGGGGTTTGGGCGTAAGCCCTGATGAGATTATGCAATGTGAAAAAACCCTTATGAATTTGGAGCATTTTATTCATGAATACCCTTGATTGAGACTGGTGTACATATTAATGAATCAGAGTATTATGTTTTTGGCGTGGTTTAAGCTTTCCAAAAAGCATTAAATGATTATAAGGTTGTCAAAACTTACTTGTAGTGGTAAAGGGAGGTAAAAGTTACAGATTTGGTGAAATTTCATTAAGTATCTGTTGTTTTTATGTAACTCATTTTAAATAATGAATTAATTATTGTTTTTTCATATTTTTTGCCCTCTATGTGGATGGGTTGGGTTACCTTGGGGGTGTAATTAAATCACATTGACAAAACTTTAAAGTAAAGCCCCTATATTTTCAAGTTATCATATTAGAAACTGCCTGACAATACTAGAAGCGCCTCTGCATAGTGGTCCCATATATGTCTCTATGACCTCCATACGCACTAATATAGCTTATAGAAAAGTAGAACAACTGCTTTAAGTGAAAACTAATTTTTTTAGCTTTATTGTATTCTTGTCATTCCCTTCTTATTTATCCTTCATTTCCGTTATCTCGTCTATGCATGTATGTATTCTAAGAGTGATATGCTGAAAAATAAAAATCAATAGCATATTAATAACTAACCCATAATTGTGCGGACTATAACCTAAGTCATTTGTGGGTTTCATTGTTAACTCCGAATCTTCAAATATTGCAGCCCTAGCTGTTCTGGCAAATGCTTCATTCGGCTGAATGATACCTCAATTACAATCTCAGAAGTGTTCCTTGGAGAACATGGGATATGTATTTGTTTGTTTGCACTTAAAAATCATTTTTTAGCTAAGAAAAAATGCAGGGCGATGGGCCTACTACATTAATGGCCTAATTCACAAGCCGTGAACACCTGTCAATCACTGACTGCATGCAAATTATGGACTTGTCCTGCTGTCCTATCCTGCCCTAAGTTTAATGATTTGGTGCTCAGAGCACAGCCTGTCAGTTCCTATGGGAAATACTTAAGTGCAGAGGTAGGAAAGATGAGGCCATTCATTCCCTATCTAACCCCTAATTCAAAGTACTTGAATGTACATATTCCATAAATCAAGTTGACTTGGGATTAGATTTTAAAGCCCTAAACAATTTTGCAAAAAAAAAAAAAGCCTGGAGCAAACTCAGTTGAATGATGAAACGCTCTACACGGTGCGGGCATGATAGTGGTTTTTAATATTTTTTCTTCTTAATGTTATAGCATGTATGGAAAAAAAATGCACAGCGCCGCTACAATCTGGGATGTGATTGGATTTCTAGTTGCTGACCATATGTGGCTCACATGGCAATGATTATGTATGAAAGATTTGCAGTCTTTAGTTGATAACATTGTTTAAAGTGCTGAAAGGTATTGAAAGAAATTGAAAAATCTTCATGTGCTTCCGAGGCTGGATTTATTTATGTTAGATTTATCAGGACATCTCTTTCTACTGTTAGATTGATAACCCAACTGTACTCAAAGTACCATCATAACACAACACAAACTTTATAGACGTAAGCAATTTCATAATAGAATTGGACAAACGTTTTTCCACACTAATACTTTGCAATACTTAAGAAGGGTTTGTCTGAGCCTTAGACTGGTTCTACATCATACCCTTTTAAGCACATTAGAATGATCGTTTGGATGATCGTTTGGCTAGCAGCAAACTTGACTAGACTTCCCAACACAGGAGTGCTCATTTGGCCGAGCACTCCTGTGTTTTCTAAGAGAGAGCCACCAAAAAACATTATATTCTGGAAAAGAAAAGGATTGGCAACCTAAATTCAGACATGTTGGATTCTTAAAGGGGTTGTCCAGTACATGGTCGGCCCCTTATCAATCTGTATGTTTCCCTCTTTTAAAATAACAACACTTATACTTACCTCCAATGCCATCACCATTCCAGTGATGTTGGCTTTGTCTAACATGTACGACGGTCCCAGACAATTGATTACACTGGGGAACACAATTTTTTAGGAATTAGGTCAGACAACTGTTCTTAATTAATTTTTGGATGCTGAATCCAGAAATGGTCTCAGTTTTTCTCTATCACGTCAAGTTTTTGAACTATAGGATTTTTGTCTTTTCAAAAATATGTAAACTACTGTACCTAAAAAGTGTTTTGTTTTTTTTTAAATAGTACAAATATGAACAAAAAATGAAATACGTAAGAAAATAGCATGACAAATATGTTTTTTAACACTATCATGTTTTTTACAAAGGATATATATGTATTGTAATCAGATAACAAGTCTTACTACAGATATCAGTGCAGTTGTGCATCTCTGGCAGGTAAGTTGTGGAGGAAAAACGTGACGTGCTAGAAAAAAACTGACTACATTTTTGGAATCAGCATGCCAATTTTAGTGTAAATCAGCTCAAAAACCTAACTCAACAGAAATTTTTTTTCAAATTGTTCCCCAGTGTTATCAAGGAAATTAAAGAGGTTGTTCAGGACTGGTGCTGTTCCAACGGTTTCAGCGCTGTCTCTCCCAGGATCACATAACAGTGTCACATAATGTTATTCCTGCTGCCAATCAGTGGCCATTTCACTTTCCTCACCTTTGGACATATCATATACTTCCTCCAGTGGGGAGAGGGAAGCTGTGACTGGGAGCAGGGATAACAATATCTTATGATTTTATTTGATCCTGGGAGACAATGCCAAAACTGCTGGAACAGAAAAGAAAAAAATGTGTTGCGCCACCTGTGGACTTATCCTGCTATTATAAGGTTGCACTTAGGGATCAACTAAGGAGTTTGGAGCATTATCTTTTAAAGAATAAAGATAGAGATTGGAGATAATTGTGTTCGTGTAATCTCAGCGCTCTACCGAAGAACCGCTTAAACAATTTCTACTCGAAAACTGCTGGAACAGCACTGGTCCCGAAGAACAACCTCTGTAATTTCCTTGACAATCAATTGTCTAGGACCCATACATATGTTAGACTGTTTGTTGAACTCATCTTTATTGGGTGGTTGAACCAACATTAGTCTAATGTATATGGGTTTCTTTAGAATGGAGTGGTACATACACATGCACAGCCTCTGCTTCATTATCTGTGGAATTGCCAGAGACAGTCGAACACTGTACTATCTCCAGCAGTCCAATAAACACAAATAGATTGTAGGTCACACATGCATGGGTATCAGTCCATTCTAACAGGTGATTTTACAGCCACAACCACATTAACAGGTTTATTGAAGATTCCAGCTGACAAACCCCCAACAATCATAAAGTTGTCATTTGCTGAGATGGGACAATCCCCTTAAAGGTTTTTCTAGGCTTTGACAAAGACAATCTGCTAGAGATAATGTGCTGCACTTACTGTTTAAGACCACTTATCTGGTGAACATGACAAGTTTAGGCAATTGACAGAGTATAAGGACTTGTGCACACAAGTGTATAAATCAAACAAATGCTATCCTATAACCTGTCCTATGTTTCTATAGCATAACCCTCTAACCCATGTTTTTTAAGGCAGTGGAGATTAACGTATTTTTTCTCACATCTAATCAACGTGGAGAAAAAATCACAGCATACTAACGACATTCACCCATTCAAATCTACGGGTGGGAGAAAACTATTGGATGCCACAGTATGGCAACTGATTTTTATGGATATATTACAATTCTGTAACACAGAAAACTGTAAATGGTCCTGTAAATGATTAATAGCTACTGCATAAAAAATTGGATTGCACACAGGCTGCACATGGGTGACAAGTGAGAAATAAGTTGTCCCACATTTGGACTCATTTTTTCATATGCTTGTGTGATCCCAGCCTAAAGTGCAAAAGTCAGAATAAAACCTAATCCCAGGACAGCGGCCATGCTGCCTAGGAGTAAATGAACAGTCAGAAATCAGTTAGGTTCCTTTCACATCAGGGGTATTGCAATTTCACGGTAGATCTAGCAGATGTCGCCGCACCTGCCGGACCTACTGCGTAACGGCCGACTCGCAGCACCGATCCGACAAGCCCCATTTATTCTCTATGGGGCTTGCAGTCAGCTGCGGCAAGTGCAGTATTGCCGAATCCAGCAGATGCGGCACTTGTGGCTGCACAAAAAAAATGCTGCTAGCACATGGTTATTAAATTTCAACATTATACTTACCTCTGTCCCGCCATCCCATGTCCTGCCTCCTTTATATCGCCACTTGCTTTCTGGGGCTACTCATTATCTTCTGAAATATTCACTGTACAGAGACCAACAGCCAATCACAGATGCTGTCACAGAGAATGTGTATCTATGATTGGCTGTTGGAGTAAACGGAATTGCCATACATTCTAGATGCTAGAATGTGTGGGCTGATTTCAGGTTAGTCCAGCAGCAAATCATGGATGCCCACTTCTGTGACAGCGACTGTGGTTGGCTGTTGGACACTACACAGATTGAGTGACATCATAGTAATGTAAAAGTAAATAATAATTTAAAAAAATGGTGTGGCGCTTCACGGTATTGTTGATTCTCAGCAAGGTAAAGCAGACAGCTTCAGGCTGCCCCTCAGCTGTCTGACTTTACCATGGCTGGCAATGAAATAGAGGGAAGGCCATTTTTTTTATTATTTAAATAAATAATTAAAAAAAAATTGTGTGGGCTTTGCTCACAGCCAGGTAAAACCCAGGCAGCTGGGAGTTGCGATTCTAATGTGGTAAAGCCCAAGTGTTCTGGGCCCCCCATGCTGCAAGCCGCATCCTGCTACGACCACTGAAATTGATGCATTGTTTCATAGTGCCACTTTTCAGGCATGTTTCCCAGCCTGTCCAGTGGCCCTTGTGGTGGTGGCATGCTGTGTAGTAATGGGGTTAGTGCTGGCTATGTATTGGCAGCTGACACTAAGCTGAAATTCATGATGTCAGGCCAGTATTAGGCCTGGCCACCATGAATTTCTAGTAAACATTAAAAAAAACACCACACAAGGACATTTTTTTACATAGAATAAAAACACAAACACATTTAGGGACTCCATCTTTATTAACAATAAATCCTCCCTGTGACATAATCCACAGACAGAGCATGTTCATCTCTGCTTCATTGCTCTGAACAGACACACACATGACTGAGACAAACTGACCTGGGTGCCATGAAAAGGTCAATCGAGTTCATAGCTGAGCCGTGAACTCGGTTAACCCCGACTCTGACGTCACCGCTTTCACCGCCGAGCACCGCTCAGTTTACTGTTCATTGTAATGAGTACAGTGCATTACCATTTTTTGCAGCACCAAAAATAATAGTTTGAGTGATGGCAGACATACTTGGTCACAGTTCTATTCTAATGCAGTATTTATTAACCCCCTATTCCGGATCATTGTGGGTCCCAGTAGTAAGTCCTCCACCATTTAGTAAGTTTTCATTTATCCTGTGGATGATAAAAGCTTGGGAACTGGATGGAGATGGGTATGGACTATGGACAATATAACATTAATGGCCATCTTTATGACTAAAAGATATTAGTATAAGGCTGAGTGCAATCCACGATGTCCAAACTGACCACAGGTCTTATGATTCAAACTCAACAGCTTCATATGGGCTTATGAGGCTATTGCATTCAGGTTAGGAGACCAAGGGATGGTCTATACATTATGAGCCGCATTCAAACTTTTAATATCGGACTTGTGAACTGCCCTTAGTTACCATTCATTTTCTCTACCAATAAATTGCCAGATGCTTTCTGGACTATAGGGCTTTTCTACCCAGCTGGAATACTTCTTTTAAGTTTATACTATACAGCAGGTGAAATCCATTATAGGAAACTGTGAAAGAAATCTTATAATCGGTTTATCTAAAAAAATATCTATTTTATAGACTATTATTCTTAGACTCCAATACTTAAGTGTTTACAAAACATTTTCCAGATTTTTTATGCAATTCTTGAATTGTAATAGTTACATTGTACTTGCTCTGCACTTTGACATGTTAACAGGACAATGCAACAAGAGGCATTGTGCATATCTAAAGATGCACTTTATGCTTTTATATGGCATTAATGGAGCAGAGTATTTTTACTCCTGAGTAGCTGCCGTTCAAGCAATTTAACCATGACCCTAAAAATATGTTGGTTTTCAAGAGCAATTTCCATATAATGCTTTTTCCATGTTTTTTGACCAGAGCCAACAAACGTGCTGTTGTAATAAATATGTAGCTGACTTGAAATTAATCAGTACAAGCCCTTCCATTAACACATCCTGCTTTTAGTTTATTTAAACCATCCATGATGTTTCAAGGACCCTCCGCTCCTGCCCTGAATCCCTAACCTGCTGTACGCCTCAAGTTAATTGTTTTTATTGACAAATTAAATGTTTTCCTTCACTCTAAGTGCATCTTAACCTGCAATGAAGTATTGAGATTTCCTTGTTTTCACACTTCCAAACACAGTACTTAAATAGCGACTATTAATCCACATGCATCTTCCTTTGTGCATCCTAATGTACGCTGGTCTAGCTTGTAGTCTAGCAAAGATTAAAAAAAAAAAAAAAAAAAAAGAAAAAAAAACACGAAATCACTGCATGAAGCTGAAATCCAGTTAGTGGTTGGTATTGAAGCACGACGCTTGCACTAGTCCCGGTGGACTTTGTCAGCCACATTCCCTTAACGTCTTCCTATCTCCATTTTTCCATTGGGGTTTTTCTTGCTTACAAAGGAGTTATAATCTGCGACGTAGCTAATGAATTGAAATGCAGCTCCTTTCTTCTTGAAACATTTCTCATACAAAACAGTTTTACTGCCCACCTTATCTCTCTCCCTTTCGTGTTGCTCCACACACACTAGGAAAAACAGCTAAAGTCATAGCAGTGTTCAATTTAGCATTTGATGTGTTCCACTGTGTACTGATGGAGAAGTCATCGGCCCGCACAGCAGTGTGTCACAAGAAGAGAGTCACACAAAGAGCCTCATCACAGGGGGACCGGGCACAATCAAGGCCTGATTATTGGGACAGAATCCCCTACATAGAGAATCTTCACTTTGAACAACCCGTACTCAGAACCTCATTATCACAACCGCATTATGTGTAAAGAATAGCATACTGAGTTAGTGCATTGGCAAAAATTATGATATATAATACATAAAGTCAAAGTCCACGACTAATGCAGTGCTACGTACAGGCTAATGTACAATGAACAATAATAGCTGATGGATGTGCAGTGTAAGCTATAAAGTGTGGACTCACAATAGATGGATAAATGCATGAAGGGTTTTTTATGTGGTTGCCATTGCAACTCTATCAATAAAGAGGTTGAATTCAAATGGAAGTCATCGGATCCTACTGCGCTGATAAGCTTCATTGTAACTCAAGGCAGCCAATCAGATATTGATATCCCTTTGATTTCGCTTACATTCAGTTTGTGTTACTCACAGAGCAGTTATAGCTGTCGGGCGTCTTGTCCTTCAGGAGAATTTCTCTCGAAAATTGGAATAAAAAATAGAGCTAAAAAGTTTAAAACGTTCTTTCAATAGGGATATGTTCACATGGCGGGGCATATTTATCGGGATAAATCTGCCAGAATTCTTCAGTAAACTTTTCTCATGTATTTTAAAAACTTTTTGTGCCTTGTCCGGCAAGAGATTTGATCACCTCAACCAGATCACCGAAACCAGTATGTGACATTTGATGAATAAAGCCTAGTGCAGAGGTCTCCAACTCCAGGCCTCAAGGGCCGCCAACAGTGCAGGTTTTCAGGATTTCCTTAGTATTGCACAGGTGATGATTCCAACTCCTGTGCAATGCGAAGGTAAATCCTGAAAACCTGCACTGTGGCGGCACTGAGGCTGGAGTTCGCCATCACTGGCCTAGTGGAATGTAGCAGTGACTATGAATCCAAACATGGCAGGTTTGAAACCAGTATAAGGAAGAAACCTATCTAAAAAGTTATGTGGTTGGTTAGAAAAGTGGCACCTAAATGTATAACACAGTGGGGCCAAAAATGTATCAAAATTTTGATGCAAATGTTGAACATTATGGGGCACGGTGGAGTCAGATGCTCCTGGTTCACAACGACGTGCGATTATTGCATGAATAAGGCTACACTGGAAGCATCAAGCCATAGGGAGGTCAGTGGATATTTTTACCTGTGGTGGCTATGTCTGTTTTAGTGATTTTTACCACATAATAATAAAAAGACTGTTTCTCTTGGATCCATGCCGTGAAGTACCTCTTGTCGCCGAATACAATCTCTTTCTGTTTCCTGTGAGTCCCTGACTTGGTTAGGATTTCAGGTATAAAGAACGCCACCGTTCATCATGAATTAGCAGTATAATAATAATATCATAATATTTAATCACTTATATAGCACCAGTAACTCCACAGCTCTTTACATAAATCAGCAACACTGTACCCACTGGGGCTCACAATCTAAAATTCCCTATCACTATATCTTTAGGGTGTGGGAGGAAACTGGAGATCCTGGAAGAAACCTACACAACGTTCAACCAGATATTTCCTTTGTGGATTTGAACTCAGAACACCAGTCCAAAGCAACAGTGCCAACCACTGAGCCACCATGTCACCCTTGACATGTGGTATCACATCCCTGTCCTGGCTCAATATGCCTAAAGTCCACCTAGTCCAACCCATTTTGGAGTAGTTGCAAGAAACTGTCGTGAAAATGCCAAAAGTGGCAAAAGTTTAGTGCAACTTCGAGTTGCTTCAAAATTTAGCAACGTTTTGAAAAATTTACACAAAGTTCTTCAAAATTGCTTTGATGAATTAGGGCCAAGGTAGCCATTTAATAGGTAGCACAAACAATATATACCAGATTATTTAAATGCATTTTAAGACTTCTTGTCTAAGTTTGTACTGTCAAAGACCCCCTTTACATCACGTTTTTGTGGATTCATGTCTATCCTTGTAAAACTGATAACCATGGATCTGATTTAACCTCCATGTATCCCTATGGGCACGGATTGGTCCTTATTGGCTTCCAATTGTGTCGATTTTGTGATGGATCCGTTTGTGTCAGCTTTTTTCCTGTCTCAAAAGCGAGCCTGCTCCGATTTTGAGCTGCCTTGAAATAATGGACAGAAACAGATCCGTGGCTGTCCATTTCAAATAACATGGAGGTCTATGGTGATGCATCAAAATGGATCCGACAAAAAATTGGATCTGTAAAACGATCCGATTTGCTGTACTGCACATGCCCAAAGCAAGCACAGCTGAATCTCTGTCTGATGATGGATCTGTGGAAACACATGGATCCGTGGGCATTAATGGCATCTGTTGGCACAGATCCATGCCTCTTCGTGTGATCCTTGAAAGTTAATTCTCACCATAATTTCAGTCCATATTCTATCCAAAATTCATGTAAAATCTTACCTCAAAATTCTCCTGTTTGTAATGGGAGATTTAGTACCCATAATTAAGCTGATTTGTTTACAGAAATCTAACAACGCCAATATTTGCAGTGGAAATATTGTCACTAGAAAGAACAAGTTAATTATTAGATTTTTAACCTTTTCCAGACATAGTTTTTTAATAATGTTCTTTGTCATTACTTCAGAGTTCCTATGGAGAGTTGTCTAATTGGAAGTGGTGCTGTGCTCTGCTGAATATACAATTTTTGGAGAAAGCAATGGGAAAATATTACCTTAGACAAATGACAGTGTTGTATGCCACTGGTAAAGCAGGCCGCCATGCAGACCGCTGCACTGATGATCCTATAAATTCCACATTTTCTCGGCTCTTTACAACATGCCCCAGAGTAACGTGCTCAACCTTTATGACACACATCCTCACCTGTATTCACATGAGCCTGAATTTCCCTTCTCTTCTCCCTCCATCACCTCCCCTTGTGTCTCTCCACTACGCTCTATTCTTCCTAAGCTGGGCACTGGTATGCAATTGAGCCATGATTTCTTTTTTGCTATATTTGGTCATGTATTCTCCATTTTCTTTTTGAACATTGTTATCCTTTCCATAGGTATTGAGATCTTAATATTTTTGTTCACTCCCTATTATCCTTTACTCTGCAAATATCATTGTTTTCTGTTTCTACCATCTTTCATGTTTCTATTTTCCTATATGTCCTTGTATTTAGAGTCACAACACCCTCTGCAGTCCCCTCTACACTATCCCCTAAACTCTAAATTATCCTACAGTATTGGGTTCTCCCTTGCCTATTCAGATTACCGCAACCCATTTTTTTTATGTGAAAATTGTGAAACCAGCCGTATTCTTGATGACCCAGTAGACATTACTCTTCCTAAAGCACCAGTCACTCATTTGTCATATATACTTTGAGGGCAATGGACATCTTGTAGCTCCACAGTGAGAATGCTCCTGACACATTCTTCAAGATGCCAACAGAGTACTTAATCAATCATAAAACCTGTATTCACCCCTGGTGATAGATATCACATTTCAGGGGAATTCGCACAATCTCCAAAAATTAAGAATGTCAAAGATAGGAGAAACACTGAACACAAACGATCCCCCCGTAGTACAAAGCAGTCCAGATTTGCACATCTGTAATATTACTGGTCAAATCCCGTCATACCCCATATACCGGTAATTCAAGAGTGGAGAGGTCCCCCAAAAATAGAAGTAGAGATGCGGTCCTTAAAAGCCCCGACATGTGTTTCACATACCGTGGGTTATTATCGCTTCTTCAGAGTGAGGATAGGGGTAGTCGCATGCTTGATAGCGATAATAACCCACAATATGCGAAACATGTGTCGGGGCTTTTAATGTGACCATACCAATGAGTGCTCCAGCCCCCTAAGCAGTGTATTGTACTATGTCACAGTCACCCTGTTCCAGGTTTTGAAGGGGTTCCCCCAAATCTGCTTCCTTCTGTGTCTTTTATCACGGTTTTTGAAATGTAACTGATAAAAAAGTCTTAATTGCAACATACTCCAAATTGTTTCTCCTATCTTTGAGAGACATATCAGTTTAGATCAAACGTTTTGGGGGTAGGTGTTAAAGGTGTTATTGAAACCGATCTGACCTTTCCATGTTCATTATCCTTAACTGATAGGGGAGACCCTCCATAACTATGTAAAAGTAGAGAAACTGTTATCTTAGGTTCAAAAGTAACTTTAGCTTCAATTTACAACCCTTGAGCTTTTCTTACAAGTGTTTTATGTTTATCTGTGCTAACATATGTAAAATGGAGAAAGTGTCAATATACTGAAAGCATAATGTTAGCATTAAGCTGTATCCATAGTTTTTCTCATATGGAGTAAATAAACCTTGACATTTCCAATCTGAAAGGTGAAGAAAGTTTCTCTACTCTTCCCACCACATTCATCCAACAAGGAGAGACAAGTAAAATGAAATGTTTGTCTTTATTTCTTCCCACCCATTGTGGTACCAGATGTATTTTAATCCACTGGTGCCATAATTGTGAAATATTGAACACTTTGATACTGTAGAAATTATTAATTGTGTAGTTATATGCAAATGTCATGAAGATGCAAAACACATTTGGAAAGATTTTAATGGTAAAAGGCACTAAAGCAAATTGACTTACACTCACGTCTGTAACAAAATGTGCAAATCCCAGTCCTTCTTTTATTGTTAGATTAAAAGCTAGATATGTTTTGCAATGAAGAATAGTCTCCATTAGTGAAGTGCATTTGCTGATTAAGAGGCTGGAATATATGAATGCTCTCAATCATGTCTTTTAACTTTAGCAATGCAATACATGTTTCCAGGAACATCAAGACGATCGGTTTGAGGATGTTTGTATTTTTTTTTTCAATGCAATGTTCTATCCTACATTTATTTAGGCCAATTTTAGCCGTAATGGAAAAACATAATTCCATTTAGAGTGAATATCTTCTGTTCTCTTGCATTGGGGTTAAGGATTTGATTTAAGAAAAAAAATAGAAAATTTATGTGAAATGCCTTTATCAATACTTATATTTTCACTGCTAAACTTGCATATTTGACCACATAAGTGGAAATATTATCAGAGAAATGCAGAACAAATTGTTGAAAAGGCATGTACGTGTCACCAGTAGTTGTCACATATTCCTAATAAAACCGGTGGCTTACATTGTTTGATAGTGAGGAACAATACAAAATTATATTGTGGTATTGTGTTAGCCAGAAAAATCAATGTAAATACTTTTATGCCCAGAAATGACAAAAGTATTCTAGGAGTCATACCTTTATTGACTAACCAGAAAAATTATATTTGCAAGCTTTGTTTTTTTTTTCCTTTTCTTTTATAAACCTTAGTGACGAAGTAGCCTTTATGCTCTGAAAATTAGCAAATATAATTTTTCTGGTTAACCAATAAAGGTATCACTCCTAGAATAGTTTTGTCATTTTTGGACATAAAAATAGGAACATTGATTGTTTGATAGTAACGTTTTCTTCTTGTTATTGAATATATCACTTCTCCCTTATGCCTCAAAACTACTGGAACAGCATTTCCATCTTGAATTGTCCTCTCACCTCTCCTCCTTCTCCCTCTTTGAGAGGTTACAATCTGGTTTCAACCTCATCATTCAACCAAAACTGCCCTAACTAATTTCATCAAAGACCTACTAACCACCAAAGGCAAGCGACACTACTCTGTCCTCCTTCTCCTGGACCTGTCCTCTGCCTTTAACACTGTAGACCATTTCCTCTTGCTACAGATTTTCTCATCTCTCAGTATGACAGACTTAACCCTACCCTGGATGTTTTCATATCTAACAGACCAGACTGTCAACGACTCCCTCTCTCATACCACTCTCATCTCGTCCTCCAATTTCTAGGACGCCTACTTTTCTCCATCAACACACTTTGGCCTTGCAAATCTCATAGAGTCCATTATCTTCACTATGCTGATGACACTCAGATCTACCTGTCTGGACCAGATATCATCTCCTTACTAACCAAAATCCCACAATGTCTGTCCACTATTTCATTTTTGTTTTCTGCTCGATTTCTAAAACTGAACATGAACAAAACAGTATTCATCATTTTTTCCCCCACCTCACTCTACCACTCTAACAGACCTATCCATCAATGTCAATGACTGTTCACTTTCCCCTGTCCCATATGCTTGCTGCTTTGGAATAACCCTTGACTCTACATTCTCTTTTAAGCCACATATCCAAGACCTTGCCTCCTCCTCCTGACTCCAACTCTGAAATATTTCCTGGATCCTTACATTCCTTGATGAAGAAACTACAAATACAGTCGTGCATGCCCTCATCATCTCCCACCTTGACTACTGCAAGCTCCTGCTTTCTGGTCTTCCTTCTAACACTCTCATGCCTTTCCAATCTATCCTTAACTCTGCTGCCCAACTAACCCACCTGTCTGCCCACTATTCCCCAGCCTCTCCTCTTTGCTGAGCCCTTCATTGGCTCCCCATTACCCAGAGGCTCCAAATTAAAACCCTAACAATGACATGCAAAGCCATCCACAACCTGGCTCCTCTGTACATCTGGCATATGGCTTCCCGGTACTTACCTACATGCAACCTATGTCCCTCACAAGATCTCCTCTACTCCCCTCTTATCTCTTCTTCTCACAAACACGTACACAAGATTTCTCCCATGCATCCCCCATACTCTGAAACTCTCTCCCCAACATATAAGACTCTCGCCTACTGTGGAAACCTTCAAAAGGAAGACCCACCTTTTCTGACAAGCCTAAAACCTGCAGTGAGCTCCAGTCCACCAAACTGCCGCACAACCAGTTTTACACACTCCTAGTGTATCCTCACCCATCCTTTGTAGACTTTGAGCCTTCATGAGCAGGGTCCTCTCTCCTCACCCGCTGTATCTGAACACCAAGGGGCACTCGTGGGCAGTGTCCTCTCTCCTCCTGTACCTATGGGTGTCGAGAATTGTTAATGATTATTCTACTTTACGCTGGACACCCCTTTTTCAAATGTAAATTGCCATGGAATAAATGGTCCTATAATAGTAAATAATAATAGTAATTAGGCATTTTGACAACAGGTTACAATTTAAAAATACATCTTGACACCATAAGTTACAGTAGCCTGTGAAAAAATAGTCTTAGTCTTACAAGGGTTGGAAACCTTGGCAGAAGGAAAGGTCATTTGGTAAAGATTAAAGTTTGGGCACTTATGAAATTCTTTACTGGGCAGAAGCCAGCATTTGCCTCTATTGGCAGCAACTGGTGATAGCTATTCAACTATCTAAATGCTGCTGTCATTCACTGACAATGGCATTCAATTTATCGGGATTCAAAGTTGTATTTTTATCCTGGTCAGCAAGATGATGGGTTGATATTGTAGCCGGAAGCCTAAAGAAGGACTTCATAAAAAACTAGATGCCTGCCTTACCAAGCCTAAGTTCATGTTGGCCTTCTCTGGCTGATTCCATCATCTGCAATATGTAAAACGGTATTGTGAAACAAGTAGATGAAATTGCAGCATCCACTTCAGGGAAGTTTAGTATAAAGTGCTTATCCAAATAATACAAAAATACAAACATGGTTGACATGGTACAAGTCTACGCGTTTCAGGCTTCAACAGCCCTTACATGTCATTATTTGGGTGGAGGCAGAGGATATTATGGACTATATGCATGCCAGTCATCTTGGCCACAGTACACGATGTTGCTTTTGACAGTGACAACATCCATGTGATTCAGTGTCAAAAATATAACATTTTTAAGAAAATTTGGTGAAGAAAAATTCAAAAGATTTGTTCACCTCTACGGTATAATGTATGGCCAGATTTTTATTGCAAGTATGACCCTATATTTACAATTTGTACTGTGAGTCATATGTAAGTAAATTGAACAATTACAGTGATTTCAATACAATCGCAGTCATGTGTAGGGTAATATATGAAATATATATCTATGATATGCATAATTATATCATGTAAAATGCTATGTAAAATAACATCAGACAAATGAGGGTCTGTGCCCTGCTGCCAAATCTACTACTTGACCCTGTAAATGGATGTAAATTGAAAGTATTCTCTTATGTGGCACTTTGGCCACTCTTAAATGAAATGTCCGATATAGGAAAAAAAATTGATGCGTAGATGCACTTAAAATAAAAAAAAATAGCATACTCATCTTCTGGATCTGTGCCAGCTCTGGAAGTGATGGAAGTCAGAGGATCATTGAAGCCTATGATTGGATGCCACAGCCAGGTGACTAAAATATTGACTAATAAGAAAAACACCTGGTGCTGTGCTTAGTCATCTGACTAAACAGTTGTTACTGCCACAATCATAAAAATCCAGTCTATTAAAATATTAAATATTTCCCAAATTTGTACTTTCTTCAACCCTGAATCTACTTTCATGTTAGTGCATGCCTTCATCATCTCCCACCTCAACTACTGCAAATCCTCTTTGGCCTCCTAACAAACACTTTCACACCTCTCCACTCTGTCCTGATCTCTGCAGCCTGAGTAATATACATCTCTCCTTGCTACTCCTCCGCTTATCCCTCTCTAAAAATCCCTTCATTACCTCTCAGTTCTCCAACGTATGCAGTTCCAACCAGTAACATTGACCTACAAAGCCATCTATAATCTGTCTCCTCCATATATCTCCAAACTGATCTCCCGATATCTTTCCACATGTACTCTCTGATTCTCCCAAGACCTCCTTCTCTCCTCTACACTCGTATGTTCCTCATAATTCATCTTCAAAAACATTTCTCGAATATCCTTCATCATCTGGAATTCGGTGGCCCAACACGTCCGATAATCCAACATATTCAGAACTTTCAGACAAAACTTGAAATCTCATTTTACAGCTTTCAATGACCCTCCTGCTACCTCATCACAATGAGAGCTACCACAACCCCTCAACCTACTCTCAACTTCCCTAGTATCATGTAAACTGTAAGCCCATGAGGGAAGGGTCCTCTCCCCTCTGTACCAGTTTGTCAGTTAGTTTGTTCTTTGTATGTTGTATGTAAAACTCTTTTCACATGGAATCATGGAATCAAGGGTGCTGTAAAAATAATTAACCTTAGTAATAAATTCATGCTTATGGTAAATGCCATAAAGGAAAAAATAATCAAAATGCCAGAATTACATTTTTTGGTCACTCCACTTCCATAAATAATGCACTAAAAAGCGATCAAATCATTGTATGTTCCCTAAAATGTTAATAGCTCACAACATAACAAACAAGCCATAAAATATCTCCATGTACATAAAAATAAAAACAATGCAGGTTTTAACAAATTTTTCTTTTAACTTCTATACTTAAAGTGAACCTGTCACCAGGTTTTCCCGATATAAACCACGGCCACCACCAGTAAGTCCTTATGTACAGCATTCTGGAATTCTGTATATAAGTACCCATGCCAATCTGTATAACATTAAAAAAATGTTTTATTATAGTCACCTTTAGGGCAGTTGTTAGGCATTGCTGATCTTGATTAGGTGCATCCTTTCCTCTTGCAATCGGCATCCTCTTTCCCTGCTTCTCGCGGATGACGCTTCCTACGTTATCCAAACATGACCTCCATTGCACTCCTGCAGGTGTGCACATCTCTCTGCTCTGCCAAGGCAGAGTAAAGTATTGTAGTGCGCATGTGCAGACGTTCTTTTGCCTTTCTCCATGCCTGCACAATACAGTACTTTTCTCTGCCCTCAGCAGGGAATAGAAAAGTTTGTGTGCGCAGGAGTGCAATGAAGGACAATGTGTGAATGATGTAGGAAGCATAATCGACATGAAACAGAGGGTGATTGTGATCACAAGAAGAGAGGAAGCACCAAATCAAGATCAGTAACGCCCATTAAACCTGACCGCCAATTAGGTGAGTATAACTTGCCATATCAAAGTAAATCAATATTGCAAGATTAAACCATGTCTAGTGTATAGACCAGAGGGTACCCTTGTCCCCATTTTAAAGATCCAGTGAGATTCTTTTTTAAAAGCTTGCGTTTTTCGTCCGCCCTCTGAAATGGTTAATAACCTTTTCAATCCCAGAGAACACTAAAGTGGAAGTCCCCCCCCCCCCCATGACAAGTGGCAAAATGATGTGACACTGCTGAGATGTATAGAGCACTAGGACTGTAGGAATCAGAAATGTGTCTTTTTAACTGCCTTACTGCAACCAATATATTGCACCGTACACGCTATGCATTCAATCAAATAGACTACATTGGTGGTGCAACAGTTAATAAAAGACTTGATGTAAAATTTTTGACCATTGCTGTTAAACACAAAACTGTCAGTTTTCTGCACATACCCACATGCAATACACCTAGTGTGTCTGCATTTAATAAAACCCTGTAACCTCAACCAGGTTCTGTTGTTATTCATAACCGCGGATTGAAAAAAGTTGGGCAAGAGAATTGAGCCGAGAGAAGGGGCCTTTTTAGCAACGAAACACATGGACATTCTGCAAGAATACGTGCAAGCTTCGGGTCATGGTTTAGGAGAGGAATATATTTTTTGATGATTTTGACTATTTTATTGTATTGTGGGCTGTATCTTGTAGAGAAGATGATCGCACTGTTGTGGGCATTATTTTTCCCTTGTGACATTTTTAACAAATCATTTTAATTTATCCCATCAACAATGCAGTCTGCTCTCTCTAAGATTCTCCTAGAATAGCCACAATTTTTAAGGCGTTTTTTTTATCTTTTGAGATTCAATCCTATATAGTCCCAGTTCACTACAGTTGTGTTTTGTGCGTATTAATTTCCCCACAGGAATATTCCTGATCACATATTCCGGGTGGCAGGACCTGCATCCAGGATCGAATCGGTGGCGGTGGGTTTCCTGTATGGGCTTACCAAAACCCCTCCATTCTGACCAGTTAGTGTGACATCCAGAAAATTAATACTACTATGGTCACAAAAATGAGTGAATCGGAGGTTGAAGTCATTATTATTGATGTAACCCACAAACTCCTCAGCCTCTCCATGGACTCCCTCCATACCAGCAGGGTGTCATTGATATATCTGGCATACAAGATAATGCTGACTTGGAAGGGGTTACTGGGGGAAAAGATGTATCATTGTTCCCAAATACCTATGACTAAATTAGTCAGGGTAGGGGAGAACTTAGCCCCCATACTTACACCCTGCTTCCGCAAATAGAAGCATCTGTCAAAGGCAAAGAAGTTGTGGGTTAACAGAAAATCCACTACCATCAAAACTAAATCCTGAACTGAGGGGGAGTATGCACTGTATTTTTCAAGAGCATAGGAAAGGCAACTCATAGCGACTCGGTGGGGAATTAAAGGGTACAGTTCTGTTACATTGCAGCTTAACCACATGTGAAAAATGAAGAAAATTGTCATCCTTTGCTCACCTATTCTTCAGCCCTTCTGCTACTCACCACCACCTGTTCGGTCCTCCTCACATCTTCTGATCCCCCTGGCACTAGCATTGGAATCTTTAGACCTCTCACACTTTGCTAGACATTCAGATGTCATGACGCTCAGGCGGTTCTGCACAAGAGCTGAGAGAGGTAAAGGCTAGGGTCACACTTGAGCCCTGGATCCGTTAAAACCACCAGTTTTTCAACTTGAATTTTAGAAATACTGATGGTTTTAACGGATCTATAGGCTCCCATGCAAAAAACGCAGTGTCAAAATGTACTGCTAAAAAACGTTATGCATTTTTTTATTGCACCCAAAAATACAGCTAGCAGCGTTTTAGGGTGCAGTAAAAAACCGCATGGTGTTTTTTTTAACATGAGGCCTTATGGGAAACGCATCCGTTAATGCATGGTACATATAGGTACCAAGCGTTAACGCATAGCGTTTTTTAGATGAAAAAATAGCAATTTCCAAAAACGGAATCAGGTTTTGAAAACGCAGAAAAACTGCATACCAAGTGTGACCCTAGCCAAACAGTGTCAACAAGTGGCATGACCTCACACATAACTTGTGCAGAACTCACCTGGGTGTCATGGCATCTGGAAGTCTGCCACTGCCAGAGGGAAGGAGAGTCTATTGCAAGAGGATCAGAAAATGCAGCAAAGACCGGATAGGTGGCGGAGACTTGCATAGAGGCTGAAGATGGAAGCATTGAGGTAAGTATAAGGATTTTGTTATTTTTTTTAACCATTTGATGACTCATTATGATTAGAAAAAATAATTACCGATTGACATAATTATGCTAAATTCGCATAGAAGTGAGTTACAAATAATCAACATTTTGGGAATGTGGATTTTTCTAAATGTCAGTAGAATTCCAATTTATTCACTCACCTCTAACAGTGATGTCACAGAACTATAAGATACAAATTTTCGCATTAAAAACCAGCATGTACATGTACATATTATTTTTCTTATTTTAAAATGTACTACTTTAAAAGGTTGACCATCTACTTTGATATTGATGATTTTACTGTAGGTCATCAATATTAATTCAGTGGGGAGACTTCCGTTTCCGGCCATGGTGGGTAGTAGCAGCTGAGCCACGAGCTCCCGCTCCCCACGCCGGGATTAACACTTAATTCCCCTGCAAAAGTGACTGCACGGGCACCACATGCCGGGGAAACACAGAGGCAAAGGGGCCAGCACCCGCCCGGGCCCCTCGGCGACCGCAGCACCCGGAATCAAACGCTTCCTGAGGAGCACGGGCAGGAGGGAGGAGGACCACAACGCCGGCATGCAGGCGGAACACGTGGGGTCCGACCCGGCAGGTCCCCACAAGGCAGCCGCCGGAAAAGACGCCCGGAGCCCTGTGGAGCAAGAGGGGGTCCTCCCCCGACAAGCGGCATCCACACAGTACCCGCCCGGCACCCCCGGCCCGCTCCTCCCGGCCGAACAGCGGGAGGGACAGGGGCCGCACGTGCTGCAGGCTGCTGCGGATCAGAGCCCGACATCGCTGCAGCACCCCCGACATCCTGACAGAGGCCGGCACTCTCCAGAGGACGTCCTCCAGCCACACCGGCTCCCAAAGTCCCCAGAGGCAGCAAGGGAGCCCTGCAAAGCACAGAAGGAGGCCCTGGCCCCACCGCAACCCGCAGCACACGCTTCTGAGATACAGCCCCCTCCAGAGGTCGCCGGCTGGCATCGCAGGCCCTGGACTCCGCAGGCAGCAAGACCTCAACCACAGAGGGGGGTCCAAACAAGGCAACACGGACCCCCACACCCCACAGGGGCCACAACCAACAGAGAAGGTAACGGGAGGGAGGGGGTGAATGGCCCCATAAGCCCAGCAAGCCACAGAAGCCTAGAGCCCACAGCTGAAGCGGGAAGGCCAGGCAGCCCACAACCCTGCACCCCTAGAGGACCCTACACCATAACACATTGGCAGCAGAGGCCCCAGAGACACCCATGGCCCACCAACATCCAGGCCGCACCGCCCACTGTTTGGCCCTATTTCGCCCCCCCCACGGGCATTGCCCCCGGCTACCCAGGCCCTATCCCGATCCCGCAGACCCACCCAACTACCCTAGCAGCAGACAGAGGGGCCTGGGAGGACCTAAGAGCCCGCATCCACTTCATCCCGCCCAAGGAGGAGATGGAGGATTTCCTCACTAAGATAGAATCCTCGTTCAGGGCAGAGGTGGCAACACTCAAGGAGGAATGCCAGCAGCTGGCAAGGAGAGTCAACCCCTCTGAATCCATCATAGCTGGGCTAACTGGCCGCTTGACGGCCCTAGAACGTCAGGTCTCCCTCCAAACATCAACAATCGAGCATTTAATGGACTCAATGGAGGACTTAGAGAACCGCGACAGGAGGAATAACATTAGGGTCCGAGGCCTACCAGAAACCATCCCCGCCGGGGACCTAGATACCACACTTCGGGGGTTCCTCAACTCTGCCCGCCACAAGCCCGACAACACACCCCTGGAATTCGACAGGGCCCACAGATCCTTGGCCCCCCCACCTCCAGAAGGAGCTAGACCTTGGGATATAATCTGCAGAGTCCATAGCTACAAAGCCAAGGAGGACATACTAACTAAGACCCGGGGTCAGGACCATATTCTATTCCAAGGCCAACCGATCCAAATCATGCAGGACCTGTCCCGCCGCACACTCCAGAAACGTAGAGCCCTCAGACCCCTGCTAGAAGAGCTCCGCAGAAGGGAAGTCCCGTACTCATGGGGCTTCCCCTTCCGCCTCCAGGTCCGCAGAGATGGCCAATCTTTCGTGATCTCACACCCGAGGGACATCCCCACGTTTCTAAAAGACCTAGAGATCCCGACAGCAGGGATCCACATCACAGAGTGGCCTGACATACGAGGGGGTGGGTATGAGACCCAAACACCCAGAGAACGACAGTCATGGTACCGGGCAAAGGGGGGGCCCCTAGGAGTAGGGGGCACCGAAGGAAGGGTCCCAACCCCAATGGGAAGATCTACCCTCCACACTCCCCCACCAACGGCCACAACCTACCATATGGACAGAGGCCGCCACTACAGGGCACCCCCCCTCAACACCACCGGGCCATGCGGCCACCTGAATCGCCACACCTCGGATACGGTCTTGTCGTGTTGGCCCGCACCATAGCTTGGGTGAGCAAACACCCTCCCAGGTCCTGGACCTGCCTAATACCTAACGTGTCAATCTACCCTTTGATATGCCGATCTTATTCCCCCCACCTGCTCCTCTTACGCTCTCCCCCTACCCCTCATGCTACCTCCCTACCCGCACATCCTCCCTCTAGCCTTCCCACCCACCTGTTTACCCACCCCACTCCATGACCCTAATACCTGCTCTCCTTATAGCCCCCCCCACCCACCTGCTTACCAGCCCCTCTTCTGGCCCCCTACTAGCCTCTCAATCTGCTTCTCTAACAACCCCCCACTTACACTCCCACGCACCCCGGTTTCTACCTCCCTATTCACCCCCTTTCTCACTCTCTCCCCCTACCCCTCATGCTACCTCCCTACCCACACCCTCCCTCTAGCCTTCCCACCCACCCCTCCTCATGACCCTATTACCTGCTCTCCCTATAGCCCCCCCCACCCACCTGTTAACCAGCCCCTCTTCTGGCCCCCCACTAGCCTCTCAATCTGCTTCTCTAATAACCCCCCACTTACACTCCCACGCACCCCTGTATCTACCTCCCTATTCACCCCCTTTCTCACTCCTGCTACCACCAGCTTAACCGACATTTTAATCACCCTCTCACTTACCTTACCTCATGCCTTTTTTATTTGCTCACCAATTTGCTTAATTATTTGCTTTAATATGTTTTGTTTTAATATGTTTTGTTTTATTATTTACAATTTTACATACCTTTGATATGCCGTTACTGTATGCCTATTATTTACCCACCTATATGTTTGCCTTCTTTGTACTCGGTACTTGTATTTTTATTTTTATATGCCTTTGCTGCCCTCCTACATGCCTCCGTACCCGCCCTTATGCTCACCTTCTTTGATGCCCTTACACCTGCCCCTCTACCTGCCTAAACATTCACTTTTAGTAGTTGCACCTTGTTTTACGGCACATTACCTCAACAATCACTTTTGCCAACTAGTTGATGTGTTACCACAATGCGAAATCCCCGGCGTGGGGAGCCCCGAACGTCGGAAAGGTCAAAAACCCCAAAAGGAGATCCGTACACTGCCGGCGGCAGATCCCACACACCGACTCCACTCCCATCGCTGACCCCACGTGTGAGCAGCCCCCCCCCCACCAGCAAAACCGCACAGTCCTCCCCACTTACTCCCACACCCGGACCAATTCCCACCCCCCCCCGCACACAGACCCCGCACCAGCCACCACCCCCCACACACACGCACACACAAACACCCAGGCCCACGTGGCGACGTTGCACAGAGCCACAGCCCGCCCCTCGAGCTTAATTAAACCCCAAAAAAAAAAAACAAAAAAAAACGGATGGACCCCTTACACCATGGCCTCATTAAAAATTGGAACCCTCAATGCACGAGGCCTCAACACCCCCCAAAAACGCTCACAAATCCTTAACGCCATGAACAAAAGGAAGACCCAGATCATCCTACTTCAGGAGACACACTTTAAAACAGGGTCCATTCCCACCATAAACAACAAACTATACTCGACATGGCTTCATAGCACCAACCCTGAATCCAGGTCCCGGGGAGTATCAATCGCGATACACAAAAATCTACCACACTCGGTACTCGATTCCCAGATCGACCCAGGGGGGAGATACATATTCCTAAAACTGAGGGTGACCAACAATATCCTGACAGTAGTCAACTGGTACCTACCCAACAGAGACCAGACGAGGGTCGGGAGAGCCCTACTAACCCGTCTCGCTGACTTCGCAGAGGGGACCACGATTATTGGAGGGGACTTCAACTTCACAATGGACCCCACCTGCGACTCCACCTCCGGCAGAGGGACAATCCCAGCCAGACGACTGAAAGCCTTCAAAAGGCTTCTCCACACTCTCCAGCTAGTGGACGTGTGGCGCATCCTAAACCCCCAAGGTAGAGACTACACCTACTACTCCCACGTTCATAACTCCTACAGTCGGATAGACATGTTCCTAGTGAGCCACCACGCACTCACCTGGGAACCGGCAGCCACCATCGGGGACCTCTACCTGTCAGACCACGCCCCGACAACCCTGACCTTAACACTACCCGACTCAGCCCGGAGACCATGGACCTGGAAACTCAATAGCAACCTCCTGAAAGACAATGTATGCCTGACAGACCTAAAAAATGACATAGAAGCTTTCACCCAAATCCACGCCTCAGACCCGACCCCCCAGCCCATTAAATGGGAAGCTCTGAAATGCTACCTGAGGGGGACCCTAATAAAACATGGGACCAGACTCAAAAAGAAGCAAGCGGAAGAGATGACAACCCTCCTGGCCCGAATACATAACCTGGAAACGACACACAAGAGGTCACTAGACCGAGAGGTCCTAGCGGAACTAGTCCTGAAACGACAAGAGCTCAAAACAAAGTTAGACCAGAAATTCCAACGTCAGACGGAAAGGTCAAAGGGCTACTTCTACAGGAATGCAAACAAATGCGGCAGACCGCTAGCGCGCCTCCTACACCCCAGGACGAACTGCACCTTCATCCCGAAAATTAAGCGGCAGCGAGGTACAGACACGTACAACCCAGAGGAGATTGTAGAGGAGTTCCGCTCCTACTACAAAAACCTATACAACCTCAAAGATCGACACCCAGAAAAACCACATGAAGACCTCTCCCGAAAGACCCGGGACTATATCACCTCCACGGCAATCCCACACCTCGAAGCAGCAGACGTCGAGGCGCTTGAAACAGCAATCTCAGAACAAGAGATCCAGACAGCCATCAACTCCTCACCCCTGTCAAAATGCCCGGGGCCAGACGGGTTCACCCCGATATTTTACAAGACCCTGCAGACACAGCTCTTACCCCAGATGCAGGCCACCTTCAACTCAATCACGGCCGAAACACACTTCGCCCCACAATCCCTGGAGGCCCATATCAGCATCCTACCCAAACAAGGGAGAGACCCCACACTGACGACGAACTACAGGCCCATCTCCTTACTGAACATCGACATAAAGATATACTCAAAGATCCTGGCGGACAGGCTAGCCCCTCTTCTCCCCTCCATTATCAACATGGACCAAGTGGGCTTTATCAAAGGACGCGAAGCCAGGGACAACACAATCAAGACACTACTCCTCATAGAGAAGGCGCAAAGTCAAAAAGTCCCCCTCAGCCTACTATCAATCGACGCTGAGAAGGCCTTCGACAGAGTCCACTGGGGCTTCATGAAGGAGGCACTAACCCAAATTGGATTAGGCCCCAAATTCCTGCACAAGTTGTTTACCCTTTACTCGGCCCCATCAGCGAAGGTCCGAGTCAACGGCCTCTTGTCCACGCCGTTCTCGGTCAGCAATGGGACGCGACAGGGATGCCCCCTATCTCCCCTCCTTTTCGTTGTAGTCATAGAACACTTAGCCAATTCCATTAGAAGAAACAACGACATACACGGGCTACGATCGGACTCATACCACCATAAGGTAGCCCTATACGCGGATGACCTCCTCCTCTACATCTCCCAACCCCAAATATCAATGCCAGCCCTCCTACGAGAACTCGAAACCTTTGGGTCCCTGAGTAACTTCAAAATAAATTTCTCCAAGTCGGAGGCGCTGAACATATCCCTAACCGCAGAAGACTTAGCTCCCCTAAAAACAGGCTTTCCATTTAAGTGGAAAGAAGAAACCATCAAATACCTAGGGGTACACATCCCCGCCGACCTGTCGAAACTATACCTACACAACTACCAACCCCTCCTCTCGCAATTGGAAACACAACTGGCCGCATACAGGGTACTGCAGATCTCCTGGCTGGGAAGGATCAACGTAACCCGGATGGATATCCTCCCCCGCCTCCTGTACATCTTCCAGACCATCCCCATACATCCCCGCAGAGACTTCTTCTCCAAGCTACGCTCCCTGATAGGGAAATTCGTCTGGAAGGGAGAGAGGCCAAGGGTACACAGGAACATCCTATCTGACCCCGCCGAAGTAGGAGGACTGGACTACCAGACCCCCATAGATACTTTGTGGCGACATCCCTAGTCCGTCTGATTGACTGGGAATTCAGGTCCCACTCCAAACGATGGGTGGTCCTGGAACAGGAAGGCACAACGGTACCCCTACGGTACCTCCCATGGCTCCAACACACAGAGCCACAACGGACAGTAGTCTCCTACAGCCTTACCAAAGACACCCTGCGAATATGGCAGGCCTACACCAACGGGACACCGGAGAGGGGGACGTCAAGCCCTCTTACTCCCCTCTTCTCAAACCCCGCCTTCCAACCAGGGATGAACAGACACACGTTCCTGCATTGGAGAAAAACTGAGGACGTCCGCATAGGCCAGATCCTACACCTAGGAGACCTGCCCCCCCTGGAATCGCTACAACAACAATCAACAACCAAGCCCCTACAGCGGCTCGAATTCCTCCAACTACAATCCTACCTGACATCGTCGGCACAGACAAGCAAGTTCAGACAGCTCACCACCCCAATGGAAGAACTGTTCACACGCGACTACCCACCAACCCATGAGGTCTCGGAGATTCACCGCATCCTCTCAGGGAAGAGGGGAACAAACAAACGCTCCTTTCAACTGGCTTGGGAAAGGGAACTAGGAAGAGAGATCTCCTGGCCCGAATGGAAGAAAAGCTTCCTATTCACGCGTAAAATGGCAAACTCATGCCTAGCCCAAGAAAAAAACTACAAAATCTTATACAGATGGTACCGCTGCCCAGACCGTCTCCACATCATCTTCCCCACGGTCCCAAACACATGCTGGCGATGCGGAACAGAGGAGGGAACCACGCTCCACATATGGTGGAACTGCACAGCAATCCAGGGTTTCTGGGAAGGGGTGTTCCGAAACTATTCCCTCATCACGGGCAGACGAGTAATCGGCAACCCCGAGATAGCCCTACTGTCAATCTACCCCGGACAGGTGAAAAACACAAAAAGAGACATCCTACGCTTCTGCATGTCGGCCGCCCGCTCTGTCATCCCACGCTACTGGAAATCTCCAGAAAAACCCCCCATGGTCGACTGGTGCATGGAAATGTTAGACATCAGCCAGATGGAGGAGCTAGCGGCCGAAAGCACAGGCTCGATGGACAGTTACAACACCATATGGATGGAATGGACCCTGTTCAGAGACTCCCCTGACTTCAGCAAACTATTTTCACAGCAGCACTAAGCCAGCCCGCACTAAACGGGGAGGAGACACGAAGGATCCGAGTGGCTCACACCAACCCCCGCCACCTCTCCCCCTCCTAACGAAACCCCCACCCCCGAACACCACCAATCCCTACCACACCCCCGAGAGGTCCACGCCAGATGACCCAACCCCAGGCCCTCCCCCCCATAACCCCCACCTGCTCCCCACCGCACCACGAACCTCACCCCCACCCACCACCCCGCCCCCCCCACATCAAGTCAGACACCCCACGCCCCCACTCCCCATACCCCCGCCCGGCACTCACCCGGCACAGCCAACCCCCCCCCCCTTCTCCCCCGGACCCCAAACCCCACACCCCTGAAAGAGTTAAAGTTATCCTTGCTCACCCACGCCCCGCGTTGGCAGGTAAAATGCTCTCAACGGCACAGACGTACTCCAACTGTAACCTATTTAACTTTGTATATTGACATTGTGTATCCGAAGACATGCATAAACTGTACCTGCTGCAACACTCTTTTCCCAATAAAAATGATTGAACAATATTAATTCAGTGGTAGTCCACCACCAGGCAGCAACCAAACCAATTATTTTGAGAGTTGGTGATGGCCGAATACAAGCAGTTGGTGTAAATTGTTTAGCAGCTGCTGCTGGGTACTGCACATTTGCACCTATTCATATATTGTGTATCAGTAACATATGAATGTCATAAAGGAGTGTCTGTGCTTGACAACCCTTTCTATAAAACAGAGAGTTAAGAGATGCAAATAGAGGGTTTTTTGCTCTGATTGACCATGCCTATCTATTTACTACATGGTTGGTCTTCAACGTTTATTACTACTTTCCCTATGCTTTGGCCATAAGCCCTGTAATGATAAATTAACATGTTCATATCATACAGTCCATGCTAGGATTGCTGTACTTGACCTGACTGATGGGTTTCTTGGCCTCAACTAAATTCCTTTTAGGCAAACATGACACTGTTAGTTCAGGTTAGGAGACCTGTGGTTGGGCTGAGTATTGCCAATGGTATAATATTGACTTGTTAATTCAGCCTTTGTAGCTGTCACCAGAGCACCAGAAATACATTACACATCACTATCAGGAAACCAACAGAATTCTGAAATTAATATTCCTACATTCATTTTGGGTTACATGATGGGTTTATTCCTTAAAGTGGAGTCCTTAACCACTTTCAGACTGGGCAATTTTCCATTTTTGTACTTTTGATTTTCCCTTCCATTCTTCCCAGAGCCATAACTTTTTATTTTTGGTCTATATAGAGGAATGAAGACGGGGTTTTTTTGTGGGAAGAATCATAGTTTTGAATGAAACCATTCATTTTAACATTCAATATAGTGGAAAATGAGAAAACAAATTGTGTGGCATGGTTATAATCTGAAAACATATTACAAAGTCCAGCTCACCATTGTTATCACCACTTCTGTCCAGAGCTCGTATAAAGGCTCTGCCATAGCCTGAGTAAACCAGCTAGTGATGCAAAACAGATCCAGCTTCATGAACAGGTTCTTATTTATTCATATAACATTATTGCACATGACATTATATGACAGATAAGATGGAGTTAAAGTAATGCCGCATTCCATATCTACACGTTTGGGGTCTTACCCTTAGTTACCCCCAAAATGTGTAGATGTGGTATGAAGGCGTCACTATAACGCCATCTCATCTGTCATCTAATGTTCAATATAACATTGAAATTTGACTAAAGACGAACCTGTTTGTAGAAAGGGATCCAATTTTCTTCATTATATGGTTATACCGCATTTTCAAGTTCACAATGTTTGGGAGCGGGTTATTTTTACGGACTTTATTGTATGTTACAAATGATTTGCAATATTATTCTTCTCCACATCAGTACAATTATAACAATGCCAAACTTAAGAGACAAAGAAACCAAGAGGGTACCAAGCTATAAAAGGGATCAACCTAAAGCATACCATGAGAATGCCAGTAAACAAGAAAAAGAAGTATGCCAAAAGAAAAAAGGATCACCTATAAACAACAAATGTTTGTTGAAATATAAGCCAAAAGAAAAAACACATTGAAAAACACTTAAAATATCTCAATAGTTGTAAGAATGTGTACAGAGAAGACCACAATAGAGTTTCAGTCTGCCCTATCTATTCACGTGATACACAGAACACAAATAACAGGTAAAATAAACCTAGATCATAATATGATACTTATCAAAATTGAGGAGGTAATGTTGATACAATGAATGCAAATGGGCCATATAGGGCATCTATTCCTGTTGGGGTGCATTGATATAGTGCCTAACAGCCCGCCTAATCTAATAGTAGGGGCGTAAGTAATAGGCTGGGCAAACATTGCATGACACATGTATGAATGGCATCATATCGGAACCTCATTCTATGTGCATAAAGCCCCCCCCCAGTAATTGCCCCCTCCAAGAGAAGGCAGTTGTGTATGATTGGAGCGCTGGTATTTTGCACCTGCTTTTCCCTTTTCCTATATAACTAAAGCTTACTGCATCCTCCTGCAGTGCATTTGGTCACAGACCATATAGCTGCTGTGGTGAGGTTTTCAGCTCATGTTCCATTTTATATTATTATTCACTCTTTTGTCATGTGATGCCCTGGAAAGCGGTAAAAAATTCAAAATATGGCAAAGTAGCAAAATAAAAGCACAATTCCACAATTGTTTTTTGGATTTTATATTAGTAGCATTCTTTTTAACAGAAAGTTGTCCGGGGAATATGATTCTCCAGGTCAGTACGAATTCGGCGATTCTATACATGCAACTACTGAAACAAACTTCAGAACTTTGTTTTCAGGATATGGGGCTTTGTTTTTTGGGCCTTGAGACAATTATATTACTGATGTTATTTTGGAGTAGCTAGAATGTCTTTATTACTTCTTATTACTTTTGTGTGCTGTTGTGGAGGACAAACAGCTGTAATTTTTTTTCCTCATTTCGCCATTTATCAATCAGATTAATTTATTTTACATTTTCTTTCTTTCAATGCTCTTTTTTATTGCAATGTTTCACATACAGAAGTTATATAACAGATAGAACATGCAGTACAGACCAAAAGTTTGGACACACCTTCCCATTCAAAGAGTTTTCTGTATTTTCATGACTATGAAAATTGTAGATTTACACTGAAGGCATCAAAACTATGAATTAACACATGTGGAATTGTATACTTAACAAAAAAGTGTGAAACAACTGAAAATATGTCTTATATTCTAGGTTTTGTCAAAGTAGCCACCTTTTGCTTTGATTACCGCTTTGCACACTCTTGGCATTCTCTTGATGAGCTTCAAGAGGGAGTCACTGGAAATGGTCTTCCAACAGTCTTGAAGGAGTTCCCAGAGATGCTTAGCACTTGTTGGCCCTTTTGCCTTCACTCTGTGGTCCAGCTCACATCAAACCATCCCGATTGGGTTCAGGTCTGGTGTCTGTGGAGGCTAGGTCATCTGGCGTAGCACCCCATCACTCTCCTTCTCGGTCAAATAGCAATTACACAACATGGAGGTGTGTTTGGGGTCATTGTCCTGTTGAAAAATAAATGATGGTCCAACTAAATGCAAACCGGATGGAATAGCATGCCGCTGCAAGATGCTGTGGTAGCCATGCTGGTTCAGTATGCCTTTAATATCGAATAAATCCCCAACACTGTCACCAGCAAAGCACCCCCACACCATCACACCTCCTCCTCCATGCTTCACAGTGGGAACCTGGCATGTAGAGACCATCCGTTCACCTTTTCTGCGTCGCACAAAGACACGGTGGTTGGAACCAAAGATCTCAAATTTGGACTCATCAGACCAAAGCACAGATTTCCACTGGTCTAATGTCCATTCCTTGTGTTCTCTAGCATAAACAAGTCTCTTCTGCTTGTTGCCTGTCCTTAGCAGTGGTTTCCTAGCAGCTATTTTACCATGAAGGCCTGCTGCACAAAGTCTCCTCTTAACAGTTGTTGTAGAGATGTGTCTGCTACTAGAACTCTGTGTGGCATTGACCTGGTCTCTAATCTGAGCTGCTGTTAACCTGTGATTTTGAGGCTGGTGACTCGGATGAACTTATCTTCCGCAGCACAGGTGACTCTTGGTCTTCCTTTCCTGGGGCGGTCCTCATGTGAGCCAGTTTCTTTGTAGCGCTTGATGGTTTTTGCAACTACACTTGGGGACACTTTCAAAGTTTTACCAATGTTTCAGACTTACTGACCTTCATTTCTTAAATTAATGATGGCCACTCGTTTTTTTTACTTAGCTGCTTTTTTCTTGCCATAATACAAATTATAACAGTCTGTTCAGTAGGACTATCAGCTGTGTATCCACCAGACTTCTGCACAACACAACTGATGGTCCCAACCCCATTTATAAGCCAAGAAATCCCACTTATTATACCTGACAGGGCACACCTGTGCAGTGAAAAGAATTTCCGGTGACTACCTCTTGAAGAGGAATGCCAAGAGTGTGCAAAGCAGTAATCAAAGCAAAAGGTGGCTACTTTGAAGAACCTAGAATATAAGACATATTTTCAGTTGTTTCACACTTTTTTGTTAAGTATATAATTCCACATGTGTTAATTAATAGTTTTGATGCCTTCAGTGTGAATGTACAATTTTTTATAGTCATGAAAATAAAGAAAACTCTTTGAATGAGAAGGTGTGTCCAAACGTTTGGTCTGTACTGTACATTGAGATTGCATAAACCTTCTGCCACTATACTCTTTGAGGGTATATCTAATGTGAAACGTAGAGGGGGTAGACGTAAGTAGGAGTAAAATAAGATTGAGGACAGTGGGGGGTGGAGGCAGAGAGGGGAAGGCAGTGGGTACTTTGGGGGGTTGGGGGGGGGGATAAGGATATTCAGCTAGAGGCAGCTTGGAGATAGTAATTTGAATGAGATCGAAAACAGATCCATGGTGACCAGACCTCCTTGAACTTAATCGAGTTATGCCACACCGCTGTAGCTAGTTCTGCTGTACAGTAAAGCAAATCTATTTTACTATATAAGTGCAACGTAGAAGGTATAAGAGGGGCTCACCAATGCGTTGGGATCACTGATTTCGCAGCTTTTTGCAGTGATTTTACATTTTGATAGATTGGACTTTTACAAATGTGACAATATCAAATATTTGTATTTTTTTTATTCTAACGGGGGAAAAAGAGGTTGAATTGAACCTTTAATTTTTCTTATATTTTTTTCATACTGTATAAAAAGTATTTTCTACTTTAAACTGTACTACTATGCACCCTTAAGGTATTTGAACCTCTGATCATTTCTACACAGTAATTTGTATTTATTTATTTATTCCCTTATAACGCTATTAATTCCTCAGCGTTCACAGACGTGACCATCACTGTCTCCATTCTGGCTCAGAATTTAAATTCTCAATCAGTATGTCCTTGGAGTGTGGGAGGAAACTGGAGAACCCGGAGGAAACCCACATAAACATGGGGAGAACATTCAGGCTCCTTACAGATGTTGTCCTTGTTTGGACTTGAACCTAGGATCCCAGCGCTGCGAGGCTGCCACAGAACTGATACATATAGCAAAAATCACTGTCTCCTATAAACACCAGGGCCAAGGGTTTGCTTTCACAGGAGTACCGTGATGACAGGCACATAGGCTGTCAGCAGACCCCTGGCTATCTCCTCTGCAACACGTTGGCGTCTCTTAATTGCATTGTGTGAATACCAATGAGCAGTTAGAACAGTGAATCCCACTGAAGCTCACATATAGATAGCGGCATTTAACAGGTTTACAGCCGCGGGCACAATATCACGGCAATCATCTGCTAGAAAAGATGCAGGCTTAGCTTACGAGCCCGCATTAAAGTCAGGAAGCCAGCATGTGACCTACATAGTAGGTCATATGTCGGTAAAGGGTTAATATTCATATCAATTTCAGCGCAACACTGCTACAGACAGCTACTCACCACAATTAATAAAATAATATTTCCAAAAAGTGTGTCTGAATATTCCTATAAGCCTTATTTCTCACATCCTTTTATTACATTTTACTTGTTTAAAAGAATGGACTTGATTTAAATATTATGTAATTTTATACATTCGGCTTCTTGACCTTTTGTAGTAATAAGATTTCTCATCGACAAGATGACGCCTACACAGATGGAAGCCCAGTCATGGACACAGCAACTGGCAAATTTGTGATCACAGCAAGCATTTTTCACTTACTAAGCCTTAAACTGTGTAGGACTGTGATACATTCTGGCCCGTATTGTTTTACAAAAACAAAGTTTATAAGTCTGTCATTTCCTCAACTTTGGATTTTTTCTTGACACTTCTTAAAAGAAACAAAAGTCATCTTGATGTAGGGTTTAATGAAACATATAACACATAATCATGCACAGATGGACCAAAATGTACCACTACCTGATTCTGTCATTAGATGACATCATCTTTTAAATATCTAATTTTTACCTGATTGTTACATTAATAGTGATTGAATTTGACTACTATTTGGTTAATATAGTTCCATAATTGTATAGTTAATATAGTTGAAAAAAGACAAATGTTCATCAGGTTCAGCCGAGGGAAAAGACAAAGGGAATGGGTTATATATACAGTAGAACCACACACAAATCATGAAAACCATCAATGGCTCCTGATATGACCAACTGTTGAGGTAGGCTATTCTACAGATTAATAGCTTTTATGGTAAAGACAACCTGTCTCCTTTATGGATTTATGGATTGATCTTGTTTTCTCCAAAGAGGTGGCTCAACCGCATTTGAGTTTTTTATATACCATATTTTTTGGACTACGGTATATGGCTATATGCCCACACTGTGGATTTGCTGCCTGTTTTGCGGTGTTTTACCCACATATTTGCTTTGGCTTTCTATGAAATCCGTAGCATGGCAGCTTCCATGCAAGGTGTATGGGAAATTCAAAGTGTCGTACCCATGCTACTGATTTTTACACAGTGGAAATGGTGTACATTTTACTGTGGGAAAATCTGCAGCATTTCAATTCCTACAGCCTAATTTGTGACATGGCTGAGCTTTGACCTCAGTTGAACTTTCTCTTGGCATCCTGCTCACAGCCGGAAGTGAGTTCCTCTAAGGATCCCTCAGTCAATGGATGTCGCTCTGGATTATGGATTACCATCAGAGGCTTTTGATGGGGGTAGTAAAGATGGCATTTACTTAGAGGTTTATAATGACTGGACAAATCCAAGATGGGGGCTATGTACCATCACTGAGGGCCATATGCAGGATGGGGGTTATGTACTATCACTGGGGGCCATATTCAAAATGAAGGGCTATGTACCATCGCTGGGGGCCATATGCAGGATAGGGGGCTATGTACCATCACTGGAGGCTATATCCAGCATAGGGTGTCTGTACCAGTATGGAGGATATATATACAAGGATGGGGGGCCATGTACCAGGATTAGGGACATATATATTGTAAGATAGGCACTGGCATTATAAAACAGACCCCATTTAACATTAAACATTTTTTTTCACTTTTCCTTCACCAAATTTGGGGTGTGTCTTATAATCAGGTGCGTCTTATAAAGCGCAAAATACGGTATCTTTATTCACAGTCACAACAGTGTACAATTGTAAGAAAGATGCTAACAATAAACCGCACCAAAAATACACAAAAATGTGCCAGCGGCACAAGGATGTTTTGGGTGCATATATGCAGATTTTTGCTGCCAAAAATCTGCAGCACAAATTCATCGTTGGAACATAGACGCACAGGATCATCCTAGGCCCATTCTGGTATATGTGTCACTAATCCTGGTATATATGATCCTCATCATGGTATATATGATCCTCATCATGGTATATATGTCCCTCATCCTGGTATATATAATCCCCATCATGGGCCCATCCAGGTTTATGTGCCTCTCATCATGCCACACACATAAAAATATTAAACGATTCTTCGCACCTTCCCACCACTACCTTGTTGTGACGCCAGCAGCTGACTGTGTATCACTGCCATGCAGGTTCAGTTACATGGAAGTCATCTGCCAGAATATTCACTGCTCCCCATGCCCATGTTGGTGGACATGGGGAGCAGTGAATATTCATTCTCTTTAATAGTGGATACACATAATCAACCAACCGCAGCTCCTGCCACCTGTATCCCTGCTCTTCACCGCCGCTGTTTTCCCCACAGCCACAGTACATCCAGATTATTAGATGCATCTCACACTTTCCTCCTAAAATTGAGGGAAAGTGAGTCTTATAGTCAAAAAAATATGGCACTTGTTCATGCTAATCATTTTCCCCTTTAGACATCTCTTCTCTAGGCTAAACACATTTAATTATTTCAATCTTTCCTCATTACTAAGCTCATCCCATATCCCCGACTGTGTTTTTAATCTTTCGGAATCTAGGATATAATTTCTTTGAACTGGTGCCCATAACTGAACTTCACATTCCAAATTTCACACGTGCACTGACGGTTTGTAAAGTGGTAGTATTGATTCACCCAGGGGTCTATGGAAACTCGGATTCTGGGCATGGAGTTGGAGGGATGTGACTGGTGGCCCGCCCGGACCCGTAGCCCTGGTGGTCAACTCAAAACTTTGGGGGAAACTAAAAGGGATAAAAATAATAAATGTCTTGAGACACACCTGTGGTTTCTGGTGAATGTACCAGCGCTGCTGTGGGCCTATGGGGATTATGGATGGGCAGCTGGATGGTATAGCTCCTCACAGGTAGAGCAGGGTCCCTGGAGCTGTGGTGAGAAGCACATGTTGTTGTAGTGCTGGATGTGGGCAACGGTTTACATTGAAATGAGACGGCAAGGCCTTTAGACTCTATACTGGTACTTTACTGGAACCGGTTCAGATGGCATTTCAGGTTACAGCTTACACAGTCTTTTAGTGGGTAGCTGGCCGGGTAGTCATTGAGGAGGATAAAGTTTCTCTGAGGCTCCTTGTAGTGTACCTTCTCTTTCTCTGTCCCGTTCTCTTGACCTGCACCTCCTCACTATCCTTGCACTGCCCTGCACAGCCCTCTTGTATACCAAGCCCGTTGGGTGCTATGAGGTACCCTTCTTCTCTCTAAGGGCTCAACCCGGTTTGATGATCCTGGTGGGGCTGCATGTTCTAAACAGGGATGTCGGGGCTGATAGTTCAGCCCTTGACTGGCCGGTGTTGACGGCTCAGGGATGAACTCGCCTGTACAATGACTTGGAGCCAGCACTCCGTTGGTGGACTGGGATTCCCTCAGACCTGTCCGGAGGTCTGGCACTTGGTTTCCTCTTTCTTTCCTGGGTCGCTATTTTCCTCTAAGGCACCCTCCCTGGGAGACCCCTCTAGGGCTCACTCCTTGCTTCTTCCCTCAGTACGGACTAGATCCAACTGTCTGACTTCCCGTTCTTACACTCTGCTCTGAACTTCTCCCCCCGGGACAGGGTCTCTTTCCAAAGGATTTAACCCTGTAGTCCCCTGCTCTAGAGTGTGTGCATTCAGGATGCAAACCTCAGTTTAACATTATCCTCTCCAGTAACTGAGATCCCACACACTCGGTTATGGGTGCAGTTACCCCTACTGTGGCGCACTGACCAGTGAGGCGCCACAGTATTACTTCACTCTCCCTCAATTTTATATCTCTTTCAATGCATTACATGCCGGTTGCATTGAAATGAGGTGATGGATATTATAAGCTGTTATATAGTCTATGATCTACAAAATGACCAATGTTGTTCTCTACAAGTGGCTTTCCTAGAACACATGATGTCCACATATAATTAATACCTGGTGCGTGATTTTCCATTTTAAACAGTGAACCTCATCTGACAAGTGGATGTAAATATTGTGATTTTGTGCAAATCAGTTTGCAACTTATATATAGTCTTCATAGACTGCACTATAGTGTATTGCTTGATGTCATATGCGAAAATAGAAACATCACTATTAATCCCATCGTCAACACACCACTTATGACCGGAGACCATTCACAGTAGCAGTCTAGTTTCTGGGTGCAGTCTTTGAGCTAGTTTTCCAAACACAAATCTTACTGCCTAAACCTACATACCTTAATTTAAACACTAGGCATGGACAATATCATACACCTTTGTGCAATGGCCACAAGGGTCTGGGGTACTCAACCAGACAGGTGTAGTCAGGGGGATGTCATGGTTGCAGTCCCAGCGGTCGTGGCCCTGGCCAAGCAGATAAAGGTGGTATTTACAGTGGATTATAATGTCTGTACGTGATGCCACCTGTGGTACCTGTTCAAGGACAACCAGGGCTGCTTAGATGAGACCCCAGGAGATAAATGTAGTGGCAGCCAGGATGGTGACGCTCCCCACAGGCAAAGCAGGCACCTGGCATTTGGTGTAAGAGTCTTTGGGGAATGGTGGTGGTAGTTATGGTGCAGGAGGCGACAAAGAGGGCATGGGAAATAAGCTGGAGGACAAAAATGGTGCAGTTCTTTTACCTTTACTGAAGAAACGTGGTTACCAGGTCCAGGAGGGTCCGGTCAGCCTGGAAGCAGTCAGATTCCACCTTGCCATGTGGATTTGGAGGCCTGCCTGCTGTGCTTCTCAGTTTGGGTCCCAGCTGCCTGTGAGCTATTCTGTGGCCCTGTCCTTTTTCCCTCTCTTGTTCTCGCTCCCGACTGGCAGACAGCACAAATCTGTAATGGACACGGCCTTGTTGATTGCAGCTTCGGGCTCTCGTTACGCTGTTGTACCACCGGGTCTCTGCATGCAGCCAGAAAACTTGCTGTCTCCTGTCCTCCAGAATTGGTCAGTGGGACGTGCAGTTCCCGTCTAATTCAGGACTCTGGCGTACTCCTTAGCGCCGCCTGGGGTGAGCTCATCAACAGCTCCACTCCCCAGGACCTTCTCTTTTTCACTCCTCATCTTGCCTGCCTATTTTTCTGCTTCCTCTCCCTTTCTGCACTTTTTCTACACTCCTCTTAAACTGTCCCCCTTGCCGGAAATAGGACAGTTCCTCTGAACTTGGGTGCAGAGCCTCCCCTTCTGGCCAAGGATCGGGTTTGGTGTATACATGTAATGGGTTATCTAGCATGGGGATCTCCTTCTGCTTCTAAGTGTAATGTCACCTCCGGTGAGAGAGGCAGCACTACTGTGGCAACCAGACAATAGGGGCGCCACATTTGCAAAGTCCAAAACATTGCATTTACAGCAACTCCTCAGTTCAGGTTACCATTTAAGTCTTTGTAAAAACCTATCAGGTTAGTTTGACAACTTCTGCCCTTCATAAAGCTGGCTATCACATATAATACTGTATTATTTTTCAATAATATTTAAAAAAAAATCAGATTTCTTAAATAAGTAAATTTTGGAGGGTTATTTGTACACTATGTACTGCCTGATATATAAAATGATTGACTAATTGGCAACTTGAAACAATAGGTCTCTGAAGCAGAAACAATAATAAGATTTAGGAAATTGGTCCTATTATTGAAACACATCACTAACCATACAAATTGGTGATTGATTACTAGGTGTCCCGCTCCTAGACCCTCCAGTGATCAGGAGAACGAATAAACATTAATCACCATGTAAATGTGATGGAATATGATCGCTACCACTTCATTCAAAACAGGGCTGTATTTGAGGTTCCTGCTGCCCTAGGCACTTTTAGTGGTGACGCTCCCTTCTGATCAGGCAGACTAAACATTTGTGCACACAGCAATTTTTTTTCAGGCAGATCCGCCCCTGTATCTCCGCCAGGGCTGTAGAGTTGAAGTCATGGAGTTGGAGTCAGTGCCCATTTTGGGTGGAGTCGGATTCAGGAAAATTGAGGAGTTTGAGTCAGATGTGTGGCTTACTGACCTCACAGCCAAGGTTGTGGAATCAGAGTCGGTGTCCATTTTGGTGGAGTCAAAGTCAGATTCAGGGAAATTAGATTCAGAGTCGTATGTTTGGCTTACCGACTCCACAGCCCTGATCCCTGCCTAAGAAATGCTAAAAGGAATGAACTCATACATTGCAATGTAAAAATGACTTGCTGTTCATATGTTGAGTTTTTTTTTTTGTTTTTTTTAAAGAAATGAACAATCCATTATATGGATGTCTACTGCTTGGAAGCCGCTTACTAGTTCCTTTTTAAAAGCTTACATAAATAAAAAGTTGCTTCAGCACAAAATGATGACTGTGTGTCCTGAAGTGTCTTCCATCTGAATAACTCAGGGGTTCACAGATGTCTACAAGATGCTTTGTGCACATACCCTGAGAGTTCCCATATCCTTCAGATAGTAGCTAAGACCTCCATACATATTAGGCTAAAGTTGGCTAAACCCATCGATATCGACAGGTTCCGATGACAGTCTAAAGTGTATGGGGGCTTTAACTGATGATTGTTGGAGGAGATAAGGATCCAGAACATCTAATTATGGACTGTTATATCCTTTTGTCCTCTAAGTGATAAGCTGAAGCCAGAGATGTCTAGCAGCGGCTCCAATAGAGAACACAGGAACATTTGGCAGAATGTGTGCTACAGTATATGGGAGAACCAAGGAAAATAGCTGCCATTTGAACAATCAGACAGCTGTCTATAGTGTATGGGGGCTTTAGTAAGACTAGGGCCACACTTAACAGTGCACCCACGTTAGCCGGAGGACGCTACAGCAGAGCCCAGCCTGCTGTTACGCTCACCGCTAACGTCGAGTGCTTCTTATGAATGCTGGTCCATAGAAACCCGCTGTTTACTATGAATACAGCTTCACAGGAAGCCCCAGGCAGTGCGCTTATCCAGGAGGCACAGGAAAACGTCTGCACTGTTTTCCTGTGTTTCCTGGATAAGCGCATTGCCTGGGGCTTCCTGTGAAGCTGTATCCATAGTAAACAGCGGGTTTCTATGGACCAGCATTCATAGGAAGCACCCGACGTTAGCGGTGAGCGTTACAGCAGGCTGGGCTCTGCTGTAACATCATCCGGCTAACGTGGATGACCTCTTACGTATGGCCCTAGCCTTAATTACTTGTTCAGCTGACAAACTTTCAGACAGCTGCATTTTTAGTCCAGCACACTGATCCTATAATAATTTAGGATAATGTCTGATAAGTAAAATATTACAGCAATTACATGACTACAACAGAACCATCGTCAGTACAGTAATATATCACCATCACCAGAACCATTGTCAGGACAGTAATACATCACCAGAACCACTTTCAATCCAGCAATACATAACCAGAACCACTTTCAATACAGCAATACATAAGCAGAACCCCTGTCAATACAGTAACACATCACCAGAAACACCATCAGTACAGTAATTCATCACCAGAACCACCATCAGTACATTAATACATTTGTGGGAATTAGGGAATGGAATTAGCCGCTCACCTCAATCCAATACACCCTTGGATCACTGGGCTCCTGAAAGTGGCCGGTCTCCATCATTCATTAGGAAGAAGAATATTCAGGGCCGCTTGTCCATAAGGTTCTTCATGGACAAGTGCCCTGAATATTCTTCTTTCTTGACATTAATACATTGCCAAGCTTAGTACAGCAATCAAATGCAGTGTCAGGACAGACCCATATACAATTGTATTCATTAACCTCATTATCTTACATTTTGCATTCTTCCCCTCCCCCAGTCTCCATGCTGTGCCCCATCCCTCTTTCTCCAACCCCTCGCCCAAGTCTTCATTCTTGACAACTCACTTCATTGTGCATTCTCCCCCTCACTCCAGTCTCTGTGATGCTACCCTCCAGTCTCCATGCTGGGTACCTCCTTTGTTTTGCATTGTCAGTCTCCATGCTGCACACCCCCTTCATTTTACATTCTCCCCTTCAGTCTCCATGTTGCAATCCCCCTTTCTACATTCTCCCTCTCCACTTCAGTCTGCATCCCTGCACACCCCCTTTCTCTATTCTCCCCTTCCACTTCAGTCTTCATGCTGCACACCCCCTTCATTTTGCATTGTCAGTCTCCATGCTGCGCACCCTCGTCATTTTGCATTCCCACCCTCACCTTGTCTCTATGCTTTCTCCATTCTCCCTCTTCATTTTGCATTCTCACCCTCACCTTCAGTCTCCATGCTTTCTCCATTCTCCCTCTTCAGTCTCTATGCTGCACCCCCCTTTGTCTATTCTCCCCCTCCAGTCTCCATGCTGCACTCCCCTTTCTCCATTCTCCCCCTCCCCTCCAGTCTTCATGCTGCACCCCCTTTCTCAATTCTCTTCCTCCCCTTAAGTCTCCATGCTGCACCCCCCTTTCTCCATTCTCCCCCTCCCCTTCAGTCTCCATGCTGCACCCACTGTTCTCCCCTCCAGTCTCCATGCTTCACCCATATCCTCCCCTCCAGCCTCGATTCTGCTCCCCCTTTGCTCCCCTACCCTACAGTCTCCATGCTGCACCCCCTTTCTCCATTCTCCCCCTCCCCTTCAGTCTCCATGCTGCACCCCCTTTGTCCCCCTCCCCTCCAGTCTCCATGCTGCACCCTCCCTTTCTCCATTCTCCCCCTCCCCTCTAGTCTCTATGCTGCACCACCTTTCTCCATTCTCCCCCTCTACTCTCCATGCTGCACCCCTTTCTCCCCTCCAGTTTACATGCTGCACCCCCATTCCCCCCCTCAAGTCTCCATGCTGCACTCCCCATTTTCCCCCTCCAGTCTCGATGCAGCATCCCCTTTCTCCCCCTCCCCTACAGTCTCCATGCTGCACCCTCCTTTCTCCATTCTCCCCTTCCCATCCACTCTTCATACTGCAACCCCTTTCAGTCTCCATGCTGCAATCCCTTTTCTCCATTCTCCCCCTCCCCTTCAGTCCCCATGCTGCACCCCACATTCTTCCCTTCCAGTCTCCATGCTGCATCACTTTTTTTTTCCATTCTCCCCCTCCAGTCTCAATCCTGCACCCCATTCTCCCCGACCCCCTGTCCCCACTGTCCCCATGCTACACCCTCCATTCTTCCTCTCCAGTTTCCATGCTGCACCCCCCTTTCTCTATCTCACCTCCAGTCTCCATGCTGCACCCCCTTTTCTTAATTTTACCTCGTTCACCATATTGCACCCAGCCCGGCTGGCTCTGGTGCTATCTTTGACTTAATAGCACTTACCTGACTCCATGCTCCCAGTGCCCAACATCTTCTTCAGCCAGTGCTTTTGCAGCAGAAGCGCACAGTGGCACATAGGGGCAGGTAGCTAATTGTAGTTTCACTGACCCCGGAAGTGTTGGGGCGCTTACAAATTCATTTGTAATTACATCTTAAAAATTTCAAATTAATGTGGTGCCCCATTGTTCCTCCAAAAACACACTGGATTTCATAAAGAGTTTTTTTTTTTACTCTTGATTGCAGCATTTGCCAAACCCAACCGCAAGCCCCATAGATAAGTAATTGGGCTTGCCAGATCGGTGCCACAAGTCGTCCGTAACGCGTCAGATCCGTCAGATGCGGCGACATCTGCCAGATCTGCTGGGAATTACACCTACCGCAGATGTAAAATCACCCTAAAGGCCACGTTACACACACAGATATCTGTGCAGATATTATTCGCAGATCTCTGGTTGCAGTGAAATCATGGACACATTGCTCCATTTTGTGGCTGTGTACAATGGAACAATGTGTCCATGATTTCACTGCAACCAGAGATCTGTGACCAATATCTGCACAATTATCTGTGTGTGTGACGTGGCCTTTAGCAGTATGAGTTTTGGAGTGTCTTAATATTAATGCGTTTTCCCCAAGGCACCACATAGTTTGAGCTTGTAACCTTAGAGAAGAAAATGTCCTAAGATCAAAATGGTTCTTAATATAGTGCTATGGCTTCACACCCAAAAAAGGAGTATATCATTGTTTTCCATCTCCATCCCATTTTAAGTCCTTTGGGCCAATTCTCACCTCTTGATATTATCACTTTCGTGGGATGTAGAGGTGGGTCTTGCAAAGGATCTTACCACCCAAAAACAAAGTGGATTGGATAAATCAGTACTTTATAATATGCATTCCCTTAAAGGAAACCTGCCACCCTGACAATACAGTCAAATCTGCAGGCATAATGTTGTAGAACAGGGGAAGTGAAGTTGATTGATATACAGTTTTGTGAGAAAAGACGATCCTGTCAATGACTGACTTCTCTGTATATACAGTTATCCAAAGAAAGCTGTTATTTATTGATGAGTCCCCTCACTGGACCAAAAATCCTATAACGAGCAAAGTTTTACATGATTAAAACTCGTTATACTGAATCGATTCTAACAAAACTATATATCAATTCAATACTGTTTTTTTTTTCCAAAAGATCATTCATACTATTTGACATCAAACAGTACAAACTGGTGTTCTCATACAGTCACTAAAATGGAGCTTATATTCACTAAAGTGGAGCTTGGTCTTTACAGTTGATGGATGGATTCTGCTTTGTACCTAGAAGTCAGGTCCTCACCAGTTTTGTTGGGGGGGTGTCACGATTCTTCCATGCAGTGAATCTAGGATACACTAAGAGATATTGCTGTGTTTGGTATCTGTTGTGCTGAGCTGTTAGTAGATGATTGACAATGCAGTAGGGATGAGCGAGTATACTCGCTACTATTTGGAACTCGCCGAATAGTAGCGGTATTCGGGTATTCGCTACTCTCAGAGTATCTTACAAGTACTCGGGAGTAGCGAGTAGTCCAATTACTTGTGCAGTGTATCTATAGATAAACTGTGAAAGTACCCTAAAAGTGAATAAAAGTTGTTCAAAATAATAAAATTACATACTTACCTGTCCGACGCCTGCACCGGGACTGTCCCAGAAGACCTGCGATCACCGGACAAGGACCTGTGAGTTCGAGCCAATCAGATGGCCGGTAGCGATTTGGCCAATCAGATGGCGACACGTCACAAGCACATGATCGCTAGCGGCCACCTGATTGACCAGATTGCAAGGTCCTAGGATCCCAAAATAATAAAATTACGTACTCACCTATCCGACGCCTGCACCGGGACCGTCCCAGAAGACCTGCGATCACAGGACAAGGACCTGTGAGTTTAAGCCAATCAGATGGCCGGTAGCGATCTGGCCAATCAGATGGCGACGCATCACAACCACGTGATCGCTAGCGGCCACCTGATTGACCAGATTGCAAGGTCCTAGGATCCCAAAATAATAAAATTACGTACTCACCTATCCGATGCCTGCACCGGGACCGTCCCAGAAGACCTGCGATCACAGGACAAGGACCTGTGAGTTTAAGCCAATCAGATGGCCGGTAGCGATCTGGCCAATCAGATGGCGACGCATCACAACCACGTGATCACTAGCGGCCACCTGATTGGCCAGATTGCAAGGTCCTAGGACCTGATTGGCCAGATCGCTACCGGCCATCTGATTGGCTTAAACTCACAGGTCCTTGTCCTGTGATCGCAGGTCTTCTGGGACGGTCCCGGTGCTGGCGTCGGGTAGGTGAGTACGTAATTTTATTATTTTGAACAACTTTTATTCACTTTTAGGGCACTTTCGCAGTGTATCTACAGATACACTGCGAAGGTTATCGGACTCGCTGTACTCGCAACGAATACCGAGTCCCGGCACCTACTCGTTGCGAGTATAGCGAGTTCGGTACTTGCTTATGCCTACAATGCAAGTTTTCATTGTGGTTCTGGGAGGTGCTGGGTTGTTCAGGAGTTCTATCTTCATAGTGATTGCTCTGCTGCTTTACTGAGCAACCTCTCCTAGAACTCTGTGAGTCATACATTCTATTTGAGTGGTGCTGTTGGCCTGCCTTTCTGGGTATGTGTATTTCTGACCATTGTTATGTGACCTCAGACTGTCGCCTGACTACTCTTCTGTCTTCTCCCTGTACTTGTTATGATGTCCTGGTATTTTAATCCTGGACAAAAACCTGACTATGCCTCAATTGACTCCCTGAATTCTCTTCGTGCCCTCATGGAAACCTGACCCCAGACCGTTGCCTTACTACACCTCTGTTTACTTCTAGAATATACTATGAGCTCTCCTAGAACTTGACCCTAGGTTACCTGACTACCCTGCTGTGAGTACTCACCAGTGACGCACCCAGCAGGGCTGTGGGGTACTCGAAACAGAGTCAGACAGTTCTTTGGGGATGTCATGGTGGCGTGACCCGATTCCGTGGCCCTGGCGTGGTGTCATAAAAATGGGGAAAACTTTATATGGGAAATTTATTTGCTACGCCACCCGTGGGCTCCACGGGTAGAGCGGACGACCCCAGAGTAGTTGATACTGTTTATGTAGGGGCTACAGCGTGGTAAGTAACCTGGAGAACACAACAGGGTGCAGTCTTTGGGTTTTACTCACTTTTCGTACATGAATCCAGGTGTTTCCAGCAGTCCGCAAGGTGCTGTGTTCCCTGGCTCTCACCCATCTGCCTCACACCTCACACTCAGTGTCTCGAGCCAGCAGCCTCGGGTCCTGGCGGGCAATGTCATCCTGGTCCCCTCAACCCTATGCGGCTGCCTTTTCAACAAGTAAGTGTAGACTTGGACCATGGCAATTCTACATATCTCGGTCCCTGGTTTGCTTGCTGAGTCCTTCAATTATTATTATTATTATTATTATTATTATTATTATTATTTATATAGCGCCATTGGTTCCATGGCGCTTTACATAAGAAGTAGGGGTAACAAGGACAGGTACAGTACATATGAGCAGTCAAGGCTTGCTGATACACGACGGGAGAGGATCCTGTCCACGAGGGCTCACAGTCTACAGGATTACTCCACTAGTCTGTGGCCGGTTACCCTCTGCGGCTCAGTCCCTCTAGCTGACCTTGGACTCCATCAGCTCAAATACGGGCACCACGGGGTGATTGCCCCTGGGACCCCTTCTATCTATCTAGAGCCCCTCACTGGCCCCTTTGTCAGTTTGTTCCTTTTTTGTCCTTGGACAAGCTCCAACCGGCTCCAGTCCCCAGGACCTTGGTCTTACACAACTGTTCGTGACCGTGTCATCTCTCCCAAATCCCTTCACGTTCTCCTCTCTACATCTTTCTCTGTCCATCACGTCTTACACGTCCTCTCTTTTGTTGTTCCCCCCTATTCTACTTCCTGGTGCTCTCCTTTACTATTTCTTCCACCCACACCTTCTACCTTTTTCCCCTTCCAGCCTGGGATGGGGTCCTCCCTAAACAGGGTCCACCCGAACCCCAGGTCCTGGGTGGTGTTGTGTTGGTGGTGGGTGTTTGTGTGCCGGGAAGTATCCCCTCCTTACCCGAGAGTGGGGTACCACACCTCTGGCTGAGGTGCAGTACCTCTGTGGCGACTGGACCCACAGGGGTGCAACACTAGCATAACAGGGCATTCTTGCCGATATATCAACATGAGACTACCCTTTTACTAAAATGAATTGATTTGATATTCATAAATTTATATTTCCTATATAATACTTACCTAATGTTGTCTGACATCCACTTTTCTCAGAATGAGGCTGAATCCCACAATCCACCGTGGCAACTGAAAGTACGCCGGAAGCCATATTGGGACACCCAAGGGATGAATGTCCCAATATAGCACCCGCTGGTGGCACCCTGCCCTTTGGTACTACCAGCGGGACACCGCTGCACAACAAATGCGCGCCTCACCTCTCATTTGCACAACCGCCCCGCCGGACATCACGAACCACTGCACCACTACCGCTCAGCCACAGCTGGCAGGAAAGTCTGCAACTTGCGGCCTCTGCAGGATATGGTGTGTAGGCACCCTCTGGTGGCTACAGGGGGTGCCACACCCCATCTCATTCAGCACAGACCACAAGCCATGGACTTTCCTGCCACCTGGCTGGGCGGTAGTGGCTGCAGGTGGCTGCACACATATTCACACACATATACATGTACACACACATACATGTACAGACACACACATACATACAGTATACATACACCATACACATTCATGTACAGACATATATAAACTCACACATACATGTACACACATACAGTACATGTACAACACACATGCATATATACATGCTTATATACACACATACATGTACACACATATACACATGCATATACACACACAGTATACACATGCATATACACACACATAAATGGACACACATGCACATACTTGTACACACAGACATACATACACACACACATGCATACATGTCCATACACATACACATACATACACATATATACACATAAATGTACACACACACACATACATATGCACACACACATACACATACTCACAAAGTATAATTTCCCCACACATATATACATACCCTCACATACATGCACACAGTATAATGTCTGCATACATAAATACACATATATACACACACTATAATGTCCCCACACATATATACAAACATATATTACACACTCATACACACTTACTCATGCAGTCGCCATCATTGCACACTCGCGTATACAAAGATGACGTTGGTGAAACTCATCACACTGTCCGCCCCACTGCAAGAACACAGTAATTACAAGATTACATTGGAGAGGAACATAGTGGGAGCTAATAAAGTGAATAACGAGGTGTCTTTGTCTATTTTGTATACAATAAAGGATTTCTCTCGGTGTTGTGTTTTTTTCTTCTTTACTGAAATATTGCTAATGGCCGGGTGTCAAACTGATGGCTGACATTAGCACTAGGGCTTGACATCAGCTGCTAACAAAAAGCTGACATCAACCCCTTTATTGCCCAGTCTGCCACCGCTACACGACAGCTGGGAGAGTGTGGTAACTGTCAGTTTTGCCGTCTCTTAAGAAGGCACCAATTCTGGGGCAGCTGCTGGCTGTAATTTTCAGTGTGGTGGGCTCAGAACTCTTGGGTCTTACCACTCTTAGAATTCCAGTCTGTAGCTGCCTGGGTTACCTTGGCTGGCAAAAGAAAATACAACGAAGCCCATGCCAATTTTTTTTTAAGTTCTTTATTTAAATAACTTAAAAAATAGGGCCCCCCTGTATTTATCATTGCCAGTGAAAGTATCAACAGGCAGTGGGGGTTGGCAGCCAGTAGCTGCTTGGTTTACCTGCACTGGCAATAAAAAATACAGCAAAGCTCTACACATTTTTACTAGGAAATTAAACACTTTATTAATAGAAAGAAAAAAAAACTGAAACAGGTTTTTAAGTAACAATACAGTTATTTACATACATTGGGAGAGAGTAGGGGGAAAGAGAGACATTGGACAGGGGACCCCCAGCACCACAGAGCCTGCCCCCATTGTGACATCACCGTCCACCTCTAGTATTAAATAATTGTGTTTCCTCTTATAAGCAGCATTGCATTCTGTTTCAATTTATTTAGAAAATTGAGACAAATATTTTTTTTTTATTTTTTCTAACAAGCGTCTGCCTAAATGAACAATACAAAAAATATAAAAATGACATAAAGTGCTAAATAAATGTAATAAATATTATTTTTGGGAAAGGAAGCGGACAAATGTTAGAGATTACCGGTGAGATGTGCATTTATAAATTATAAATTATACACAATGATGAATTTTTTTACATTTTGACAAAATATTGCAATTTTTATATTCATATGTTTTTTTTTTTGAAAGCTTGAAAATTCTACAACATATGAAGCTGGAAACTATATCAACCCGGTGCTGTGCTTACACATAAATACCATTATGCTAAATTTTCACTATGAATTCAGTCCGGTGTTGTGCATTTTGTTTTACAGATACATATGTATGTAATAAAGATATTTCACATTTTGGTACTTAACCGTTTGTGCTCAGGAAGTATATTCGTGTGTGAGCCGTGAGCGAACAAAGAGAGATACAATCCGGAGAGACGTTACCAAACAAACAAATCAATATTGTATTATTTTACTTTCTTTTATTCACTGATCCGTTCTCATTTTTTATGTTTTTCCATATTTATTTTTTATACAAATCCCCAAATTATTGTAATGCTATAATATTACTATTGTAGACGCCAGGAAGAACAACTGATATAAATTTACCTGCGCCAGTTCAGTGAGAAGGCATTTTAAATATTTAATTTTTCATGTGATACAGCGTAGGAGAATAATTCATAAAGCATAAATCATGTAAAACTGGATGGGTACAAATAGAATACACAAAGAGTCTTTTCAAATACAGCAAAAAAAGCAGAAAATGAGACAGCTGTGAAGCATAACACAATACAACACATGTAAATACATTGAAATTCAAATCCATTTATGGAAACCTTTTTAATTCAATGCTCCCTAACAATATTCATGAAAGTGCTGACTTACAGAAAGGTATTCGGGCTCAAACAGTGATGATTATTGAAATTCTAAGCGCCCACTTCTGTTTTATGAAATTTGGACCTAAGTTATACCGTTTTGCCATCCTGACTATTAATGAGCTGTGAACGCATAAACACATATGTCCGGCACTGGCCTATAGAGGATTAAATGTAAAGTCACAATAATCCCATTATATTCCTATATCTACCAGGTTTCCCATGTTTGCCATCTATGAAAATACATCTATAGCTTTCGAAATGTAAAATACAGAAATATATAGTAATGTGTTGAATATTTGTCATAGAACCGCTAATAGCAAGGATATTATTATTATTATAGCACCATTTATTCCATGGCGCTTTACATGTAAAAAGGGGCATAAATAGACAAGTAATTATGAACAATAGAAGCCACATACAGGTACAGGAGGAGAGAAGACCCTGCCCATGAGGGCTCACAGTCTACAAGGGATGGGTGAGGATACAGTATATGAGGAGAGAGGATCCTGCCCACGAGGGATCACATTTCACAAGGAATGGGTGAGGATACACTAGGAGAGGAGTGAGGACCCTGCCCATGAGGGCTCACAGTCTACAAGGGATGGGTGAGGATATAATAGGTGAGGGGAGAGGACCCTGCCGATGAGGGCTCACAGTCTACAAGGGATGGGTGAGGATACAGTAGATGAGGAGAGAGGACCCTGCCCACGAGGGCTCATAGTCTACAAGCGATTGGTGAGGATACAGTAGAGGAGAGAGGACCCTGCCCATGAGAGCTCACAGCCTACAAGGGATGGGTGAGGATACAGTAGATGAGGAGAGAGGACCCTGCCCATGACAGCTCACAGTCTACAAGGGATAGGTGAGGATACAGTAGTTGAGGAGAGAGGACCCTGCCCACGAGGGCTCACAGTCTACATGGATGGGTGATACAGTAGGAGATGAGAGAGTACCGGCCTGTGAGGGCTCACAGTCTACAAGGGATGGGTGAGGATACAGTAGGTGAGGAGAGAGGACCCTACCCACAGTCTACAATAGATGGGGGAGGATACACTTGGAAAGGAGAGAGGACCCTACTGTGAGGGCTCACAGTCTACAAGGGATGGGTGAAGATATAGTAGGTGAGGAGAAGGACCCTGCCCATGAGGGCTCACAGTCTACAAGTGTTGGGTGAGGATACAGTAGGTGTGAAGAGAGGACCCTGCCCGTGAAGGCTCACAGTCTAGAACGGATGGGTGAGGATACTCTAAGAAAGGAGAGAGGACCCTGCCTATGAGGGCTCAGAGTCTACAAGGGATGAGTGAGGCTACAGTAGGTGAGGAAAGAGGACCCTGCCCATGAGGGCTCATAGTCTACAAGGGATAGGCGTGGATACACTGGGAAAGGAGAGAGGACCCTGCCCACGAGGGCTCACAGTCTACAAGCAATGGGCGAGGATACACTAGGAGAGGAGAGAGGACCCTGCCTATGAGGGCTCACAGCCTACAAGGGATGGGCAAGGATACAGTAGGTGAGGACAGAGGACCATGCCTGTGAGGGCTCACATTCCACAAGGGATGGGTGAGGATACACTAGGAGAGGAGAGAGGACCCTGTCTATGAGGGCTTAGAGTCTACAAGGGATGGGTGAGGATACAGTAGGTGAGGAGAGAGGATCCTGCCTGCGAGGGCTCAGAGTCTACAAGGGATGGAGTAGAATACACTAGGAGAGGGTAGAGCTGGTCATGGGGTGGTTTACTGGACTGATGCTCACTGCCGGTTGTAGACCTGTCAGAAGAGGTGGGTCTTCAAGTTCTATTTGAAAGTTTCCATAGTATACAAGAGTCTGGTATGTTGGGGTAGAGAATTCCAGAGTATGGGGGATGCACAGGAGGAATCTTGTATGTGATTGTGGGAAGAAGAGATAAGCAGGGAATAGAGAAAAAGATCTACAGAGGATCGAAAGTTGCGTGTAGGTAGGCACCAGGAGACCATGTCACAGATGTATGGAGGGGACAGGTTGTGGATGGCTTTGTATGTCTTGGTTAGGGTTTTGAATTGGAGTCTCTGGGCAATGGGAAGCCAGTGAAGGGCTTGGCAGAGAGGAGAGGCTGGGGAATAATAGGGAGACAGGTGGATTAGTCAGCCAGCGGAGTTTAGGATAGATTGGAGGGGTGCAAGAGTGCTAGAGGGAAGACCAGGATATTGGTCTTTAAGAAGAATATATATACAAAAAGCAGGAAATCTTTTTTTAGACAGTGCTAATAGATATACTACCATGTAGTTAATCAAAAATGATACACATACTCCATAAACCTTTAATAAGAATCACAGAAAAAACTGAATCAAAGCTGATGTATGTGAACATGCCTGTAGAGCAAGTTACACTAACCACCAAATAAACTGATACAACAAAAAAAAAGTATGTGCCAAATTCTGACAAAATACCCTGCAATAGATGAATATAAACAAGTTATGTTAAAAACACAGGGTTCTTGGTGCATACGTTTTTTGCAAAAATCATACTTAAGCCATCCCACCTCATCATGGTGTACCCATTCGGGACGGTCCCTAGTCTAGCCATATTTTATACTTGTACATGTGCCCACTGACCTCAATGGAAACAGGATGGTGAGTGTGACTCGAGTCCAGTGAAATTAAATAATACCTGAACTAGGAGGACTGCACAGACAAAGGATATGACTCCATGATGATAATGTTGTCTGTTCACTCCTCCAATTACTTCAGGCCTTTTTAAATTTCTCTGTTTGGAGGTCTCTTTCCAGTCCATACATAAGAGGTCAGTTTGAACACAAAGACAGTTATGAACTAGGTTAGAACCCATTTGAGAGGTACACCTTGGCTTGGTAACTGTACACAAGTAAATTTGACCATTTTTATTTGCAAAGTAACTCATTTTTTTTAAAAAAAGTTTTTCAGGTTTTTTTTATCTGGGCTGTAATGTATATATGGCACCCCTGCGGTCCGGTCGCCACTATTAGTTTACAGCAACTGGGATCGGTGAGTCCAGTCACCCATAAACACACCCAACACACCCGGTCCCAGAGCTAGCAGGTGAACCCAGGTAGTGGGACGGATCAGGCAACTATGAGATGGCGGGGGGAGACAGGTGGCGGATGGGAAGTGAGCAGGAAGTGGTGAGGGAAATGAAGAAAACAAAGGGAAGACACCACGGTAAGTAGTTAATCGGAGGAGGACACAAGAGAGTGAGGACAGAGAGCACATGGACCCGAAGGCCTGAACCACGATGAGGCCTGTCCCGGGTCACGGGGCTAAAAACTGCAGAAAGCTAGAGGGAGTCCTAAGGGTGCGGACAGTGAGCGATCCACCCGCACGCCCTAATCTGCAGTGAAGTGGAAAGACAAGGCGAGGACTATGGGCCTGGCCTTGAAGATGGCTAGGAGGCTTCACGTTTCAACCACAGAATCGGAGGCCATGAGATGTGCTGTGGCCAACTTACGACACAGTACAGAAAAAGCAGCCGTACTAGGGCCAGGGGACTCTGCCGGTCACCCAAGAAGGCCCATGGCTGCTGAATCGGGGCTGTGTGTGTGGAGGAGCGTGCAGGATGGAGGAGCACAGGCGGCACTTAGAGAGAAAAGCCAAAGAGGAAAGGAAAACAAAAGTATGTGTACTGGACATGCCATCCTGGTTGCCAAGGACTACCTGGGCCACCACTGTACTTGTGCTATAACCTGAAGTACCTGCCAAGCGAAGCCAAGTAAACCAGGTTGGAACTCAGCATTGTGTCAGACTGTTTATTTCTCGCCTTAGATTTAAATGCAGTGCAGGCAGTAGGAGCCTGCCTGAGAGTATTCCTGACCTTGTCCCACAGCTGGCTCAGCCCCGCTGGCTCTCCATCACCCCAATTCCCTTCCACTCCGGATGCCCTGGGGACTCGCTCCTCCCATGGGGAGCATGACTAACACAGCTGCAATTCCTTAATCCTCAGAGGTCCTGAACACAGTGGTGCCTGGTGGCAGACATAACAGTTACAGGAGCAGACTCTGGAGATGTGACACAGTCAAGCTGCACATGCCAGAGGGATGTCCCAGCGCTGACCCTTAGCCAGGGAGACGGTCACTTGGTGGCCTGGTAAATGATGTTCTGGGGGAAGAATATATGAACATTCATATAAACATAACCAGGCATTTGAACATGCACTCAGCTTCCAACAGCAAGAGCTGAGAGCTGTTATTAGACCTGCACTGAAAGCTGTGGGACTTGTGATTTTGCAAAATTTATAACAGCAGATCATAAGCTGAGAAGAGGAAGGTGATGAGGTGAGCAGCTAATTGCTGTATAGAAATCAATGGGTTAGAGAGAAGTAGTTGGGATGTTAGGATTTAAAACAAAGGTGACGTGATTTTTTTTATTAAAAATTATTGATTATATAATCAATTATTTTTAAAGCAAAATAAATGAACTAATTTAACTGTTTTTTTTTTTTTCTGCCACTGGGGCTTCTATTTGCTGGTGTATACTTACATGACACTCACCCCAAATACAGCAGCTCCTTTACATAGGAGACTGCATTCGGTGTCCGACCTCATATCCTTCATTGAGATTGCCTCCCTTTGTGATCTTGGCATTCCCTCTTGGCTGTCCAGATCACAGCTGTGGATGAGATGAGCTCTATTTTTTTAAGGTGTGAGCTGCAATTTCCCCTGTCACCTCCCAGCACAAGGTGCTGGCATGTGATGCTCGGAGGAGGGGAGATGTGGGGAGAGTACAACCAGGATTAGGTGAGTATTGTTGACCGTGAGCGATTATGAGCATCCTGAGGTTGGTAGTACAGTTCCAGGCTGTGGATCACCGCTTACTACCACTTTCAGTCTTCAGTGTTCAGAACACAGCAGTGTATTCATCGTGCTGCTGTGCTCTGAACACTCACTAAACTCTGCTTCATCAATGTAAGTCTTTACAGGAATCTACACTGACATAACAGACCATGTATGTACCCACCATCTGTGATATGCTCCAGAGCCATGTATCTAATGTCGAGCATGCATGATACCCCCTAAAATCAATCGCTGATCATGTGTGATACCCCCAGAGGCATCTATCTAATGTTGATCATGTGTAATACCTCCAGAGCGATATTTCTAATGCAGAGCATGCATTATACCCTTTAGAGTCGGGTATCTAATGCCAATCATGTGTGATACCCCCGACACATAAGTCTAATACTGATCATGTGTGATATGCCTAGAGACATGTATCTAATGACGATAATCTCTGATACGCCAGACCTATGTATCTAATGCCGTTGTGCATGATACCCCCAAGAGACATGTTTCAAATACAGATAATGTGTGATAACCCCAGCATAATGTATCTAAAGCCGATCCTGCATGATACCCCTGAGAGACATTTATCAAATACAGATTATGCGTCATACTCCCAGAGCCATGTCTCTAAAGCCGATCATGCATGATACCCCTGAGAGACATGTATAAAATACAGATAATGTGTGATACTCCCAGCATCATGTATCTAAACCTGATCATGCATGATACCTCTGAGAAACATGTATCAAATACAGATAAATACAGATGTCCCACAATCTCAAACAGCTTTTCAAAACTTTCAATTCCTTACTCCGCCTGCCCGCTCCTCCTCCCTCTTCCCTTATCTCTGCTGAAGACTTTGCCTCCTTCTTCAAAGAAAAGATTGACAGAATCAGAGACAGCTTTGACCCACTGTCCCCATAACCTCTCCTCTCGCCTATACTGCCCTCTCCTTCTATCAGCTGCTTCCCCCCCATAACTAAAGATCAGCTCTGTTCCCTACTGTTGAAATCACACCTCACCACCAGCACCCACAACCCGCTCCCATCCCACCTCATTCCCAACCTCACCTCTATTATCATCCTAGCCCTAACCCATCTTTTCAACCTATCACTGACCACTGTCACCTTCCCCTCAGCCTTCAAACACGCCTTGATCACACCCATCCTCAAAAAACCTCCCTCGACCCAACATCTGTCTCTAACTATCGCCCTATATCTCTTCTCCTTTTCGCCTCTAAACTACTTGAACAGCACGTCCACTCAGAGCTGTCCTCTCACCTCTTCTCCTGCTTCCTCTTTGACCACCTGCAATTTGGCTTCCGACCCCACTACTCCACTGAAACAGCCCTGACCAAAGTCACCAATGACCTACTGACTGCCAAAAGTAAACATCAATACTCTGTCCTCCTCCTCCTCGACCTATCCGCCTCTTTCTACACTGTTGACCACTCCCTTCTACTGCGGATCCTGGAATCTCTTGGCATCAAGGACTTTGCCCTCTCTTGGATCTCCTCATACCTAACGGACCAGACTTTTAGCGTCACCCACTCCCACACCTCCTCCTCGCACTACCCCTATCTGTTGGGGTCCCCCAGGGCTCAGTTCTGGGACTGGTTACTCTTCTCAATCTACACTTTCGGCGTAGGGCAACTCATTGATTCCCTTGGCCTCCAGTACCACCTCTACGCCGATGACACCCAAATCTACCTATCTGGACCTGACATCACCTCCCTACTATCCAAAATTCCACAATGGCTGTCTGCCATCTCATCCTTCTTCTCTGCTCGCTTCCTTAAGCTGAACATGGACAAAAGTGAGTTCATCATCTTCCCCCCAAGCTGCCCCCCCACTACCTGACCTATCCATCCTCGTCAACGACTGCTCTCTCTCCCCAGTCCCCCACGCCAAGAGCCTCGGGGTAATCCTTGACTCTTCTTTCCCCTTCCAGGACCTTGCCACTTCCTGCTGACTCCAGCTCAAAAACATTTAATGGATCCACACGACACTGCTAAAACCCTTATTCATGCTCCCATCATCTCCCGCCTCGACTACTGCAACCTCCTGCTCACCTACCTGCCTGCTACTTCCCTTGCACCTCTCCAGTATATCCTAAATTCCACTGCCCATCTAATTCATCTGTCTTCCCGCTACTCCCCTATCTCCCCCCTCTGCTAAGCCCTTCATTGGCTCCCCGTTTGCCAGAGATCCCGGTTTAAAACACTAACCATGACATACAAAGCCATCCACAACCTGTTCCCTCCATACATCTCCGACATGGTCTCCCGATACCTACCCTCACGCAACCTGCGATCCTCCCAAGAACTCCTGCTCTACTCCCACCTCACCTCCTCTTCTAACAACCGCATACAGGATTTCTCCCGTGCCTCTCCCATACTCTGGAACTCTCTTCCCCACAACATCAGACATTTTCCTACGCTGGAAACCTTCAAAAGAAGCCCGAAGACCCACCTCTTCCATCAAGCCTACAACCTGCAATGAGACCAGGTCCACCCCTCCGCCCCACAACTGGCACCTCCCCCTCCTACTGTATCCCCACCCGCCCCACATAGACAGGATCTTCTCCCCTCATGTACCTGTACGACCTGATTGACCACATTTTTTGTACTTGTCCTCGTCTGCCCTTTCCGCACGTAAAGCGCTATGGAATATAATGGCGCTATATAAATAAATAATAATGATAATAAAAAAATACCCCCAGCATAATGTATCTAAAGCCGATCATGCATAATACCCCTGAGAGACATGTATCAAATACAGATAATGGTGATACGCCTAAAGACATTTATCCAATGCTGATCATGCATGCTACCCAACAAGCGGCACTTACTAACAGAATCGGTGATGCCAGTTGTCCTCTGTAACACTTTCCATATGTCAATTTCACTTTGCAGTCACCAGCAAAATGGCCCCACACTGTGATTTTAAGCTTTACGTTCCCATATCCTTTTGCAAATGCCCAGAAGAGGAGGCGAGGAGTGATGTCGGACACATGTGAACAGATCCAGCCCTCATATACTGAACATTATTCTGTTTACTGAAAATGGAATGAGGCCTACAAAGAAAAGAAAACTATATCTATAGTCAAATATAATGAGGGTCAAAAAGTTTTGTGAATGTTTCGCTGTCTCTGGCACTGGGTGCCTCAAGTGTGGGCAAGACATCATGAAATCTGAAGATTACTAAAGAATTTTGGGTCACAATGAAATATCCGGAGTCAGAAAGCTAGGGTGGTGTCCTAGGTCATGGTTCTTCCAGCAGGACAATGACCCCAAACATACATCAAGAAGCCCCCAGAAATGGATGGAAACAAAGCGCGGGAGAAATCTGAAATGGAAGCAATGAGTCCGGATCTAAATCCTATTGAATACCTGTGGAGAGTACTTAAAATTGCTGTTGGAAGAAGGTGCCTTCATATATGAGACACCTGGAGCAGTTTACAAGAGAAGAATCCAAAATCCCAGGTGAGAGGTGTAAGACACCGGTGATGGTTATAGGAGGAGATTGATTGTAGTTATTTATTCCAAAGGGTGTGCAACCAAATATTAAGTTGAGGGTGCCAACAATTTTGTCCCGGACCATTTTTAGGTTTTGTGGGAAACTTTGTCCAATTTGACTTTTTATCTCAGTTTTTTTGGTGTTGTTCCGATATACACAAAGAAAATAAACATGTGTATTACAAAACATGTAATTCCAATACATTTCTGGGAGAAATACTTCACTTTATGGAACAATGCTGGTCCTGACTGTATGTTATTACCATTATGTGTATACTGTTTTTTTCTTAGACTGTGTAGTCACGATCAGTAAAAGCAGTGCTTTGGAGGCAGGGTATTTCTGCTGTGTTCAAAATGCTTTGTTGCACAGTACAATCATAGTGGATAGGATTTGCAGAAATCCCATTTCCACTGTTCTTCTCTCTACCGCAGCATTATTTCTGGTGCAGTGCGGGTTTCTGGGCTCTCGCATCTCCGCAGCATGTTGATTTCATGCTGGAGGGGGGGGAAGAGATAACCATCAGCTGCATGCAGGGAGAAGCCACCCTGCACCTCCTGCAGATGGTGAGTACAGGGTGGCTGCGGTCTCCCTGCGTTCACCCGCGGGTTCCCGCAGGTCCAAGACGCAGCACCTCCGGATTGTGTTGCACACACCCTTTAATGAAGAAAAGACCAGTTGGTTCTAGGACTTGTACTTTATGTATCCTTGTATTTTAAACTTAATTGAAAATGACATTTTAATCCGGACAGATCTCTCCACTTGTATTATTCTTCTCACTTTTTTCCTGTAAATTATTACTAAAATTACTCCTAAACGTAGAGACAAAAGAAAGATACGGTAATTAAAATAAAAATATGATTTTTCTACTTGCCTGCCAAAGTGTTTGTGTGTAACTTTACCAAAACTGAAATGCATAAAATAATAAAGCGTTTAGATATACCGTAACAGCATCGCTACTTTTCTTTGAAGCTGCTCAAATAATAATAATACATATTATATATCGCTGTCAGGTCCGAACCTGCTTTTTCTGCATAATCACACAGTGACATATTCAGAAAATAACCATTTGCATTTCTGACTTTTTATATATAGAGCATAATATATGCATTTAAATAAACAAGAATATTAACCTACAGTGGGCCCTTGGAAAGGGAATCAAAGACGCACAACTCAGTATTCATAGAATGCCAGAATATTGCTAGTGTAAATATATTTTCCACAAGCATTAGATGGATAAATAATTCTTAATGTTGTGCAAATAGATGTGCAGCCCTGCCGAGGTGAACGCAGGAATGAGCCGGAGTTAACTGATGTTATTAAGACTGCACATGAATTGTGAAGCATTGTTAGCATTTTATTATTGATATGAATGTGTGCCTAGGAATTGTTATTTTGCTCATAAACCAGAAACTGTATTAGGAAACAAAATAAATTGGGAGCACCTTAACCATCAGAGCTTTTTTCACAGAAGTCAATACAAGCAATCACATGGAAATGCCGACACCTGACCCGTGAGAAGCGCGGCGGGTCGGATAGAGACTAGATATGAAAGGTTCGGTAGATGCCTGTGCAACAATAAATATTGGCCATAATCATAACCTGACTATACTATGTGTGGTTAATCATAACTGTCTCTTTTTAACCCTTTAATACATTTGCATCAAAGAACCAATGGGATTGTCTTCTATTTCTAAGTATTTCTAGAGGATTGACTGGCTTCAAAAACTAGAAGCACACTGCTGTTTTTCAGCATCCATGTAAATCCAGTTTATACTGGATGCACCTGCATTCTTTTTAAACCCCATTGACTTTCAATGGTTCCACAGGCACTTAGAGGTGCATCCAGTTCTTCCCATTTCCCCCTGATACGGGTGTCCATGGTTTTTGCGCTGAGACCAAAATCACAACATTTTGGTGTCTGTGAAAAAAAACATGGACACCCGGTTGCAATACTGCTGATTTAAAAAAACGGTAGTGTGAAACCATCCTAAGGCTGCCTTCACACTTGCGTTTGGCACCCAGTGCACCGAACGCAGCCAATCGCTTGTGCACATGTGTTCCTATGTTTAACATGGGAACGCATGTGCCTGCGTATGGCTTGGATGCGCATAATTTATGTGTCCTCCGACTGCACTCCAAACGCAGCATTTTTGTGCGATCGCAGGCGCTTGTTTTATCTGCAAGCGCCCGCAAGCGCACAGAAATGCATGGATCTCAATGGATCCGCAGTGTACTCCGCATGACAGCGCAAGAGAACACTGCGGATCACATTGAAATCTCTCCCGGTGGCCGCCGGTGATCAGCAGCGGCCCCCAGGAGATTAGCCAAAGCCACAGCTGATCTCCCGCCGGTGTCAGCGGGGAGAGTGGGGAGAAACAGCTGTTTAAATCTCCCGCGCTGACACCAAATAGGTGATGTCGGCGAGGGAGATTTGAAGCAGCAATCAGCTGTTTCTTATCTCCTGCACCGATATCACCCTATCCGGTGTTGGCGCGGGAGATTTAAACAGCTGTCAGATCAGCTGTTTCTTCAAATCTCCCGCGCTGACACCGGCGGGGAGATCAGCTGTACCGGGAGGAGGAGATCTCTGCCACTGATCTCCTCCTCCCGGCCACCCCCGAGACAGCTGAATGGCTGCCCGGGCACCATATTAATGTGAATGCATGCGGAGATTCTCCGCTGCGTTCACATAAGTATGTGCTGCGTTGCACTGTGTTTGCGTCTGCATGTCCTGCACATGCAGACACAAACGCAAGTGTGAAGGCAGCCTAATACTCACTGATTTCCTTAAGACAATTACAGTCCTGCTAATGTCAAAGTGACCCAACGATTCATGACAGATCATGACCCAGGAGTATCCAACAGCCTGTTTAATTACTCAACACAATAGAATACTTTTCTTGTGTTTTAAAATGAATAAATGGGTCAAAAATTATCCCTTTCAGTGATTTGTTATCAGACTGTTTTGTGCAGTACAATGACTCAAACTGACAATGTCACTGTCAGAGGTAACATCACACTGCTGTGACTGAGACAAATGATGTGCAATATATAACACCCTTGGTTTTCTCCCCCCTAGAGATGAGCACACCCATGGAAGTTCAGGTTCTGGGGGTTCAGCCAGACATTTTTTAAAGTTTCGTTTTGGACCCAAACTTGACCAGAATTTCATAGGAAGTCACTGATTGGGCAGTTCGGCTCTCTACTCACATACAGCTACTGTAGCTATAAACAAAGCACTTCTGGGGAGGGAGGTTGGGAGTTTGTCGCTTTCTTGTTTTGGTACACACTACATCTGATAATGCTGATTTTACCCTCAGTGCAGCTGTTCATACAGAGCACCGATTGTGCCCGAACACAGGGATGCTTGCTCCAGTGGTTTGTATATGTAAGGCAATGTCGACACACCTGCGCTGTAAGTATTTAGTGGTTCTCCACTAAATACTTAGGTTTTTTCAGAGAAGCGGAGGTGCGTGTGTGCCGCAGCTTTCTGCAGACGCAGCCCATGGTTACCCAATGTGTATCCTGGTAACCAATTCACACAGCAGGCTGCCTAGTGTCCGCTTTCCCAGAGCGGACAGGGAAAGACTGCTATGCTGTGCGCTCGCTTTAAGCGGACACTAGGCAACCTGCTGTGCGTTGTGGTTACCACGATACACATCGGGAAACCATGGGCTGCGTCCGCAGAAAGCAGCGGCACACACGCACCTGCGCTTCTCTGAAAAAACTTAAGTATTTAGCGTAGAACCGCTAAATACTTACAGCGGAGGTGTGTCGACATGGCCTAAAACACCTGAATTCTGAACTCTGAAAATGTTTAAAAGTCTGTGTTTGGCATAAACTCTGATTTTTAATCCCTTCAACCCAAGTGATTTTCCATCTTCTGTTTTTCTTTTTATCCTCCCTTGCTTCCAAGAGCGATAACTGTTTTATTTTTTAGTCAATATAGCCATATCGGGGCTTGTTTTTTGCAGGACGAGTTGGGCCTTTGAACAATATCCTTCATTTGCCATATAGTGTTCTGGAAAACAAGACAAAAATACCAAATGCAGTGAAATTGCAAAAAAGGGGAAATCACAAAATTGTTTATTTTTTTTTATTCATCATATTCACTATATGGTAAAAATGACATGTCAATATGATACTTCGAGTCGGTATGAGTTCCTACGTACTAAACATGTATACTTTTACTTTTGTCTTGCATTTTATTTTGCGTTCTGTACAATGCATTGTTAATGAAGGTCCAGACATGTGCGGCGACTTGCATTTTCATTGCAATCGGCAAATCCGGCACTTCCGGCACTGGACAAAAAGCGCTACTAACTGCGGTTTTAAGACAAGCTGGAGGTGCCGGATTTGCCAGATAATGTTGAAAACGCAAGTTGTCGCACATGTCCGGACCGCCACAGAACAATGCATTAGACAGAACACAATCTTGCCGCATCTGGTGTTTGTAAAAAAGGGGGAATTCCGCAGAATTTGCAAAAACGTAAATGTGAAAGTACCCTAAGGCTAGGGTCACGTTAGTGTCAGGGAAGCGCTAAAAGCTAGCGTTTTTTCCATGGTGAAATGTGAAAAAACGCTAGCATTAACGCTTCCATAGGCTCCCATGCAAAAAACGCATTGTCAAAGTGCAATGTGTTTGACGCTAGGCATTTTTGCAAAAGTACCAAAAAAATATGGTAAACAGCATTTTTGGGGGTGTTTGCAAAAACGCATGAGTTTTTATATCTATGATAAATGTATGCGGTAATGCATGGTACATATATGTACCAAAAAAATGCCATGAAAATGGCATGGGAAAAAACTGTATCCTATAAAGCATCCTACCAAAGGATGCAAGGTCCCAAATGTGACCCTAGCCTAAGGTTAGGGTCACATTAACATCATCGAAATGCTAAAACCTAGCGTTTTTTCAATGTTCAAATGTTAACACTTCCATAGGCTCCCATGCAAAAAACGTATTGTCAAAGTGCAATGCGTTTGACGCTAGGCGTTTTTGCAAAAGTAAAATAGGTTTTGGCAGCCCTGATGCCTTATTACCACCATGGTAACACAGCGTCAGTACTGCCAATGCATCTCTATAGAGACACATCCCCTAACGTGGCTCCCATGCCGGCGTCTTGTGGAAATCTTGCGTTATTTCCTAACACGATCAAAGACGCTTTCAGAAGCATATTGCTGCCAAATCCTATGTTTTTAGCGTGACCACCCCGGGGAACGGCTAAAACCGTTAATCTGACTCTAGTCTGAGCTGCTTTTTTGAGGGCATTTTCAAAAACACATGCTTTTTTTAACATGGGAGTGAGCCTATGGGATAAGCATGCGTTAACGCATGGGTTAACGCTGGCGCTAAAAATTTTAAAAATGCCATAAAAATGGCAAAAAAAGGGAAAAAACAGCATCCTATAATGCATCCTACCAAAGGATGCAAGGTCCCAAATGTGACCCTAGCCTAAGCCTTTACTCTGTCACAATTGCTGGAACCTCTCTTATCACTTTCATCCCCTACTAACTGAATCAAAACTAGAAGTGGGTCACTTCAGAAGTAAAAAAACTACTAGAATATAAGCAGCATCAAAAAACCTTACCATCCATGCCAAAAACAGAAACCAAATGCACTTACAGGATGCAGTCAGAGCCCAAATGTGAAGCAAGCCCAGGTGCAGGCTAATAAATCACCTTCAACCAGCAAGGTGTGGGAGGCGACCTGCCATGCATACAATGGGCCTGCATAGAGCACCATTCACACCGATACATATGATGCAGAGTGTCGTAAAGCTACCCAACCGCTCTGCTGCCTGAGCATTGGGCTGCACAGTACAATACTTCTGCACCACTAGATGAATGGCGCCCCTAGGGGCCCAACTGCACCCTGGATAGATAAAAAAGTGCAAAACGTTTTTTATATGATAAACAAAAAACTTTTATAAATGGGATATTGGTTCATGTATTGGCCAAGACATTTAAGCTGATGATCCACGTCACGGATTCCCATACTCATCAGTCCTATCTAAATTGTACAAAAATTACTAGAATATAAGCAGCATCGAAAAACCTTACCATCCATGCCAAAAACAGAAACCAAATGCACTTACAGGATGCAGTCAGAGCCCAAATGTGAAGCAAGCCCAGGTGCAGGCAAATAAATCCTTCAACCAGCAAGGTGTGGGAGGTGACTTGCCATGCATACAATGGGCCTGCATAGAGCACCATTCACACTGATACATATGATGCAGAGTGTCGTAAAGCTACCCAACCACTCCGCTGCCTGAGTATTGGGCTGCACAGTACAATACTTCTGCACCACTAGATGAATGGCGCCCCTAGGGGACCAACTGCACCCTGAATAGATAAAAAAAGTGCAAAAAGTGACTGCATCCTGTAAGTGCATTTGGTTTCTCTTTTTGGCATGGATGGTAACACTTCAGAAGTAATGCAACTATTTCTATTCCACTTTTTCTCTGATTGTTCAACTTTTAGTTTTGGCTTGCAAAATGTGAAGTATGAATACGGCATAACTGTTGTTGAAGTTAGTAAACATATTTTGGTCTGGAGCATTTGTCCAATATTTTATGGATATCTCTTCTAAACTGTGAGCTCTGATGTCCTTTCACTATCTTGAATCACCCTAAAATGCCTGCTGCATTCCCCGCACTTTCTTTCATACAGTCTGTTATAGCTCCTCTTGATTGACTGCAGTTTATGATATGATGTAATAGCCTTCAGGCATTATTGGGAAGTCCGTATGACCGTGCTTGCGGCTGTGTGAGCCTTATGAGCTTAAGAAAGTTTCTGAAATATCTTCTGCATTATGGCAGTAGATATTTTTTAGTGAACTCCACAAATCGAATTGCAACTTGTTAGAATTCATTCAATACCTGCAAATTTTACAACATTTTCCAGTAATCAGATTTGCTCATCTCTACTAAGTAGGTCTCATTTTGGAGGTCTATCATAGTGACAGATTTTCTTTAAGTCTTCTTTAACGCAGATGGAGAAATCACATAGGATTGTGGAAGATTCTCCCTTTATAGAACATGAGAAAAACCACATTTGACATTTATCCAGGGGTTCTTACCAACATTTGATAATGATAATCTGCTAACTCACAGCAACAAGAAATAGCTTGCAGCATCAAAAGCACATTTGTGTATATCAAATAATATGACAGGGATACTAATTTAGCTGGAAGATGAAAATTAGTATAATTACAGCAAGATGAAGTTGAACAGATTGATTTCAGGTAATGCTGTTATAATTCATCTACATATTAATATCACTGTCAGAGGATGCAGCTGTTGCATAGGAGGCCATGTTTTTTCAATGTATTGTATTTATTTTTAATAAAAGCTTGAGGCTTTTATAAAGAGGGCGTTCAAAGGTAAGATGTTGTTCTTGCACAAAGCCTCATATTTTCCAGGGTCTACAAACAGGTGTGCAACCACCAGACGCACACTATAAACGCTTTTATTCATTTCAGCCCGACCATCAATAGTTCGAGAGCATGTGTTAACATCTGTTTAAAGAGAAAACCTGCAGTGAACGCTCTTTATATTATAACTGCCGAACATGGAATAATTGAAGGAATGAAGCCAGTATTTATACTAACACACGTGCGCCTGATGAAGAATGGTTTGAAGCTTAAAAAGCTGTAAATTCTACGTTGGTCCAATAAAAGGTATCAACCTACCAGCCTGTTTTATATTGTATGCACAGGAAAGGTCTACTGGGGCTTGTTCCTAGTAAGAGTGAGGATTGACTTTAGAGGCTAAATGATCAAGGGGCTGGAAAGAAAAAGCACGAAGCATAAATATAGTACTTTTGCTCCTACTAGTATGAATCTAACCTATCCGGTACCCTTTTTCCTTTAGAGTATGATATGGCCCTCCAATTCTCACCCGACCCAAGAACTTGAGTGCAAGAATCTTCACAACAGACTTAATATTTGGGGGATAAATGAAGTTGCAAGTAGTCATCTAATATATAAAAGCCGAAGGCCACTTCCGGAAAACCCGAAGGGTACTTCCGTGATGGCCTCCGGACTCATGGTGCTGACGTCATCAGTGCGGGGTCGCCCGGCTACAGGGAGCGGCGGAGGAACGTTCCGCTCTTGGAAGTTCCGTCTGCCCTCCAGCCAGTACCGTAGCTAGCGGGGGGGCAGGGGGGCCCAGTGCTCCCCGGCATGAGGGGCCCATTGCCCCCACCCCCTGGGGGGCCTCGTGCTGACAGCAGCCGCCCGCCGCGCGCCCAGAGAGGAAGGAGGACGGAACTTCCTGTCTGGCAGCTCTGCCCGCCCCTTCTCTCCTCCTACAGCAGACAGCAGACGCACACCGGCCGCGGTGAGTCTGCACCCCCCCAGGGCCTCACATCTGTCTGCCAGCACCCCCCCTTTCCCGGTCCTCACATGGGGTCCTGGGTGCTGATCTTGCCCCAGGGCCCGGAGCACGCCAGCTACGCCACTGCCTCCAGCATCTGCCCTCCAGCCTCTGCCCTCCAGCCTCTCCCCTCCAGCCTCTCCCCTCCAGCCTCTGCCCTCCAGCCTCTGCCCTCCAGCCTCTGCTCTCCCCTCCAGCCTCCGCTCTGCCCTCCAGCCTCCACTCTCCAGCCTCCCCTCTGCCCTCCAGCCTCTGCCCTCCAGCCTCTGCCCTCCAGCCTCCACTCTCCCCTCCAGCCTCTGCTCTCCCCTCCAGCCTCCACTCTCCCCTCCAGCCTCTGCTCTCCCCTACAGCCTCCGCTCTCCCTCCAGCCTCCGCTCCCCCCTCCAGCCTCCGCTCTCCTCTCCAGCTTCTGCCCTCCAGCCTCTGCCCTCCAGCCTCCGCTCTCCCCTCCAGCCTCCGCTCTCCCCTCCAGCCTCTCCCCTCCGCTCTCCCCTGTCCTCTGCCCTCCAGCCTCCCCTCTCCTCTGCCCTCCAGCCTCCCCTCTCCTCTGCCCTCCAGCCTCCCCTCTCCTCACCCCTTCTCACCCCTCCAGCCTCCGCTCTCCTCACCCCTCCTCACCCCTCCAGCCTCCGCTCTCCTCACCCCTCCATATGCAATGTACAGTATGTGTATATATGTGTGTATGTAGTCACTTCCGTCACTTTGTCCGCGCTTCCCTCACTTTGTCTGCACTTCCCTCACTTTGTCTGCATACATACACACACACACACTCCGCTATACTTACCACCGGCCCTGCATCAGCCGCCTGGATCCTCAGTCGACATGTCGCCACCCCCGAACTACTGGTCTCGCCAAACTTCCCGGACGCCACATTGGATCCGGTCGTCCGCGGGCGGCGGCATGTCGACTCAGGATCCAAGCGGCGGGGAAGACGCAGGATCGGTGCTAACTGTAGCGGAGTGTGTGTGTGTGTGTGTATGTATGTATGTATGTGTGTGCTAACCACTCTGCCCACAGCGCTGCACTGACCACTCTGCCCACAGTGCTGCGCTGACCACTCTGCCCACGCCACTGTGCTGACCAATCTCACCGCACTCACTACTAACCACTGAGCCACCGCACTCACTGCTAACCACTGAGCCACCGCACTCCCTGCTAACCACTGAGCCACCGCACTCCCTGCTAACCACTGAGCCACCGCACTCCCTGCTAACCACTGAGCCACCGCACTCCCTGCTAACCACTGAGCCACCGCACTCACTGCTAACCACTGAGCCATCGCACTCACTGCTAACCACTGAGCCACCGCACTCACTGCTAACCACTGAGCCACCGCACTCACTGCTAACCACTGAGCCACAGCACTCACTGCTAACCACTGAGCCCCTGCACTCACTGCTAACCACTGAGCCACCGCACTCACTGCTAACCACTGAGCCACCACACTCACTGCTAACCACTGAGCCACCGCACTCACTGCTAACCACTGAGCCACCGCACTCACTGCTAACCACTGAGCCACCGTATACTCTGCTACCCACTGAGCCACCTGTATACACACAATTCATTTCACCGCACTCCCCTAACTATTAGTAAATAAACTATATATGGATTCTAGACTACCCGTTTCTTTAGAATCGGGCCGCCATCTAGTCAAATATGAAAGGCAATCTCAAAGGTGAAATGACTTTACATCACTTTGTAGTATGTTTTGTTGTTGCTTCCCCCATATATAGTGTACAGCTATTAAGACTACGCCAAATAATATCTAATTATAAGTACCCTACAGTATGTTACTCAAATAACACTGCCACATATTGACAAAGTAACACTGAGACTGGTTTCGCACTGGAGTTTTTCCCTGATTAGGATTCATCAGGTTTTGTGTGCCAAAACCAGGAGTGAAACTTGTAGAGAAAAAGTATAATTGAAAGATTGACATCTGTTCTGGATTTTGGAGATACTCCTGGTTTTGGCACACAAAACCTGATGAACCCTGATCAGGGAAAAACTGCAGTGTGAAACCAGCCTTAAACTATTTAGTTCAGAGCTTATGTAGCAATACAAAGCAATGCCTAAGTAGATACCACCTTGTAATGCTTAAAAAGGAACCCATCAGCAGGTTTTTGTACCTCAAACTGAGACAATAAATCACTGCAATACAGAATAAATCCAGCCCCAACTCTTCTCGATTGTCCTGGTGCAGTGGCAATTAAGGCTATATTTTTGGAATTGATGTCAGCTGTGAAATGACAGCTGGCAACAAGCACTGGTAATTGAGAGAGATCTATCAGTCACCTCTCATTAGTAATTTGGTAAGTGTACAGTTAAAAAACACTCTCACTAAAAAAATAGTTTATTGGAATAAAGATTTACCTACACTTCCTCTTTCACCAATCCATTAATTAAAAAAATAATATTAATTCCTGGGCTTAATGCCATCTGACATTACACAGCTAACATCAACCCCATTAATCAGTACTCCAATTAACACCTCATGAGGGCAATCATGAAGAGCCTGGGCAAAACTCCTGAATTGGTGAATCTGATGTGATGCGCCAATTCCAAGGTAGCAGCGGGCTGGTAAATTTAATCTGGGAAGGGACAAATGACCTTCCTAGCCTGATAATACCATCATTCAGCTGTCTGCTTTACCTTGGCTGGTCATCAAAAATAGGGGAGACCTCACACCATTTTTTTAATTATTTAATTAAATAATTTTAAAAAAAGTTGTGAGAACCCCCTGTCATTTTTTTTATTTATCCCACATCATTTTTTTTTTACTTATTCTCCATCCACATTTGTTTGCAGGGCAACTGTCCTGCTCTTACCCACATTCCGCTTCCTTTTGGAACCCCTATCCCATACTATGACTATTTTACAGCATCAAAATATCGGTCTGCATTGATTTACATAGGGTCTGGGGTAAGGTTCGGGTACTGAACTGAACTTTTAACTAAAGTATTATTGAAGCTGGTGAACCCGAACAGCCATGCTAATCCTCACTTGTCATACTACATTGAAGAAAGATTCAGCTACATAACTATGCGATACAACTATTTTTAATTTGTCTTTATGTACTGCTTGCAAAACAGTCATAATGGTGCTGTATCTTAAAAATATATAACCCTGCTGTTATGATAGATAGATAGATAGATAGATAGATAGATAGATAGATAGATAGATAGACAGACAGACAGACAGACAGACAGACAGACAGACAGACGGACGGACGGACGGACAGATAGATACACTTTCAAAGTCCACAGCACTCCAAGTTGATGTCAGTCAAAGGATTTTATTTCAGCATTTGGCACCAGTTGTGGCGACGTTTCGAGCAACAAGTGGTCTTTGTCCAGCAACCACCCATGGTCTGCCACACAATTTATTCACTTGTGACATCATTTCCTTTACAGTGTTAATAACCTAATTACAATATACACCTTTGATCAGGATCTATATGAATATTTGGTGGTAATGTTCCCCAAGACACCAGTATTGTATGTGATTCCTAAAATCCACAAATCATTGGAGAATCCTCCGGGGAGACCAATAGTGCCAGAGATGGAGTAAGTCTTTAACAATATTGGAGTGTTTTTGGATAAGCTGATTAATCCTTTGGTCTCAAAGGCTAAATTGTATATAAAAGATACAAGCCATTTTTTGGAAAAATTGGGGAAGTTGCAATCGGAGAAAGGGGACATACTCGTATCCTTTGACGTGATTTCTTTGTACACATCTATACAGCACGATAGAGGGTTAAGAGCTACAAGGATGATGCTTGACACCACGATATACTCTGAGGAGTGTAAGCGGTTAACATTGCAACTCTTAGAAATATGCCTGAGATCTAATTATTTCCTTTTTGGGGATGATTATTACAAACAAAGGCGAGGTACCGCCATGGGGGTGCATATGGCATGTGCATATGCGGGCGTCACCATGGCAGTACTAGAGGAGGAGCACGTCTATGTGTCCCACCACTTCCGGATGGTGAGGGAGTGGTGGAGATACATTGATGACGTGTTCCTCCTCTGGAAGGGAAGCTTGAATGAGTTGGAGACGTTTTTTGGATATTTGAATACGGTTGATACTACAATTAAATTTACTATGGTATCATCAGAGATGAATTTGCAGTTCCTGGATGTAATGGTGAATTTGAGTGAGGGGAAGATCAGTACGGGTTTACATGTTAAACCCACTGACAAAAATAAACTGTTACATTTTAAAAGCTATCATCCGTTAAAGTTAAAAAAGGCAATACCTAGGGGCCAGGCCACGAAAGTGAGACGAATAGTGAGCATGGAGGAAGAGAGACGTAAGACCGTAGGGGAGTTGTTGGAAAAATTCAGCGAAAGGGGATATCCAAGGAGGATTTTAGACCCATTAAAAACAGAAATGAATAATGAGAGGGTCGTACAGGCTAAACATGAGAAAATATCAGTAGTCACTACTTACCGCGAAGAGTCAGATGAGATAACGAAGATAATAAAAAGGAATTAGCAGATATTGAGGAATGGCCGACCTGAAGTGAAAGAGTGTAATAACCCCCCACTTTTTGCTTTTAGAAAGGGGAGCAGTTTAAAGGACAGATTAGTCAGTTCCGACATTGGTAGTCTAAGACGAGGAACGCAGTTAACAATCACGGGAGTAACGATGTGTAAAGGTGATGTTTTTGAAGTGAAAGGAAAGATGTATCAAATTGATAACTTTAATACTTGTGCATCGGAACATGTGGTGTACTTTTTAGAGTGTCCATGTAAACAATATTACATTGGGGAGACTACCTTGGAGTTCCTCACTCGTATGAATCAGCATAGGTACAGTGTGCGTAAAAACATTATGAATTTACCGGTATCTAAGCACTTTGTAGAACATGGGCATAAAGAAAGAGAGTTGAGATGCAGAATATTAGATGGAGTACCACCCATGAGGAGAGGTGGGGACCGGGTTAAACTGCTGAAAACGAAGGAATAAAGGTGGATTAAGGAGTTGGGCACTTTATAACCAGGTGGACTCAATGTTGATTACAAATTGAGCGTACCTATATAATCCTGATTGAACCTTTTTTTAGTCCAATACTGTGTATATTTTAATCACTGTTTGGTTTTAGTACATAAATCACAAAAATTGTTTTATAGTAATATATACTAATGACGTTTTGTTTGTTTGTTCATTTTTAGAGGTCAGGGAAATATGGAAGTCAGAAAAGACGTAGAGAAAACCGTAGACGTCATATTTTGTATTATGGTAACAGTGAGAGTGGTGAACCGAGGTTCATTACCCAGATAAGAGATTTATTATATAGTAGAGTATTTGGAGACACATATATATTATGATGATATGAGCACAAATCAACTTGAAATTTAGTTATTAGGTAATTTATTGAATTCATTGTATTTAACGGACCCTTATGAGATAACTGTGTCCAGCGGTTAGGAAGGCCACCGAAAGCCCATGGATCCCTGGCCACCCATTAAGGGCTAATGGCAGGCTCACCAGCATGAGTGGACATGGCACCGAATATCTTGTTGTGAGAAGATGAGAGTATGGTGCTGGAAGGGTGAGGGTTTATGGAAGGTGATGCCCCTGATATGGACATGCGGCTAAGTAGGGGTGGCAGGAGAGAGGCCTGTATCAGGCAATGACCTACAAAGCACTGATACACTAAAAGCACTTTAAAATATATTTTACACTTTGTTCACATTAAAAATACCGGGACGCTGGGATCTGAATGAGAATGCCCCTACCAATATGGCTGACGACGGGGAAGTGGCAATGCGCAAGCGCGAGATGCGCAAGATGGCGCTGGGCCGCTTTCAAGGTTACCATGGATGCGGGGAAGTGCAGCACAAGCGTGGAAGTGCGCACTTGCACTGCTCATGCCCGCACTGTATAGACACATATCCGGGATGCCGAGAGCACATGTGAAGGAGTAATGGATGTCGGTAAACCATGTTATTCTGTACCAATTATGGGGATATAGCGATTATCATGTTTATTGATATGGCATTTAGACTTCCAAGAGGACCAACAACACTAGTGTTTATGAATAGTAGGAATGTGTAAAGCACTAATAAGAGTTTTGAGTAAGTGTACAATGTCACATTATGAGATATGGTGTATATTGTAATTAGGTTATTAACACTGTAAAGGAAATGATGTCACAAGTGAATAAATTGTGTGGCAGACCATGGGTGGTTGCTGGGCAAGAGCACTTGTTGCTCGAAACGTCGCCACAACTGGTGCCAAATGCTAGAATAAAATCCTTTGACTAACATCAACTTGGAGTGCTGCGGACTTTGAAATTGTATGTATGGGAGAAACCTAGGAGGTCTTTTTATACGCTTGCACCCTTAAGAAACCAGCTCGGCTGTGCTGCTACAATTTTCTTATTTAGATAGATAGATAGATAGATAGATAGATAGATAGATAGACACATCCAGCTGGTCAAAAAAGCATTGAACACATTAACAATTTTCTGAGTAACTATATTTTTAAAGGAGCCATTGACATAAAGTTCTCATCAGATGTTGGTATCAACCCATCCAATCTTCACAGGCAAAGAAATGAAACCATAGATATCAATAAATTAACTTATTTGTAATAATGAGAAATGCACAGGGAAAATGTATTGAACTCAAGTAGAAAGAAAAGTGGAAAAAGTGGAAAGTCATGACATCAGCTGCAATCTATTATTAATTATAAAGCTCTTCTATCACTTAGTGAAAATTAATATCAGCTGGTTCAACTGATGACCTATAAAAAGGTGTCTCATTACCAAGGTATCACACAAGAAACATATCATGATGGGTAAAATCAATGAGCTGTTTCTAGACATTCGCAAACTTATTTTGGCAACACATACAGATGGTTTTGGTTACAGAATTTCTAAAGTTCTGAAGGTTCCAAACCTGGTACTGCTTGAAATATTTGAGACAGAGGAGTGAAAAGAATTATTAGAAGAGTTGTCCAAGACCAGATGACTACCGGTGGAGAGCTACAGAAAGAACTGGAATGAGCTGATACAATGACATCAAAGAAAACAATAAGTAATGCACTTAACTTCTATGACCTGAATGCCCGCTCAACACACAAGACTACATTACTAAATAAAAGCAGGTCCAAGTGCATTTAAAGTTTGCTCTACAGCATTTAGAAAAACCTGTGAAATACGGGAGAATATGGTTTGGTCATATGAGACTAAAATTGAGCTCTTTGGATGTCATAATATACACAAAGTTTGGAGGCCAAAAGACAATGCAGATCACCACTCCAAAAAAACATCTACAGTGATGTTTGGAGGTGGGAACATCATGGTGTAGGGCTATTTTTCTGTATATGGTACTGGCAAACTTCATATGATTGAAAGAAGGATGAATGGCCAAATGTACTAAGACATTCTTGATAAAGATCTGATGAAGATGAAACAAGAGTAGAAATTTCAGCAAGACAATGATCCCAAATACACAGCCAGGAAAACTCTCAATTTGTTTCAGAGAAAGAAAATAAACCTGCTAGAGTGGCCGAGCCGATCACCTGACCTAAATCTAATAGAAAAATTAGTTAAAGAAATGACAGCTCAGAGTTCATAGAAGGAGCTCACAGGACCTTCATGATTTGAAGAGTGTTTGTGTGGAGAATGGACCAAAATCCCACCTGAGCAATGTATGCCACTAGTTTCCCTATACAAGAGGCTTCTAGCTTCATCACCAGCAACAGCTTTTGTATGGAGCATTAAATAAGCTTCTGTAAGCATGTTTAATACTATTTCCATGTGTGATTTCTCATTATAACACATCACTAAATGTATGGACTTCTATGGTTTGATTTCTTAGTCTGTGTGGATTGGATGGGGTTGTTACCGACATCTGGTGAGAAATTCAATGCAATATCACCTTTAGAAATATATTTACTTAGGAAATTGATGACGTGTTCAATACTTATTTCACCCACTGCATAGAACTATTACATCCTTGTGTGATTTGAATTGCTTTTTATATCTTAACCTGAATACAATTTGAGCCATTCTGGCAGAGGAACTTGTGAAGGGACATTTTCTGGAACACAAAGCATATAGCGTCCCATGGGGTCTGCATTCACCAAGAAAACTATTTCCAAAAGTCTTTATTTAGCCAGTCGGCATTCAGGTTGTAGAAAAAAATGATTATATAGGAGAGGCAAAATAACACATTGTTATAGCTCTGAATTTACAATGAGTTCCAAGGAAAACCAGTTTATCAGAGGTTACAAACAATTTTTATTTTTTTTTTAGAAAAAAAAAAAAGCATAATTTAGGGCAGCGCTGGGTCTGCTGTAATGTTCTGCCATTATACAATTAAAATAAATGTAGCAAGCGCTGTAACAACTATTTTCCGTGACCTAGCCATTATTATGCAGTACAGTATGTTAAAAAGGTCCCTAATTACTAAGAACATAATTAATTTTCTAGCTTACAACCGTGTTGTCAAGGCTTTCTTCTTCCTTCACATAATGCCTATCAAACACAACAGCTGATCAGAGAAGGTTCAGACATCTGAACATGTTACATGCTCCTTTGTTCGTGCCGTTATCTAATTTCGGGCTGCTTTTGTATGCACATTTCTTGTCTCTGTTGTCTGATCATTATTGGTCTTTTCTTTTTCTTTTTGCTATTTACATTCCTCGGGAGCTTGTTCTTTTCGTTCCTTCCCATCATTTAGGGATTGCTCATTATATGCCTTCAGGCTGACGATCATATGTATCAAGCTGAAGATGATTGTTAACGAAAGCCTCGGGTCTTGGCCCAAGATATTTAAGCACTGATGTGTGCATGTGTTTTGCGTTTGTGCTTGCATGTGCTGTGTGGATGTGAAGGCATGGCTGATAATGTTCTTAAATCAGTTTTCATGTTTTCGAATTTAGACCTCTGACCTCCATATATTACTAATTTTACAGGAATGTATTATAGGAGGCATATTTGGAAAGGTTCATTCTTTAATTTTGATACTAATAATCTGTACTATATATTATACAGTATAGTGTGTGTATATTATTATTAGTTAACATTATCGTGCCATTTATTCCATGGCGATGTACATGTGAAAAAGGTTATACATCGTCAGGTACAATAATTATGAACAACACAAGGCACACACAGGTACAGGAGGAGAGAGGACCCTGCCCACGAGGGCTCACAGTCTACAAGGGATGGGTGAGGATACAGTAGGTGAGGAGAGAGGGCCCTGCTCGCGAAGGCTCACAGTCTACAAGGGATGGGTAAGGATACAGTAGGTGAGGAGAGACGATCCTGCCCGCGAGGGTTCACAGTCTACAAGGGAGGGGTGAAATACAGCAGGTGAGGAGAGACGATCCTGTCTGCGAGGACTCCCAATCTACAAGGGATGGGTGAGGATACAGTAGGTGAGGAGAGAGGACCCTGCTCGCGAAGGCTCACAGTCTACAAGGGATGGGTAAGGATACAGTAGGTGAGGAGAGAGGACCCTGCCCATGAGGGCTCACAATCTACAAGGGATGGGTGAGGATATAGTAGGTGAGGAAGGAGGACCCTGCTCACGAGGGCTCACAGTCTAGAAGGGATGGATAAGGATACAGTAGGTGAGGAGAGAGGACCCTTCCCACGAGGGCTCACAGTCTACAAGGGATGGGTGAGGATACAGTAGGTGAGGAGAGACGATCCTGCCCGCGAGGGTTCACAGTCTACAAGGGAGGGGTGAAATACAGCAGGTGAGGAGAGACGATCCTGTCTGCGAGGACTCCCAATCTACAAGGGATGGGTGAGGATACAGTAGGTGAGGAGAGAGGACCCTGCTCGCGAAGGCTCACAGTCTACAAGGGATGGGTAAGGATACAGTAGGTGAGGAGAGAGGACCCTGCCCATGAGGGCTCACAATCTACAAGGGATGGGTGAGGATATAGTAGGTGAGGAAGGAGGACCCTGCTCACGAGGGCTCACAGTCTAGAAGGGATGGATAAGGATACAGTAGGTGAGGAGAGAGGACCCTTCCCACGAGGGCTCACAGTCTACAAGGGATGGGTGAGGATACAGTAGGTGAGGAGAGACGATCCTGCCCGCGAGGGTTCACAGTCTACAAGGGAGGGGTAAAATACAGCAGGTGAGGAGAGACGATCCTGTCTGCGAGGACTCACAGTCTACAAGGGATCGGTGAGGATACTGTAGGTGAGGGCAGAGGACCCTGCCCATGAGGGCTCACCATCTACAAGGGATGGGTGACGATACAGCAGGAAGGAGAGAGGACCTTGTCCACGAGGGATCACAGTCTACAAGGGATGGGTGAAGATATAGTAGGTGAGAAGAAAGGTCCCTGCCCACAAGGAATCACAGTTTACAAGGAATGTGTGAAGATGCAGTAGGACTGAGGGTTACTGTAGTATGTAGGCTTGTCGCAAGAGGTTCCTTTTGAAGGTGTACATAGTAAACGAGGGTCTTGTATGATGGGGCAGAGAGTTCCAGAGTATGGGGATGTACGGGGGAAATTTTGTATGTGATTGCGGGAAGAAGAGATAAGTCTGGAATAGAGAAGGAGATCTTGAGAAGATCACAGGTTATGTGTACGTGAGTCCCGGGAGACCATGTCACAGATGTATGGAGGGGACAGGATGTGCATGGTTTGTATGTCATAAGTGTGTTGAACTGGAGTTTCTAGGCTTTGAGAAGTCAATGAAGGGCTTGGCAGAGAGAAGGGACTGGGAATACCGGGGAGGTGGATTAGTTGGGCAGCACAGTTTCGGATAGATTGTAGGGATGCAAGAGTACTAGAGGGGAGGCCAGAGAGAGAGTAGGAGGTTGCAGAAGATGAGTTTATATTATTTACACACAGAAGTGTAGCTAGAGGTTCATCTCAGAGGGGTAAGACTCCTGAGTAGGATTCTAACCATGTAACCATGTTTAGGCTTTGTGCACACGTGCATTTATGCTCCGTTTTTGGTGCATTTTCTGCAGCCAAAATGGATGCTCTCTTTTGCAAGAAAGCATCACAAACACATCATCCATTTGTGTTACATTTTTGCTCTGTTTATTTTTGTGCTGCCGAGAAAGCAAAAACACAGTACTAGTCCATAAGGGGCATAAGCGGTTAAATAATCACACACACACACACACACATACAGACACAAACAAACCTTTTTCTTCTAATTTACTACCTTCACCAAGGTCCAAAGTGTTCAGCATTGTGTTACTTTCGGGTATCGAGTGGCAACAGGTCAGCTGACTGAGTCATATGACTAGGTCCTTTTAAGTTCTTGCAGGTACTATTACCAGTCTTCGGTGCCCAGAAGGATTACATCGCGGGAGGGTAAGAAATTGGATGAATGAGTGTTTGTGGTCTTGCCGCTGCGTCCAAAACACTGCATAGTTTAGTATAAGCACAGTGGATGGGATTTTAATGCCCGGCAATGCAAAAGCAAAGAAAGTTGGTGTAAATCAAAAAGAAATGCCCATTATGCTTAACCCGACAGCAGTGTTCTTTTAGCTGCGGTGCAGGTTGCTGGAATTCTGCTCCCCACGGCATGTTCATTTCATGCTGCGGAGTCGGAAGTGGCTCCCATCGGGTGCAAGAGGGAGAAGCCCCCTGCACCCACTGCACATGGTGAGTACAGGGCGGCTGTGGTCTCCCTGCGGCCACCCGCGCCTTCACTCAGGTCTGGAGGAGCAGCATCCAACACGCAGCTCCTCCGGACCATGAGCACACAGCCTATCAGCTTCCACAACAATAGTAGCAGACTAGGGCAGAGTGGAGATCGTGACAGTGAGCCTCTGATATCTATTTAGGTCATATTTTATCTCTCAGACCCTTCATCCTCCCTACTTTAATTTTCTGAGATAATGACCTTTGGGTTTTCATTGGCTGTAAACCATAATCATCAACGTTAACCGAATTAAATCTTGAAATAGATCACTCTGTGTGTAATGACTCTATATAATAGATGTGTTTCACTTTATGTATTGAATTACTGAAATATATTAACTTTTTGAAGATATTCTAATTCATTGAGATGCACCTGTATGTACTCAAAACAGGAGCTGAGTTCTCGGTGGGGCCCAAGTCTTCAGATTTAAACAGTGTTTTTGGCGTCATGATTTTTTTTGATTTGTGAATATCGCTGTTTTGGAGAAATCTGGTTGAAAACGAATTGTTTGATCTCAACTCTGAAATACTGATGTATGGAGATGGTCATGTCTTTAGTGTATTCGGGCTTACAACTGTGTAACAAGAAGATATTTGCATAGAGTATAGCAGGAAACAAACATGAAGGTAAGTGTTCACGTTCCAAGATGCTTTTATGATAACGATATTGTAGCATTAGCTTTCCCCATATGTTTCAATGACTCTTCACATAAGTAGGATATATTGTATATACAGAAAAGCAGGATATGTACTCACTACACCCTGTGGAATTGTTTTTGATGTGAAGGCAACATTTTCATTCTTCTCCTTACATCTATACATTTATAGGAAAATATGGCTTTTAAACAAACGTGAATCCAATGTATGACTGAAACTTCAATAGATCCGGTACTCAATAAATAACCGTGATCGTAGAGTGATATTTTGACACCTGACATTAAAAATTGCCTCATATTCTAGCTGCTTTTACCATTTTTCATCCTTTTTCATTTCTTATTTTTAAATTTCTCCAAGGAGAAGGTAGCGTTTTTCCTCCTTATCATTACAGAGGCACTTTGCACATTACTGGTTACCCATAGTTGTCAAAGAAATGATGGCTTCAGCTATTCATCATTGTCCAAGAAATATTTCCAGGTATCACGGGAATTGCTTGCAGATGTTGCTGAAGTTGCTGTTATGCTTTCACATATATCCTCTCCTCTATTTCTGTAGTCTCTGACACAATACAACAACAAACATGGAAGATGGCTGTTGTCTCAGATGCATTATCGCACATTTGTTATGCCATCCAGTAGCACAGGCATTCACTACCGACTCAGATAAATGTTTGTATATTGCTTGTTTTTTCACTGAGCAACATTTTATCAACCTTACACATTTGCTGACATGCCATTGTGTCATGTCAGAAAATATCTTCGGTAACTGTAATCCGGGACACCACCGATCACTCATGGTGCCTCTTCAAGCTCATGCTGCCCTTTGGAGATCTTCAACTCTCCAAGTCTGTTGACAAAAGCCTTATTTTAATAGAGAATACCAGTTGGCTTACCCTATTATTCAAGGGCAGAAATATCACTGGTGCAACCTGTGCAGGCGCACAGGGGCCTAAGAGGTTAGGGGACCCATTGTCATCACTAAGGCAGTGTCATGCAGCGAACTTGGGGTCATCTGGACATGGTGCGAGAGAACAAATACAAAATGGTCCCTGCTCGTAGTGAACGGGGAAAGGACACCTCCTGTGCTCACCTGAGACAGTGCCCTGATTTCTCTACATCCCTATACGTTTTTTTTCACCCCATAGCCAAGTAGGATACCTATCCCCTCGCTAACCCTGATGTAAACCCTCAATAGGGAGATGGCCGGCAGGAGCACTAGTCCCAACCACTGCAATAAACAAAACAAGAGGGGAAGGGGAGACAGACAGGGAAACAACAAGGCAACTTCATGTCTGCTGCTACACTCCAAGGCAGCAGACGGCTTGGCAATGATCAGCTTTCCAGAATACTACCTACACCTCAGGTAGCCAGGAATGAGTTCAATCACCAGCAAGGAATACAGGACCCTGTGGCCATATAAAGGAGATGGAGTCATCACAAAGAAGCCACACCTTGAAGGAGAACTAAGGAGCTTCCTAGCAACAGAAACTGACATTAACTACAATACTGCCAAAGGAAAGAAACACATTTATTAAGAAGTGTCAATACAGAAAAGAGACAGAGGTCCCAAACCAGTCACAAATCTCCAAAGTAAGAGAGGCCATCATGACAAGCAGGTGGATTATAAATTACTAGCTGTGAGCCCGATGCAAATGCATCGGGATTCTAGAACGTGCATTAATTTGCTTATAATAGTTATAGCTGGTCTGAGTACTTTTTGGGGGGGTGTGAGTATTTTTTGAGGGGGTTGAATACTTTTTGGGGGGGGTTGAATACTTTTTGGGGGGTGTTCAATACTTTTTGGGGGGTGTTCAATACTTTTTGGGGGGTGTGGAATACTTTTTGGGGGGGTATTAGATTCATTTTTTTATTTTAATTAGTTAATGTAATTAATATATTAATGTTATATATTTTTTTATTTTTATTTTTTTTTTATGATTATGTTTTATTTTATTGTTTATTATTTATATTATTTAGTTATTTTTTTAAAATTATTTTTATTATTATTAAATTTAAAAAACCGCACTTGCCGCACCTGCCGCAAGTCCCCCTATACTTTCTATGGGAATTACCGCAACCGCGCCGCAAGTGTAACCGCATCTGCCGCGTTCGCCGCATAACCGTTACACTTGCGGCGCGGTTGCGGTAATTCCCATAGAAAGTATAGGGGGACTTGCGGCAGGTGCGGCGACTGAGGTAGCGACTCGCAATGGCCTCACGGCCATTGCTCGCGCTACACAGCGACTCGCAATGGATCCCCATAGAAAGTATAGGGGGACTTGCGGCAGGTGCGGCGACTGAGGTAGCGACTCGCAATGGCCTCACGGCCATTGCTCGCGCTACACAGCGACTCGCAATGGATCCCCATAGAAAGTATAGGGGGACTTGTGGCAGGTGCGGCGGCTGAGGTAGCGACTCGCAATGGCCTCGCGGCCATTGCTCGCGCTACCTCAGCGGTAAACCGCTAACTTTGTGGCCGAGCCTCTGGTTCTATTTTCGGACAGCGATTCGCAATGGCCGCTTCGCGGCCATTGCTCGCGCGTGGTGACGTCACATAGTGACAAAGCCACGGCGATTTCGGGGTCCGACACGATTTTGCCTACGGCAATTATAGAGTAGATGATGAGCTATTAGACTGCACAGTGCCCATATACTGCGCCCTTGCACAGGAGCCATTCTCTGTCTGTGTCCACCAGTGCTATCATTTATTATTCAAAAAGCTTAAAAAAGTTCAGACCAATTAATTCTAGCAAATTGTGGAGTTCTTAGCTTTCAATCTTACCCATGACCAGGGTCATCGACCAACCAGAGTTTCCAGGACCGTAAAATGGGGCACATTTTGCCATGTGCGTAACAAAGATTTCTTTGAAAGCTTTAGAAACTTATACAGATTATTGTGATTGCAATTATCATCATTTTACAGTTTACAGAAAATTTGTATTAGAATTATGGTCAATAGACATCTATCACTTATATTTATAAAGATTTTTTATGGTTTTCCAATGTGTCTGTAAAAACTATTTTCTATTATTTTTAATTAAGGCTGGTTTCACACTGCAGTTTTTACCCTGATCAGGTTCGATCAGGTTTGTCTGTCAAAACCAGGAGTGTCTCCAAAACTCAGAACAGGGTCAATTTTTCAATTATACTTTTTCTCTGCAAGTTCCTCTCCTGGTTTTGACACACAAACCTGAACGAACCTGATCAGGGAAAAAACTGCAGTGTGAAACCACTCTAAGCTGTTCAGAAAAATCCTGTCTATGACATAGGCTCACTGATATGCTAAATATAAAAATGGGGTCATTTACAAAATGTGTCTCTTAGGGTACCTTTACATGCTGCAATTTTTGGTGGTGATCGGAGGTGATCTAATGTGCGCGTGCACATTTTTCATGGTCGCCTCAGATCGCCTAAGGCGCTTATACACACCGCAATTTCGCCCTCAACCCAAGGCGATGTGTCACCCCGGAAATCACCACACCAACAGCGGGAAACATCTGGCCGACTCCCCTCGCCGCTTCACATGCCGCAAACCCCAAAGGAATGTGGGCATACATGTTCAGCGCGGCGAGAACATAGGCGTGCCAAATTGTTTTACTCCGCGCCCCAAACACGCTCATTGGACAACGCAATAGCGTCATGATTGGTCAGCCTGCACTGAAAGGCTGGCTAATACCTGACGCAATTGTCTCGGAGTTTGTGATGAATACACGCTTGTGTCATAGAAAGTGTCTGCTGCGACACACTTTCGAGCCGCTCAAGCGTCACACAGGAGCAGTTTTGTACAGGACAGTGGCTTACACAACACAGTGGCAATGTGTGCGTCTGTAGCTGATGCCGGGAACATACAAAACACACTATGCCCATATGTGCCTACATTGGTCCATGCCATGGCACAGCAGCCATGGCAAAACTGAACTATGTGTGTGTACACATGTTTGTCAGTGTACCCACATCCCCCACCAACACCATTGCTTGCTCCATGTGTGTGGACACGTTCCCCTGTGCCCCAAACACATCATAACGGATCTGTACACACAGTTGCGCCATACAGTGTGGGCCAAAGGGCTGGACGTGTGTACTAGATATTACCACACAATGCTACACCATTTTAGGGATCACATACCTCTGTGCACTGCATAAAGCTAAGTCCATCTGGGCGGGATTCAAAAGGAGCAACAGACACAGGTACTTGGTTTTTTTAAGATTGTTTTAGTTTGTCTTTTAGTGCACACATAAATTATGTAGAACAACACACACAAAATTAAAAGAAAACACGAGTGTTAACATCACACAAATAAATTCAACAT
>JARQOC010000005.1:95665242-95676743 GCA_033576535.1 Allobates femoralis
AGATCAAGGATTTAATATGATAATGAACCAGATCAATTATCGCTCATAAAGAAAGTCATTAACAAGTGTAAACACTGTCAAATTGAATAGAATTACAAATGATGAAGTCACAGAATCTACACTTGCTTATCACAATTATTATTTTTGGTTTATTTATTAATTCTGTAGAACAATAAAACTAAAATAAAATAGAAAATTTAAAGGAAAAATGATCCTAGAGGACACAAAATGGGTCAGATATATCAGTACAGTGGAACCTTGGATTATGAGCATAACTGGTTACGGCAATGTGCTTGTGATCCAAATCACTTTCCATAAGAGATAATTGAAATGCAGATGATTCGTTCCACAACCCAAAAATATCCACTGTATTCATATAAAATTATTACAGTTTTGCAATTAATTGCAGTTCTATAGCATGTACAGTATACATATGTACAGGGAGTTAATCAGTTACAGCACTTAAAGTTGGTTTAGTAGAGGCGTCACATATGTACAGTATAAAGTATGGAGGTTCAGTCTTAGAGTGTTGTGAACACACAAAGGCCAGAACTGAGGAAAAGACCACCATTGATGGCTTATATGTTAGAAGCAGTAAATATTACTAATACAGTACTGATTATGTGTGGTGCCCACTAGGACGGGGTACTCGGTACCGGACCGGGGTATCACAGGAGGTATCACGACGGTCCTTGGTCTGGACCGTGTCCCGAGCCCACAAGTAATGGGGGGTATTTACAGGGGAGTTTGTTGTGACGCCACCCACGGGTTGTGGTCAGGGTGACCACTGCTGCAGAACCTCCGGGGATGATGTTTGGCAGCCGGTGATGTAACGGCTCTCCGCGGGCAGAGCCTGGTTCCCCGGGGCAGTGGTGATAATAGTCTATAGATGGATGCAGGGCAGGGGTAGTAGTAAAGATGACAGTTTGTGAGGGAGAACAGGGTTTGCAAGGATCACACAGACTCACGGTTTTGTAGTTTTCCAAGTCTTTACTGCAGATATTGTTCAGTAGATATTGTCCACGGAGTCTGTACCGGGGTCGGGATGCTCCCACCCTGACTGGGTCCTTGGCTTCCTACTCCTGCGCTGTGTGTGTGTGGCCCTGCTGCTGCTTTAGCTAAGCTTCTGGCCCTGTCTCCCCTCACGGGTACCCACTTGCTAGGCAACTTGAGTTTTAATTTTGTGTTTCTGACCCTGCCGCGTTTCTTCGCTGTGGTACAGTAAAGATATGAAATCCTCAATCATCCGGTGTTTACTGTGCTGCTTGTATCATGCACAATGTTGGATCCGGTATCCAGTCTTTGCGCTTCACAGGGGTGAGTTATAGGGTAACTCTGTGTCTCGTGTGTGTTCCTCTGCTTCTTCTACTCCTTTCCTCAGACCTTGGCCAGACTGGAAGTGGACAGTGATCCATTGGTTGGGCCTAGCGCAGCCCTTTTTCACCCAGGTTCTTTCCCTCAGTCCTGCTCCGCACTGAACTAACTGCCACTTCCTCTCCACCCAGAATATATAGGGAAGCAGCTTTACCTCCCCCTTCTGGCCTGGAGGCGCTAGTTTAGTGTTGTGGGTTGTGTGGGGAGTTAACTCTTGGTGTTGTTACTTTGGCATATTAACCCCTGGGGTGCCACATATGCGCAGGGACAGGGATATGTGGAGACACGGGGGTCAGTGGGTGCTCTCGTCCGCTGGCCTGGCCGCCTTTAGAAAGACTGCATGGACCAGGGCTCATCCCAATTGAACAACTGAACTCCTAAACCATGGGAGGAACACTACTCAGACAACACAGGGTGAGGGAACCATGCAATGGTAAGACTTTATTCGATCCACAACAGTTAAAGGCATAGAACACAGAACCAAGCAAAACATAAATTGCAAGAGGCAACAGAGTCTCACCTTTCTGCTGGCTCATCAGAGATAATAATGTGTGTGTCTCAGGGCTTCCAGGGCCACTTACTCCAATCTAGCAGCACCCTGCTTTCAGCAGGCACCCACTGAGAAAGGGATAGCAAGAAGGTGACTGAACTGTCTTTAAATAGTCTCTAGTATGAAAACACAATCTTGTCCTGGCAGCCAGAATTAAAGTTCCTAGGCTGGGGTTATGGTATTCCAACCAGGTCTGCAGACCCTAGATTGAAGCCATGTAGCATAAGAACTCCTGGTTAATGAAACAGGCCCCCTTTATATACCCGAGCACACAACTCAGGATATTGGGAACTCCCAGGATTGGTGGAAAAAGAGTGTGCTTTCATTGGCCGGATTTCAAGCTGTATATATAATAATATCCCTATAAGTCAAGCCAGTCTCTGATAGAGAGAATGAGAGGGTCAGGTAAAGTACATTTAATTAGCAATACACAACCTCCAAACATTTAAAACTTTGCACAGTCTGGCAGAAACAATAACTTAGCAAACATGCGATAACAAGCAAAAGGTTAATACTAGAGATGAGCGGTGTTCGATTCGAATTGCTTGCCAATCTCAAATTCGAGCTGTTTTGGGTGGTGTCCGAGTCATTCGCCGAATTCGAACAATTTGCTTCAAATTTGGCAGTTAGAGGTTATGTTCGATAACGCTTCGATCACCAAAGTCTTAACCCTAACTCTAACTCTGCTAATGATTGTTAATATACAGTTTTTGTGTATAGTGTGCAGGGGGTGGTTTAGATCAGTGCTGCAGAGATAATGGTGATCTCCATTTTTTTTTCTCCTAACTGCATATACAGTGGGGAAGTGCAGGCTGTCAGCCAATCAGGACACACACACAGCAAAGTGCATTTTTTGCACACAAGCAAGGTCATGCATCATTGGCTGTGTAAGTCTCATGTCCTTGCCCTATAAGACCCGGCCATTTTCCCCATCGCCACCATTTTCTCATTGCTGCAGCTCTGTGTCAGACGGCACCGCTGCTGCTGTGGGCGCTATACAGTTAAAACAGTGTCACTTCACTTATTAGTCACCTAGTGAGCGAATATCAAGTTAGATAGAGAGATAGATAGGTTTAGGGAGTAGGGACTGGAGGGAAGGTGCGAATTGTAGGAATATCAGCCTTTTTGAGGGCTACTTTGTAGGAGTAGGGAGTAGGGAGTAGGGACTAGTTGTGTATTAACCCTTTTCAGGGCTACTTCATAGAAGTAGGGACTAGTTGTAATCTCAGCCCTTTGGGCTAGGTTAGGGCAGTTCACAGCAGTTTTTGCCAGGCAGGTGTGTGCCAGTGCTGTGCAAGTGTTTTTCACAGCATCTGGGCAAATCTAGCTAGGGAATCCTTTAGGTCAGGTAGTGTAGCACTGCTGTGAAGAAAGCTACACCACCTGTCTTAAGTAGCCATTTTTTTGCTGCAGCAAGTCCAGGGAATTTGTTCGGGCTAGTAGTAGTGTCACTTACACAGTGGTGTAGCCCACCATCTGTGTAGTTCCTAGTAATTTTTAAATGCACCTAGCCCAGGTATCACTTCGGGTCTAGTAGCAGTATCACAAAAAACAGTGGTGTAGGCCACTTCTGATACAACAAACTACACCACCTGTGTAGCTCCTAATAATTTTTAACTGCACCTAGCCCAGTCTCACTTCGGGTCTAGTAGCAGTATCACAAAAAACAGTAGTGTAGGCCACTTCTGATACAACAAACTACACCGTCTGTGTAGTTCCTAATAATTTTTAACTGCACCTAGCCCAGTCTCACTTCGGGCCTAGTAGCAATGTTTGTTCAATCACCTCTGCTTGATTTACATCCTACTTTTTCTTGTCCAACAACTGCACAATTGCCAATTTGGTCACATACAAAATGAGTGGCAAAAGGCCTGCTGCTGGTGAAAAGGGGAATAGGCTTGGTGGAAAGGGGAAAAAAAATTGTGACCGTGGGGTAGATGCTAAAGCTACATTAAGATCTGCTGAAGAAAGACAATCTTCCAGCCAAAGTAAGATGTCTACTCTTTACGTGGCCAAACGGATATGATCCCTTTCTTATGGATACGACCATCGATACCACTTGTAAATGAGGCACAAAAACAGCAGGTGCTTGAATGGAGTGCAAGTGCTCCATCAAGTGGCCTCTTCTCCACCTCAACTTCTACATCACAAACCCTCCAGTCATCTGAGGTGTCAGCCCAATCGCACTTGCTTCCTCCCAGCTCCCAAGTCTCCAGCCGCCCTACTGAGTCTGGGGTAACAGACATGGTTGAGTCAGGAGAGCTGTTGAGTCACACAATAGCCTGGGAATCAGAGGTCTGCTCCAAAGCTGCAGTGAGTCCAGTTGAGTTAATGATCTGCCCTGATGCCCAGAAGCTTTGTGAGTCAGATCCAGGCCCAGATGAAGAAGGTTCTGAGCTTCATGTAGACCCTCATTCCCAATCTGTACAAACTCCTCTTGGTGGAGACAATGAGGATGATGCTGATGAGACTCAGATACCGGATTGCATTGACAAATTAACTTTTCGGTCAAGGCAGGAAGAGGTTGTCTCTGAGGACGAGGGGTGTGAGAACACAGAGGGTGATGATGAGGTTGGAAATCCCACTTACTGTCAACCCACAGTCAGCCAGTCGATGAGGTCAGCAGAGGAGGTGGAAGAGGATGCTACTGATGACAAGGTTAGGTTACGCCTTCCTGGACATAGACGGAGTACTGGAAGCACGTCAACAACTGCATCCACAGCCACAACTCTGCCTCTGAGCAGAAGTCGTGGTGGCTCTGCAGCTCCCATGGGCTCTAAGCCTTGCCTAGCAGGGGCCTTTTTTGACATTGCCAAGGATCTCCCAACTCATGTCATCTGCAAGATTTGTCACCAATCTATGAGTAGAGGCCAAAAATTCACTATGAACATGCATGAACCGCCACATGTACATGAAGCACAAGTCGCAGTGGGAAGCTCACTGTGCTAGAATGCGGGCTAGTGGGGCGGGCCTACCACCGTCTTCCCCATGAAATGCATCCGTGTGCTCTTCATCGTCTGTGACTGGTGGGACAGCTGTCACACATGCTTTTGGACGCAGACCTTCTACCTCTTTACCCGCAACAGGCAGTGTGATTGTCAGGTCGTCAATTGCTTTTCAAGTGGAAAATGCTGCTGGTGTTGAGATCTCTCAGACATCGAGAGCACCACCTTTGGATGAAGGCAACATTACATCTACGCCTGCACCTCCCTCACAGACCAGCAGTTTGCCGGGGACACCCTACTCAACCCTGTCTCAGCACAGCAGCTAGCCCTCCGTCCCTCAGATATGGACAAGTAGAAGACCATTTCCTCCTAGCCATGAGAAAGCTGAGTGCTTGAATTTCACCATCTGCAAGCTGTTGGCTACAGAAATGCTGCCTTTCCGCCTGGTGGACAGAGAGGATATTCGAGACCTTATGTCCGTCGCAGTGCCCCAGTACCAGATGCCCAGTCTCCACTACTTCTCCAAGAAAGGTGTGCCTGCGCCACACCAGCATGTCGCAGACAACATCACCGCTTCCTTGAGAAACTATGTGTGTGACACGGTGCATTTCACCACAGACACTTGGACCAGTAAGCATGGACAGGGGCGTTACATGTCGCTGACTGGGCACTGGTTAACTATGTTGAGAGCTGGAAATGGGTCTGCTGTCCAAGTCTTGCCGTCCCCACAAGTTGTGCGTCAGTCCTCTGTAGGTAGAAGTTCCTCCACTGCTTCTGCCTCCACAATCTCGTCTCGGTCCTCAACCTCTGCCTAAAGCCTGCCTGGTAATGCCACCCGCGTTGTAACTGCACACCTCCTTACAATGCTGGTAGCAGGGCTCAATGCCATGAGGTGGTCTTTAGCTTGAAATGCCTGGGAAATGTGAGTCACACAGCTGAGGAGTTGTGGTCAGCTCTGGAGACCGAGTTTCAGCAATGGTTGTCTCCACTCAACCTGCAGCCAGGGAAGGCCGTGTGCGACAATGTTGCAAACCTGGGTGTAGCCCTTCGCCGGGGCAATGTCACATACGTGCCTTGAATGGCTCACGTGTTGAACCTGGTTGTCCAGCAATTTTTGACACACTATCCCGGCCTAGGTGTGCCGAGGTCACTTTAGTACGGCATTCGCATCTTGCTCATTCACTAGTCATTCCAAATTAGACTATGAACATATGGTACCACTATAAGAATAAATCAGACTGAGATCTGTTTCAATCTTATATTATGTTCATCAAGTAACTACAATGGCAACATCACAGCAACAACCACTACATTTCCGGATACACTACATTTTATAATCCATAGAATGGGCGTACATAATCAGAGAGCAAGGTGGGATTATGTGAAAAGTCAGGTGGGTTTAAGCTAATGTCTATGAGTATATTGGCTAGTTTAATGAGTCCTTTGTCTTCTTTCTTGTATTCACGCCTCCTGGCCAGGTGTCATCTTCAAGCTGGTAGTTGGTAACATGCAAGGTCATTCCACATTCCATCCTTGATACTCCTTTCAATGCAGGCCTCATCCTGGCACCTTATCTGTCTGTTTCCCATTCATCCCACGTCCTTTGTCCAGATGGATCTACACAGCTTCTGCAAAACTCAACTTAAACCATAAAATAGTCAAGAACAGCAAGGGGGGGGTTGGGGATACAGAGGGAAGCAGAGATATATAAAATATATGGAAGAAAATAGACAAGATGGAGGCAAAAAGGAAACCAATATAGTCAGGAAAGCAGTTGAAGGAAATACTGACAGAAAGAGGGGAAAAACATATAGAGAAACTATGAAAGGGAGAGAGAGAAGAGAACAACTCTTATCTGTTAATATACATATTAATTGATATAGAAAAACTTAATATTTTATCCAGAATATTAGTACTTTGGTTATATTTGTGATATTAACATATAATATGATCTCTAATAGCTACATATTGATAAGGAAATTTAATAATTTCCCCCACAATCCCCCCTAAATATTAATTTTTCTATTTACAACTTCTCCTAATGTTTCCCTAGAGAACTCAGGAACCTCTGAGACTGTCCATGTGATGGGAAAAAGGGAAAGGGATTTCTTCATCCAAGCATCTCAGAGACCCTTTCCTTGTGAAAGGTCCCCAGACACCTGAATCCTACTCTAGCCTCACATGGAGTTCTCCCACTGTCCCTTAACTCAAATCCCTCAACTGGGTGTGATAATAGGGGAGATTCTTAGACTGCTTATGGGATTTTCCTTTGGGCATTTCCTCCTCTTTCACCATTCCACAGACCCCGCCCTTTTCAGCTAAAAACATATCAAGGGCCAACCTGTTTTGAAGAGTCATTCTAGTATTGGGACCTAGTTCCTCAACTATACCCTGGAAAGCATCTCGGCCATAGTTGACAAACCTTTGCTCACTGTAATATATATAATTAATCCAATCAACGTTCTTATTGATCTGTACCTGTGGAATTAAGGAAGCAAATCCAGCATATACCTGATTTTGGGCCTTAAACTGGTCAGACACCCCCCTTGGCACACCAATAGCATCAATGTATACCTGAGGGTCTTCCTCATATCCCATGTGTAACTGATCAAGGCTTCTTTGTTTTCTGGCTATTTTATAAACAGACATCGGGTCCCATGGCAAGATTCTGAACTACATTCCTAATTTAATCAAGGTGCATTGTCCTGTCCAGACTATAGGTAACCTAGATCGGAGCTTACCATCTCCACATAACCAATAAATATCATACATATATCATATATATTAGCTGAATACATTTATACTTACAGAGCTGTTTTCATTACAAAATCCCAGTTTAAAGGTTCCTACTAACGAAAACCTCAGAACATATTAGAAACGGCATGGGGAATTGTGTATCAGTTTTACACTATTAGTAACATATAACCTTAAAAATACAAGACTCATTCTTCCTTGAACACTTTATCATATACCACTATCATTATGGAGGGTATACAAAAGGATATAAACTTCTTAAATATCTGCAAATAAGCACAGTTATCCACAAGAGAAAAGAGATACACAACAAAATCATACAAGAACCATATTATGTACTCCTGTACTTACTTATTCTAAAAACATTTTAACCAGGGTATGTTTGACATTCTATAATACCTTAGATAGGAAAAAGAGATTTACACATATTGGGATAATTTTTATACAGTTTTCTTGGTTTCCTTGTCCGCTCACTATTTGCAATTTCCAAAACCCATGGAGCGATTGCTGCTCGAAGCCCGTACCTTTCTGAGTTGTGTTGTGCGCAAGAATAATGCAGGATAAGTATACACAGCTTACCTGTACCAGGAGCGAACTAGGAGATACTCACCTGATCTCACCCGTGACCTATTTTGAGGCGTAAAGTGAGGCCAAGCAGAGACCAGTCTAACCTTTACTGATAAAAGACATCATGGCCTGCCCTGTCCACTCTCACGACTCCTGGTTTAACACTGTTAGTGGTTCGGTCAGTCCCTATAAGGCAGTCGACTATAGAGAGGGCTCAGGCCGCCAGACGCAATCCGGCTGGGATGGGGCAACCACCTGCCACTACCTTTCCTTCCTTTTGTTGTAGCTTGCCTTCTACCTCCGAGAGGACAGGACACCTGTGGTGATTGTCAGTGTGATTATACCATCCTAGACTGATAACATGGTGTTTACCTCACTGTAATATACCAATACTGCATTTAGTAGGCTTACCGTATTGTTAAGGAATTCTTCAACCGGAAATCGCTCCATTCGCTCAGAAAGTGCAAATCAGAACCAAACATTCTGATTACCTCATGTGAGGATCCTACCATTATCCAGCATAAAATCTCTTTGGTCTATAAACATATCTGCAATAAAAAACTTAAAGAAATTTGTATTAATTTCAGAGATTAGAAAATTCTTATAATATATGGGCACTGTACATCAGAGCAGACATGTGTAACATCACCTTTAATTCAAAATTCCTGCTATCAGCATTTTCTCCAGAAAGCCCCTTACCCCTCCCATATGAGGAAAAAACTACAAGAAATATTCTCACATAGTAAAGAACAAAGACTGCTCTGATAGAAGGAATTTAAGGAGATGTGGGGGAGTGGTTCACTCCCTTCCATATTTTCAAATCCTTTGGCCTTGACAAACCCACAAGATGTCCACAATCCTGATAAAGGACCTAACTACTTTCTTCTTTCTTGTCTTCCCACCCCCCCCTTTTTTTTTTTTTCGACTTTGTGTTATTTTTCTAAACTATACTTTCTGTTGCTTTTCTCATCAAACTTGCTAATTTCCATCTCTAACATCTCACATTGACTCAATTGAGTGTCCCCTTAAAATACAATCTATATTCCTGCTTATCGACATACCTTATACATTCTGGATCTATTAACTTAACAATAACTTCATCACATTGTAGTTAGATTTTCCTGTCTAGTACCACCTCCCCACAGCGTCAATATATATTATTTCCCCTTGGGCACTCAGTATATTAATCTTCCCTCTAGATAGCTTAATTTTTTTTAAAACACACAACAACCATAAATAAGGGAAAGTTTCTCTCTGCCATAACTACATCTCTAGCTAAATTATCCCTGTGCTGCAGGTGGCTATTGACAACATTTACTCATATGAATCAATAAAAATCTGATTACTATTATTGTATTCAATATTAGACATTATTATTAACACTCAACTACCATAAATGTGAAAAATCCATCTTTGCCTTTCAGAATCCCTGGAAAGATGGATAAGATTCCAGTCTGCATGTCACAGTGTGCAGATTCCACCTTCACCCCCCCCCCTCTTTGACTCTCTCCCTCCCCTCTTTCTTACAGAAACAGGCTTTCACACAGCTGCTTAGATAAGGAATTCAATAGAAAAAAAGAAATCCTTCTCTCCCAAACTGAGTTTACAAATTTGATTAACTGTTTCACGCTTGTAGCTATATACAACTAACAATTCTAGCCATTATCTGAAACCCTGTGGCTTAATATCTAATTTTTCGCTTATTCTTTATAACTTCAAAAACTTTCCATAACAGAAAAAAAAATAAAATATATTGATAGACAGACCGTGAACAGAGTGTAGTGACAGTCGGCATGACTTCAATGAAACAGAATAATCTCCATAAGATTATATACACCTCACCCTAATTTACTTCAACCATTCTGGAGCTAGGAACACACCCACACATCCGGGGACCTTGTATCGCCGCCATTATAGGGTGGTGGCTGGGATAGCGTACTCAGTAACAATGGCGTGGCGGCCATTTTACAATCTGTTTAAAATTATTGTTAGGAAGCAACTTATAATCAAACACAGGTTCTGCATCATCCTTTCCTCCTTCTCCATCTACTTCTCTTCATTTCTCACTTTGCAACCCGTGGATGAGCCTGTGCCTGATCTAGCAGTCCTTGGTCTTTCAGCTTACTTTTTTTTCTCTCTGGATAGAATCATTTTATATAAACGGCTGCAATCTCTTTGACAAAACAATCCTGCGTGCACAACCTGTCCACATTCTTAACAGCTTGCTTGCCTTCCCGTGATTCCACTAACGTCTTTGCCTCTTCTATATCCTCATCCAGCTTATGAGGGACGGTCTTCTTCTGCACTACAAGACGCAACATGACTCACGATACTACGTCCTAACTGCAGCTCAGAACGCTGGCAACAGTAAACAACACTGGGTCCCCACCGTCTGGAGTCTCGGCTTCCACGTACGGTGATACTTTTACCTAAGGAACACGGAGCCCAAGCGATCACGTGTTCTAGTTTGCTCTTTCCCAAGGGGCGGAACCCAAGTTCCACGTACCTTTCCCTGCGGCTTGAGGAGCTCCAACTCAACTCAACCCAGATCAACTTCAATGAGTATACAGTACTTAGTACTACGTACTCCCAGCTCTACCGAGTGTGCCGCTCAACTGCCGCACACCCTCCCCTTAAAGCACGGAGCCCCAACTCCACGTGCTCGAGTGAATACCAGGCTTGTCGCCTCTGTATTCAGTCTAGTGATACGGAGCTCCAACTCAACATACCACTGCACACAGAATCCAAATTCCACGTGCAGACAAATACAAAGCCTATTGTCTCTAAACTTGTCTTTGATGCCTAAGCACAGAGCAACAACTCCATGTGCTTCCCAACGCTGGGTCTATGGACACCGCGTTCTGCCAACTAACTCACAAGTGCAGAGCTCCAACTCCATACACTGTATTATCACCCGGCACAGAGCTCCAACTCAATGTACCTCCGAACACAGAATCTGCTGATTCCGTGTCCCGTTCTTTCTACGAAGTATAGAGCCAATTGGCTCCACGCTCCGTCTCCGATCCAAGAAGTGAGGAGCCACAACTCAACAACACTTCTGAGGTGCGGAGCCCCTACTCAACAACACCCCTGAGTCATAAAAGCCAGCCGGCTCTTATGCTCCCCTAACACTGAGATCCAGTGCTTACAGATTACTTTGCTACGGTATTTCAGTTCAGAAGAAATTCTCCTTCACTATTACATCACAGAGGTTGCGTCTCCTTTCACTTTCATTACACCGTCCTCCAGCACACATGCCTATCAAGTCTCACTATACGTTTCAATGCACAATAACAGTCACGGGAAGGGTT